>CM065595.1:16972740-17305240 GCA_033119425.1 Bufotes viridis
GCTGTAGCACTATGGGCCAGATTTATCATTAGCCTAAGTCACTTTTCTGGAGTCGAAAAGTCGCAAAAAATTGCGCAAAAAGCCAAATTGCGCAATTTTTTGCGACTTTTTGGAGACTTACGCCACTCACTCCAAAACCAAGTTTATGGGCGTTTTGTCGTATGTAAATCACTTGCAAGACAGATTTATTATTGCGACTTTTTAAAAAGTCGCAAAAAAATTGCGCAAACTCACTCCACTCATGACCATGCTTATGTTTGACAAAATCACTTTTTTAAAATTGTGACTTTTCCAAAGACAAAGCCAAAATACAACTAGGAACCAGAAATACACCAGATTTATCAACCTCTGAAAGAGCCCATGATAAATTTGACTTGACTCAAATACACATACGCCTTCTTTGAAAGTGGAGTGAACTGCAAGAGTAATGATAAATCTGGCCCTATGTGTTGTACAATACAGTGTATATACTGGTTTATACGTAGTTGCATCCATTGTGTATTCTCAGTGATCTGGTCACCATGCTTAAAGGGGTTATCCAATGTGTAAAACCTGCCCCTCGTATACATTATACTTACCCCGCGTCCCCGTCGCGGCCTGCCGGATGTTTTGATCCGCACCACAGGGAGATGCAGCGTCAGCTGTACGTTGAGCAGGAACGAGGCAGGTGCCGGGGAGCGGGGTAAGTATAATCTATAGAAGGGGCATGTTTTACACGTTGGATAACCCTTTTTAAGTATTAACCTGCTGGTTTGTCGTAGGTGTGCGGTGCGTACTTGTCCACCGACTGGAGCACGCGGAGGAGGAGTGGGAACGCTTTGAGCTTCTTTGGGACTGGAGAATGCTTTGTATTCCGGGTAAGAACATGTTCACATGGAGTCATCCATCCAGCTCGCCCACTTTTTTTCAGATCCATTGTCCAGACATTTTCCATCCTGAGCCTATATTCTAGATATAAAGTTAATAATTTATTTTATTTTTTTATAATCCTGGACACTTGCCTGCCCCACCACAAGGAGAAGCTTGTATAGGAGGTCCTTGGCGTGTACCGTTCATGACTTTTTCCCCTTTGATCTCATTTTGGTCATATTTTAGATTTTCTTACATCCATGGGATATGGGGATAATGTGTTTATTCTTCCCCTTGTTCACACAGCTGCAGCCTGAGGTGGAGCGCTATGAGTGGGTGATAATAAAACATCCGGAGCTCGGTAGAGTTGCTTCGGCTGCAGCTGACGAGGAGTCCAACTCTTCCCATGAGACTCCCGAGAGCTCGGACCCCTCCAACCGGCTTTCACCTTTCCTGGCCACTCGTCATTTCAACCTCCCTTCCAAAACGGCCTCCATGTTTATGGCGGGGAGCACAGAGTGCATCATCATTGGTAAGTCGCCCTTTAAGAGGTTCTCACACACAAGACGCTTATCCACAGGACCACGGGAGAAGCAATCTCTACCGTGGCCCAACTTTAAGAACTGATGTGACATTTTGTGAGCTCTATGGCAGTGGTGGGGGAAATTGATGGGTGCTTTCAGAGATCACAAACTGGTCTTGCAAATGTATGTACAAAGCTCGACTACCGCTGTGATCTGGGATCGTATCCGACATCCTTGTGGGTTCCCCGACTAGAAGATGTCTGAGGCTGTAGGTGTCGCTGCCTGCCCGCCTGTGGCAACTGTCATGGTAGATGGTCTACAAAGAAGGTGTGTGTGTTTTTTTTTCTTTATTTTTTTTTTATTTCTTTTACTGCAATGTGTAATTTAATCGTAAAAGAACATGGCGGATAAAGGAAGCATGATGAATATAGTGCTGAGTGAGGTATAACTACATTTTTTAAACTTGTATGAAATCAAGCTGAGCTCCTACAATACATTGTGATGCTTAAGGGGATGCATCATCAGAAAATGACCTACTGCCTAAATCACGTTTTTATGTTAAACAAATTCTTAAAGAATTGTTGATGTTTTTTTTCTAATTTTCCATGTCAATATCTATAGTGAAACAAAAACCATAAAATCCTGCAGTTTTTCGCACTGGCCATTAAGCGTAATAATGGGCGCCACTTCTTGGTCTTTACAGATCACTTTTTTGCTACATTTACCTGCGTATCTGTCGTTCTAATCCTGCCTGTAATGATATCACCTCTGTGTATAGATAAGACTGGACCCACTGTAAGAAATTATTATATATAATGAATATATACAATACATCCTCTTACTGGGTCTGATTTGAGGTTCGATGCAATAAATGAGACACACGAGTGAATGTATAAAAAAATATATATTGTATAGTGTGGAAAATTGATATTGCAGTATTATTATGGATGAGCATGGAGTAACAGTGGAACAAAAATAAATAAATATTACATAGAGAGACTTATACACACATAACAATATTTATAATTACTAGCAATTTCCAGCATACAATATAATGCTACTTTAACTCGACATTAAAATTCCTTACAGTTTAGTTCCCACACATGGGCCTCCAATCCTTGTCTCTCCTCTGCCTTCTCCAGTCCTCTCTTCCTCCCAGCCTCCTCCATATACCCCAAAAGATGGATTTTTTTTTTTTTTTTTTTTTTTTTTTTTTTTTTTATTCCTTTAAAGCTCTTAACCCCCATTCTTGTCCACGCCCCATATCGGTTATCTGAGAGTCTCTGGGCCTGCCCAGAAACGGAATCTTGGTCAACCAGTTATTTTAGCGTTTTTTGACACATCTCCACTATTGACACATTTTGGGTGCTTTTTGTTCTACGCCAATCAGCATATGTAAGAGATACAGGATCCTACAAGGCCTTTATCTGTGAGAATCGGAGTTGGGCTACTTTTACACTCGTGTTTTGTGCGGATCTGTCATGGACAGATCCGTTCAGATAATGCATCTGTTCAGAACGGATCCATTTGTATTATCTTTAACATAGCCAAGACGGATCCGTCTTGAACACCACTGAAAGTCAATGGAGGACGGATCCGTTTTTCTATTGTGCCAGATTGTGTCAAAGAAAACTGATCCGTCCCCATTGACTTACATTGTGTGCCAGGACAGATCCGTATGGCTCGGTTCCGTCAAGGGAACAACATGGTGTCCGTCTCCAAAGCGTAATGGAGACTGAACTGATGCATTCTGAGCAGATCCTTTTACATTTAGAATGCAACCCTTTTTAACTGGCTATATCGCTAACTGGAGTGCCACTTTGATCCGTTTTTGATCTCACAAACGGAAAGCCAAAACGCCAGTGTGAAAGTAGACTTGGACAAAAGGAGCTAGATACATCCTAATGAAGTATACACATGTACAGTCACCTAACTAGTCTCTGATTCACACAAATAAATCCCTCATAATCTATAAAATATAAAATGTATTTCCAAAACACGTTTTTTTTACATCACCATTCACAATAGGTGATGATCAAATTTTATATATTCTTTCCTTGTACAGAGCGTGCCTAGAAAACTCTCCCATAGAAGTCACTGAGGTCCCCTCCTGACCATTGTGTCTATGACCCATGGGGCTGCTGGAAAGCAATTCTTTGAATCCTGTTAAGAACAGCTCAGACAAGATGGCCGCCCCTATAACTATGTTCAGGCAATAGATTGAAAAAAAAGTGTAATCAGAAAATAAAATCAGATTGTCGTTATTTGGTTTTAACTGGCACAAAAACAATTTGGTGACACCTTCCCCTTAAAAGGGCTGTCCAAGATTGTGACATTGATGGTCTGTCCTGAGGATAGGTCATCAATATCAGATCAGCAGAAGTCTGGCTCCCGGCAGCCCTACTGATCGGATTGTTTTGAAGAGACCACGGCATTCCAGTTAGCGATATAGCTTCTTTTATGGCCACATGACGTCACGTGGCCTAGGTGCAGCTCACTCCTATTCAAGTCAATGGGGCTGAGCTGCAATATGAATGGGGCTGAGCTGCAATATGAAGCACAGCCGCTATCCATCTGACTGCACTGTGCTCGGCAAGCTGCGAGTAGACAGCGGCACTCGCTATAGCGCCATATCCTCCTATGATCACTGGGGGTGTCGGACCCCCACCAATCTGAGGATAGGTTATTAGTATTAATAACGTCCAGAAAACCACTTTAATATGTCCTACATGCCAGTGGATGTCAGCTCTGAAGCTTGCAGAATTGTGAATACAGCTCTGGAGTATGTATAATACAGGCTGCAACATGGGATCCCTAATACAGACTAGTAATGTAGTTGCAGAACCAAATTGATAATGGCTGTGTTCATTTATATTAGGTCTACTTCACTGGGTGAGAGGGCTGCTTTCTTATAATAGTCCTGTGGACTGCCAAAAGAAGATCCAATATCCGCAGACCGCCACATGTAGAGCCTTGAAATGAATGTTCATCTGTTATCAATAAGTCCTTTTTGGCTCCGGTATTCTGTTCCGATTAATTTCTCAGTATATAATTATAGTGGTAAGAGCACAGTTTTCCAGATACTGAGCACCAAATACACGGCATAGATTCTAGATTTAGAACTCTGGCTGGCTGCAGCCACCACTAGGGGGAGCTTACTGCACACTGATATCGATTTCAGTGGAAACAATATGCACTAAATGTCCAAGCTCCCTCTAGTGGTGGCTGCAGGCAGGCAAAATGTTATGTTTTTATATAAATTGCGTATATATATTAACATTTTTTGAAGATCTGCTAACCTTTGTGTGCCATTTGGACAGTAACCCTTTACCTGTTGTGTTCCCTCAGGAGGGGGCGATGGACAAGCCTTGTTTCTGGATTCTGATATGAATTATGGACGGAGCAGTCACTGCAATACTTTTAACAATCAGCCTCTGTGCTCGGAGACCTTCCAGATCGCCACAATTGAGGTGTGGGGCTTCAAGGACAACCTAAATGGCGAAGAGTGCTCCTCTGCGTTACCGTGAGGTCACTCTCTGTTCATATCATTGGTGTGTAAATCTGTATATGCCTCAGCTGGGACATCAGAGCAGGTATGGAGGCATCTGGTGAAGCTCCTGCTCGCCTTCCATCAATGTGAGGAGCTGCAGATACTGATCCGCTGGTTAATGGTCTTGCGGACAAGTACATGGTTGGTTAGTATAAAAGCGGTGGGGAAAGTATGTCTACCGTCTCATTGGACCAAGCTGAAATGTGCACTTTACAGTCCTTGTATTCATTCCCACTGATGGAAGAACCCTGTAGACCCCATGTCGCGTGACCGTCCCTCTCCCATGTGTGATTGCTGTGTAGATCTACCCTCAGATCATGGTTTTCTTGTCTTGTTTCTTGTCCACTACCCTCCACCTGTCCCCAGACTCCATGTTCAGATGCTCCTCTTCTGATTTGTCTCTACAGAACCAGCAATGATTGCACCGTGTCTGGATAGATGTGAAATTATATGAATTGTCCTGAGTCTGTCACACTGAAAGTGATGAATATTTCAGGAATAAAAGTCATTCTCGGGCACTCGAGTCTCAATTTCTGTTTTAGTATTTAAAGGTCATAGTTAACCAGGGTAAAACTACTATATAATATCTTATACAATGTCAAGGTGGTACAAACTGTCCCTAAAAGTCACCACTAGGGGGAGCTTAGGAGCTTACTCGGTTTTCCTTTACACCAGTTTTGATAAATCTCCCCCCATTTTGTTATCAAGTTCAGAGTATTATGTGAAGTCATGGAGTTAGTTCGCAACTGCCCTCTAGTGGTGGCTTCAGTCAATCAAAACTTTAACAGATGTTCCCATCTTATAAAGTCATGGCATCAATAGGGTGTGCCATCACTTTATGACCAGTGAGATGATCCTGAGGATGGAGGGGCTGCGGAGCTGATTTAGTGTTGCACCCCCTTTAAGTTTTTCCTGCACAGCAATACTTCCGGGCCACCCGACTGGGCAAGTAAGTGCAGCCAGCCCCATATACTGACATGTCTGTTTTAGAAACGATTTGCATTCCCCATGTAATAACAATCCTGGAACATCGATTCTTTATGATGTACCATTTCTTTATTATTATGAATGAATTGTCAGCAGCTTGCAGGTCCAGATAGGTATTACCATTAGGGGAGGGGTGTCCCTGGCACAGTCTGACATGGGCAGCACTTGGACAAAGTCGGACACACCTGCTACTGGTAACACCCAGCAGTACCTTTACTGCACACTCCTGGCGATTTATACAAGAATGGCACAACACAGAGTCATAAGAATAGATGCTGCTGAATTGGTATTACATGGGGAATGCAAGCGGCTACTAAAACGGACAGGTTCATTTAAATGGGGCCGTACTGCATATCCCTACACAGCGGACGACCTGGGTACCAATGTAAAAGCGATGCAGCCCTGAAACTGCTCAGCAGCCCCTTCATCCTCCAGATCGGCAGGGGTACCACAGGTCGGGCCGACCGTAAAGAGGTGGTGAATCCTAGTAATAGACCTTCTCTTTGAAAGATGAGGATAACCATTTGGCTCTGTGCTAAATTTGATGATTCGTAGCTGCACATCAAATAAATGGGGCTTTGATTGCTATGAAGATATTTTAAGAAATCATTAATCCCAGTATTTTGGATCTATTTAAAGAAATAAAACTGCGTTCCGAAGTTCACATTCAGTCCCAGCTGAGAAGTATATTCTTACAGTATACACTCACATACATGCAGTTCTGTATGACAACATGCAGGCAGTATAGGCATAATGTATTAGTTCAGCATTGGATAGTCGCCATAGGGAAATATATTCTGGTTCCTTCACATCCGCCATGAAGTAGTTATGGTCCTGATTTATCATATATTTTCGCCAGTTTTCTGCGTAAAAAGGAACGTTTCAGCTATAGCCAATTTCCCAAAAAAGTGGGTATGGTGAGGGAGAGAACCCCATTGAATTTCTCTTAAGGGCCCATTCACACATCCGTAGTGTTTTGCAGATCCGCAATACACCCGCCCGTCAGCCCCATAGAACTGCCTATTCTTGTCTGCAATTGCGGACAAGAATAGAACATGTTCTATTTTATTTCTGGAGGCGCGCTCCGGAGATACGGACAGCACACTGTGTGCTGTCCGCATCCATTCCTGCCCCATAGAAAATGAAGGTCCGGATCTGTTCCACAACGTTGCAGATCAGGATGCATTCACGGACGTGTGAATGGACCCTTACGCCTATTGCACACAAACGTTGTGTGACCGTATTGTGGCCCGTCTACGGCGGGCCCGCGATACACGGGCACTGGCCCGTGTGCACTCCGCATCGCGGATGCGGAACTATTCACTTGACTGGGTCCGCAATCACGGAGATGCGGAGCAGAAGCACTAAGGAGAGCTTCCGTGGTGGTTCTGTCCGTGCCTCCACACCGCAAAAAAATAGAACTTGTTGAATGGGTCTCGATACGTCCCGGCCACCACACGGACCTTGCCTGTGTATTGGGTCCCCAATGCACGGAACGGATGCACAAAGTTCGTGTGCAAGTGGCCTAAGACAACAGAAATCTATGCCAGCCAGGGGCACGGAGTGCAAAAAGGTTGCACCTAATTTATGACTAGTTGTACAGCTGGTCATAAATTCGGCACAGCTTCCAGCAGGGTTATCTCTAGACCGGCATACACTGCCATTCTATGATAAATCAGGCCCAAAGTAATTTTGGAATCTTATTTATTTTCATTGCCTCTACATGGTGATTACTGCTGCACATGCGCAGTAATTATTCACATCAGTCCCTGTCCCCACGGTCACAGTTTAGCTTCCCTTAAACACACACCCATATAGCAGAACAATATTTTAAAAAAAAAAAATCCTTATTAGGAAGAAATGTGAAACTGGTATTCCAGGATCAGGATATGGCCTATCCTGAGAATAGGCCATCATTAAGGCGTCACACCCACAGCACCCTACCGATCATCTGTTTTGAAGGGACTCCGCATCAGCATCGAGACCCCTTCAGATAGCTGACAGTCGGGGGTGTCGTGAGTCAGATCCTCACAGTTCTAATATTATTGGCTTATTGTGAGAAAAGCCATCTAGATCTTAATCTTGGAAACCCCCTTTAACAAACCAAATCACAAGTTTTCCGCTACAGGGGACGTCTCCTTGTGCTGTAACATGTTCTATGCTGCTCTGTATAAGGTTAATTCGGTTTATGCCCACTGGACTTGGGTTACTAATTAACTACGCATTCCATGAAGACAAAGAAAATGAGAATTGTTTCACTTCGACTTTTATTTCTAAATGTAAATTCACTAAACCTTCATTATTGGGGACCCACAATCATCTGCCTTAGATCTTTTGTTAGTGACTATCATTTCTTCTCTTGCAGTAGGATTTAACCAGCTGAATTTCATCACATGCCCACTAGATGGCAGCAGGGACAGAACTGTAGCACATTAGGGCCACTGGGTGGCAGCAGAGGGTCATTTTCTGCTCCGAGGTGGATAATTACACAAATCCTACAGATGTATTCTAATGGTTGGATATGGCATATTCCAGACTGTCACTAGTGTAGTTTTAGCCTACTGAACCGTAAGAATGATAGTTATTTTCGACGAACCATTGTCTTGAAGATTGCAGTGTCAGCTGTGCGGGATTTAAAGGGATTTTCTGGCTTTATGTAAGTTGAAGCTTAAGGCTACATGCACACGACCGTTGCCTGCCTCCGCGTCCGCTCCTCCTTGAAATTTTGCGTCCGTCAAAAAAAACGGATGGCGGACCGTTTTTTTTTTTACGGATCCGATTTTTATGGCAGATCCATTGTAAAAATGCCTATCCTTGTCCGCAAACGTGAAAAAAATAGGACATGCACTATTTTTGTGACGGAATGAAAACACGGATGCGGAACAAAAACGGTTGACCATCCGCAATTTTTGACGGACCCATTGAAATGAATGGGGTAGCATCCTATCAGTGAAAAAAAACGGAACGGACGCGGAAACAAACAACGGTTGTGTGCATGGGGCCTAAAGGGGATGTATCGTTCAGCTCCTGAGAATCCTGGCAAATGGATGATTTTGTTGTGAAGGCCATGGCCAGCCAGACACTGGTCCTTCAGAGGGAACACCCGCCAATGTGACAGCTGCTGCTTGTTAGCTTTGCTTTAATCTGGCACCAGGGTCCCCATTATGATGCAGTTTACATATGTATGCACTGGGCTTTATGCAAACATGAGATCTGCAACGTGTACCCCAACCTTTTTCTTAGTGCGCTTAAAACGTAGCCACAAAATTCTGTCGTAAGATAACTGATAGAAGTTAGGCTGCACCAAATTTCTGAGCTTGCATGCATCGTTATGTATCCCCTTAAATTCATCCTAAGTAGTTGGATAATTATAGAATTAGGCTACATTCAGACGACCCTAAGTGTGTTCTGGTCTGCAAATTGCGGATCCGCAAAACACAGATACTGGACGTGTGCTTTCTGCAGCCCTATATAGAAATGCCTATTGTCGTCAATTGCAGACAAGCATAGGACAGGCTCTAAATTTTTTGCGGGGCCCCGGAACGGAATTATGCTGTGTGCATCTTTTGCGGCCCCTTCAAAATGAATGGGTCCGCACCCGTTCCGCAAAATTGTGGAACGGATTCGGACCCAAAAACGCAGTCGTCTGAATGAAATGAAAGGGGTTTTCCCAGATTTTAATACTGCTGGTCTATCCTCGGGATCGGCCATCAATATCTGATCGGCGAGGGTCCGACACACTGCACCCCACCGATCAGCTGTTTTGCAGTAGCCCTAGCACTGAAAGTTGGTGCTGGAACTCAAAGGAAAAAAAGGACAATGCACCCGCACTCTGCAGACACAAAGTACAATAATGCCATAATTATAGAAAACATTCTGGTGCTAATGCTACACTTACTTTGCAAATTTGAGATTCTTGGCAAATCATTTTGTACAAAATTATTTGGGCTCGTCTGCTAAACTTCAAGGCGATCTCTATCAGACAGGAATCTAACACTAAATACTACCTGTAGTGTGCCAAAATGGGCACCATAAAATTCAGGGCGTGCAGGTTCCACATGCATGCTGGATTCACTCTGCTTTTTACCATTTTTGGTGCCATAATGGCCTCCATTAAATTAAGGGATGCAGGTACCAACATGCATGCTGATCCCACTCCATACTCCTCCTGGTGCCAAATGGCGTCCAATAAATACAATGAAAGCAGGCTGCAGCTTTATACTTGGGATGCGCTGACTGACCCCCTTTTTTTGCAATTGGTGCTGGAACTACATGGGTCCATCCACTCTGTAGTGAATGGGAGACGTGCTGCAGTAACCAGATCCGTCCACTACACAATGGATGGAGCTGTGTACCCCAAAACAGCTGATCGGTGAGGCCTCGTGTGGGGTGTTTGACCCTGCGGGGAAAAAAGCCATCTGTTCGTCTGACCATTGATTTGTACTGAAGTGCCCCCTTCAGGGCAAATGTAGTATTGCATTGGTCCTTACTAAAGTGAGCAGGGGATGCCTTTTCATTATGTCTGTATACCCTATAAAAAGGATTCTCTTTGAGACCACACCCTTTAATTTAGGGATTTGAACGTTACCATATCATTTTCTCTCGTGAAAACAACCCTTAGTGCAACAAGGCAGGGGCCAGGCCTCTCTGCTGCCAGCAGCTGTTATCCCTAGGGGGAGCCAGTTATGACTGTAAGAGTCTGCAGGGGAAATGTACAGAGTGGCTGTCCGTTCTGGCTTCTGTAGGGGGATTCTAAGTGAGGGCCATATTTGTATACCTTAAGGCTTGTCTTTAAGAGACAGCTCTTTCATCCAGCTACAGTATAGGTTGTGACAGCTGTGTTGGTCTAGAACAGGGATCAGCAACCTTCGGCACTCCAGCTGCTGTGAAACTACAACTCCCAGAATGCAAACATGCTCGGGTGCTCTTCTAACTCCCATAGAAGTGAATTAAGCATTCTGGGAGTTGTAGTTTCAGAACAGCTGGAGTGCCGGAGGTTGCTGGTCCATGGCCTAGAAGCAAACTAGTAGGAAACTGCACACCTTGCAGATTATGTGGGGTTTTTTCTTTTTTTTTCTTTTGCGTGGATTCATGTGCAGAAAAACCTCTATATAAGGAGGAAGAGGCGAAGCGTGGACACATTGAAGTCAATTGATCCACACCATGATGCAGCATGCACATGACCGGTGTCTGTATTTGGTGGTTTTCACACCACAAAACACTTGTGACTGCACCCTAATACAGTACCAGCAAAGTATATGAGATCGGACAAATTTCCTGTACACTTTTTTTTAAAATTTTTTTTTCTTGCATGCGGAAAATGACCGGCGTGCGGATTTTGAAATTTGCAGCATGTCCATTTGTGTGGGTTTTGTTTTCTGGGGGGGGGGGTTTTGTGCGGATTTCAACCTTTGCAATGCAAAGTTGAGAGAAATCCACAACAAAAATGAATGTAAAATACGACTTTTGGTGCAGAAACCAGAGAAATCTGTGCTGATTTTCTGTTTGTAAGCACGCACCTATGTGCAGGTAGCCGTGGGGAAGGGCTTGTATGCCCAAAATGGGTAAGCAACAGTGGTTTTAATATTTTTCTACTATGTTCAGAGTCAAAGGAATTTGTTTTTATTTGGGTGCCGGATCTATCCACATTTTTCCCAGCCATAAGGTTTTTATAGTTGTGTTATTTTCGCCAGAGCTGAAGATCACTTGCTGAGCGCAGGTACAGACTCATAAATCATAGGTCCCTCTAGGGAAACTTTGAATGGGCCCCAATGAGATTAGGCCTTTATTAAAGGGGTTACCTATGTCAGACATTGCTGGCGTATTGCTAGGATATGCCACCTATGTCAGATAGGAGCAGGTCTCAGAGGTAGGGCCCACACCTATCTCCAAAACGGAGCCCCCAAAGCAAGGGAGAGCACACTGGAACTCCCACGGCGGCAAATGGAAAGTGCACCACACATGCACGCACACCTCTCCATTCAGTTCTGTGGGACTGGCGGAAATAGCTGAGCCAGTGCTCTGCTATCTGCAGAACTCCCATTGAGGTGAATGGGGGTGGCTGTGCTTGTGCTGTGTGCTCTCCTTCACTTTGGGGTCCATGTTCTGGAGATAGGTGTGGGTCTTACCTCTGGGACTGGTGGCAGATACCAGTGTTTTGAGATAAGACAACCCCTTTAAAGTTAGTGTGCTTTTTAGGTAACTCTTCTGTGAATGAAGACGAGCTGCAATACCAGACACAGCCCATAGCCATGAGTGGCACGGTTTCTGGAAAGGAAGTAGTCCCCTTTTTCTTTTTTTGAACCTGGACAACCATGCATAAGGCCTCTTGCACCCTAACCTAGTGCATCTGTTCTATGCATTGGGGACCGCAATTTGCGGTCCCCAATGCACGGGCAACGTCCGTGCGGTGGCTGGGATGGATCGAGACCCATTCGACTTGAATGGGTCTGTGATCCGTCCGCACCGCAAAAAAGTAGAACAAGTTCTATTCTTTTTGTGGTGCGGAGGCATGAACAGAAACACCATGGAAGAACTCTGTGGTGCTTCTGTGGGGTTCCGATCCGTGCTTCCGTTCCGCATCTCTGTGATTACGGAACCATTCACGTGAGTGCACACGGGCCGGTGCCCATGTATTGCGGACCCGCCGTATGCGGGCTGCAATACGGGCACACAACATCCGTGTGCAAGAGGCCTAAATCTCACAGAATAGGGAAGTAAACCACTGAACACACAGATGTCTATAGATCACATTTTTCTGGTTTGTTCCTGGAAACCCTTTTACATCGAGTCGACTGAGGCATTGCAAAACCTCCCCTTCCTTCACCAGCAGACAGTGTGGTCACTGCAGCTATCAGAAGGGCATAGCTGCAATACTATGTTAATAGGGTTTACAGAATATCACATTTCTCCATTTTCTTCCTTTCATCAGTGCATGGCTCTTGTAAGTAGCAATGCGGTCACTCCTTAAGGCCTCATGCACACGACCATGGTTTGGGTCCACATCCAATTTTTTTTTATTTTTTTTTTGTGGGTCGGATGCGGACCCATTAACTTCAATCTGGCCGCAAAAGATGAGGACAGTGCACCGCTGTCCGCATCCGCACATCCATTCCGCTGCACCCACAAAAAAAAAAAAACATGTCCTATTAGGGGCTGGTGGTTCCGCAAAATGCAGATGGACGGTATCTGTGTTTTGTGGATCCGCAATTTGCGCACCGCGAAACTGTCAACAGTCGTGGGCATTAGCCCTAAAGGGAACATCTGAAGAAGACAACCCCCTCTCCGCATGGCCCATGTGCACCAAATTTATTAAGACTCATGAGCCAACAAACTTTAAGACTGGCAATGTCCTGGGGCATTCACACAACCGTATGTATTCTGCAGGCAGCAAATCGCAGATCCAAAGAAAAAAAATGGATGACCTCGGTGTTGCAGATTGGATGTGGACTAAAAATACGGTCATGTGAATGGAGCCTACAATCAGACAGGCCCAGCTTTACTGATGTGTGTGGCAAAAATCTGTCCTAAAAAAAAAAAGTGACAGAATTTGGTGTTTCAAGGTTTCTACACTTTTTCCAACATGCTCAATAAAGGGGGGGGGGGGGGGCTGTGATGTGCCAAATTGCACCACAATTCTATTGCAAAAATCTGCCTCAATGTAAGCCAACCAATAGTTCGTATAGAGTCGGAAAAAAGCGTCTCTCCCTGCACCACATGTATCACCCGGCCTAAGCCTTTGTGATAGATCTGGTGCAGGTCTAGACCGCCTGGCTAAGGTTATGCCATCTATAGGTTTTAGTAAATCTGGGCTAAAGTGTTGACATACAGGTCTTGGTGGTAAAGAACAGTAGATGACATTGGCTGAATGCAAGTTGGCAAGAAGCAGGTAGAAGCTGGAAGGGAGCATCTGACCACACGGGGTTTGTTTTTAACTATGGAGATACACATATGCATAGACTTAACTGGATTGTTTTAAAGGGGCTATCCCATGAATATTGTAAGACATTTAAAGGGACTGTCTGGATTCAGAGCTGAACCTGGAAATATCGTCTTTTTCACCCAGGCAGCCCCTCTGATATGAGCTTTGGAGCGTTTCATGCTCCAATTCTCTTCCCTTGCCCAGGGCTAGAGGGAGGCTAAAGCCTGCCCATTAGTGCTGGTGATGTCACCGGACTCGCTGCTAGGCAGAAGCTTCCCCCTAGCAGAGACCCAGTACGTCACCGGATCTAACGAAATAGCCCTTGTCCTGTGTGATTCAGGGCAAGGGAGAGCATCAGAGCACGGAATGCTCTGATGCTCATATAAGAGGGGCTGCCTGGGTGAAGAAGGATTGAAAATCCTGCTTTGGCGCTTCAAGACCCGATCAAGACCATCTCGAGTTTGAAGATCTTCCTTATTCCATTAAAAAGGAATCCCGCGATCATGTGATTTTATTTTGATCAATATTTATTACAAATGTTTATGCTAATGAGTTAACACCTGGGGGTGGTTCCACACCCCTGTAACAAATGCGTTTTTTGGCGGTTTTTTTCTGCTTATATATCTCTACATGCACCCCATGTGTTTGTCTTTTTATTGCTAACCTGATGAAGGGGAATCATAATTCCCCGAAACGCGTTGTTTTTATACTGAATGCATTTTAAATGGAATAAAGAAGATCTTAAAACGTGAGATGGTCTTGATCGGGTCTTGAAGCGCCGAAGCAGTATTTTCAATTCTTCATGCGACTAGCTTTCTGCAAGGACTGGACATCCCTCTACAAAGGAACCCCAACCTGCGGCAGCACACTTGAAGGCCAGCTTTTCTGTTTGACAAGTCTACAATAGGGTTGTGCCTGTACTAGCACAACCCCAAAAGGTGAGCCTCCACTTTTTATTGTTTCTGTCCTTTAGACCTCTTAGGACATACTACCCTATTGTGCGCCCTTTTATTGAGCCCTAGGCACGTCCACACTTCAAAGAATTGGGTGAAGAAGGGGGCATTAAAGGGAACCCCTTTAATGTGTAGCAGTCTTCGGCCACACACCTTATTAAATGAGCCGGACCCCGAGATCTCGTCCTCATGCACACTTTTTGTGAAATTGGCGAGGGTGGTGGAAAAGGCAAAAAGTTGAAATTTTTGGTCCAAAAACAACACTTGAAGCAAATAGAAGAAGAAAATCCAGCTACGTGACATAGCAGGAGAAACTTTATTCATGCGGTTAAAATCTTCGGATACAGGATAGTTTCGTCAACGCATTTCAGACCATATAACAGTTCAGGTCCTTCCTCATGACATATGAAAAACACCACATGTGCCAGAAAATTATGTGTAAAGTATGATGTCTCCCATGGAGCACAGACCAGACATAAAACAGGTCCTCATCTATGCATTCTATGCGATCTCGGAGGTGAAATGGCACTAGTAATAAAGGGCAGGAACGTGACTTTGGAGAAGTGTTAAAACAAGAAGAAGCAGTTGTGTAATATCAGGGACCAGGCAAAGAGCAGAACCATTGCACAAGCCGCCTGTGTCAAGATTCTGGTATTTCTGTATAAATGGGCGGATTAGCCATTCTTGGGTCTGGGAAAGCAGGGTGACAACACCAATTGGTTGTCAGGGGTTTTCTGGAATGTAGATAGACCCCCACCAATCTGATATTCAGGACCTATCCTGAGGTCTAACATCCAGAAACCCCACTGATCAGCTCTTTCTGGCAGTCACCGGTGGAAACTATACCGTGTACGGAGTCTGAAGCAGAAGGCTCCACCCAATGTGTAGTAGTAGTGTTGGTGCTATTGCAGCTCCACTCCCATTCAAATGAATAGGAGTGGAGCTGCAGTACACCAGTTCTGCATCCTGCCCAGCAGATGGAGTTTTCCAGCCACTGTGTGTTTTCTGAAGCCAACGGCTACCCGAAACAATTGATCGGTGGGGGTGTCGGGTGTGAATATCTCTAAGTAATAAAAAACCCTCTTAGAGGCTTATTCACGTCTCATAAATTTATGGATATGCTATAAATGTCTGATAGGTTCTCTTGGGAATGGAGTGAATGCTGGGAATGAAGAGGTGCTGGCGCATCCTCAGCTCTCTCCATTCACTTCTGTAGGAGAATAGGTGATTATGCCAGAAATGTCTGAAATGGGAAAAAATCAACCCAAACCCTTAGGCCATACACAGACGAGCAAGTTCAAGAAACTCGCTGGATGTGGCAGTATGAGTTCCTGTTCTGAACTCTGCTCCTCCGACAGAAACGCACAGCATTATTTCAGCGTAATTCAATAGTTTCTGAGTCTCTCAAGGACACACAGCATTATAAATCATTTTAAGGCTACATGCACACGAACATAATTTGTTTCCATGTCCGTTACATTTTTTTTTGCGGATAGGATGCGGGCCCATTCATTTCAATGTACTATCCGCAACCGTATGTCCGTTTCGTGGCCCCGCAAAAAAAAATAGAGCATGTAAAAAAACGGATGCCATACTTTTTTTTGCGGACGACAAAACACATACGATTGTGTGCATGTAGCCTAAGGCTGTGCAGTCCTGCCAGAGGGGCAGAGTTCAGAGCGGAAACTCGCACGCAGCGAGTTTCTCACACTGAACTCGCTCGTCTGTGTCTGGCCATAGAGATCCACTGACTTCTAGGCAGATTTCATTGAGAAAAAATGTTGTTGTTTTTTTTGTGCGGTCACATCTTTTAAAAGGGATAATTCTACTTATGTCCATGAATTGTATCGGATATTACAGAACCACCTCATAGGACAATCGACTCTGCCGATGGACAAGAGTAGCACAGTTTCTGGAAAGATGAAGGCTTTTTCCCAGCTCTTTCCAGGAGAAGCTGTGTATGGACATACATTTCCCCTGGGGTGACTATGGAGGCATTATGGCTGGCCCACCATGTAATACACGGATGAACCAGGTCTGCAGAGAGCGAGACTGTTTTTGTTATCAGTTCTCTGCAATGGCTCGCAGGACCCCCTTGATAAGGCTTATGGAAAGGGGTTGTCTTCATAGTACATGGCATTCATTGTCTACTGTGATGAATAACCAATGCAATCAGATGATGAGGGTCCTAGTAGGGTAGTACCTAGCTGTACACCCTATTACAATATCTGTAAAACACCTACTGATTTAGACTGGTGCCAAATTGCTTAAAAACAAAGGTTAGATATAGGATTTTCACTCACTTTTATTGTATACTGGCTAACACGCACCCTTTTAAGGACTTGGTATTTATTATGCACTTTTAGGCATCTGTCTAGATACATTTGCACAAATTGAATCTCAAAGCAGGAAGAAAACGCAGTAAATTAATTTATTCCTGAAGCCCATTAGCATCAATAGCTCTTCGAGGTGAGTAATTACAGGAATCTGCTTGGATACTGTTGTGTCTTACACAATTTAACTGGGATGGACTGGACGTCTGAGACGCACGAGGAGTTGTATTTCCAGTATAACCTTTATGGGACTATGATCTTGGCTCCCTGCAGCGCCGCGTGTGAATAATGCATACATTACAGCTGCGAGAGGACGATCAGATAATCTGTATTCCCAGGGGCCTCTTTCGATCTCCTTGGAGAGAAGAGGTTGTTAATGTATAGAACTGTCTATTCACTTCAATAATGCATACATATGAAGTAGCATCAACGAGCTGTGGAGGTATAATGGACAACTGTACTTTATCGAAGAACCCCAATTTATTTATTTTTTTAATAAAGTCTGCACACTGAATTCCTGGAATCCAATTTTGCAAGAGACAATGTCATGCTGACTAAATGAAATAAAAGAGAAGTCCACCTTATCAAAAGAAAATAACCCTGAATTCTAAACCATTCCCTCTGGCTAAATGTTTAGGGTCATCGTGCTGGAACGTGAACCTCCACCCCAGTCTGAAGTCTTTTGCAGCTTCTACCAGGTTTTCCTTCAAGATTGCCCTGTATTTAGCTCCATCCATCCTCCAATCAACTCTGACCAGCTTCCCCGTCCCTGCTGAAGAAAAGACTCCCCGCACCATGATGTTGCCACCCCGTTTTACAGTGTGTATGGTGTGTTCAGGGTGCTGCGCAGTGTTAGTTTTCTGGCACACATACGGGGTTATTTATCAAACAGAAATACGCCTAAATTAGTCGGATTTTTGGTGCAGATTGCAGCGCAAAGTTCCTTGGCGCCGCAATCTGCGACTCACGCCAGGTTTAAAAAAGGGGGTGTGGCCGGGAAGGGGACAGGCTGGTAGGCCCGTATCATTTACTATTTTCTACGCTTGTTTTAGGCGTAGAAAATGGTCTAAATGTAAGACAGCCAGGAAGCTGTCTTACATTTAGAAGTGACGGAGGATCCACCGAAGTTATGTAGAGGCTACCGCCAGAAATAGGGCTTATTAAGACCGGCATCTAAAACAGGGGTCATAATAAATGTGCCCCATAGCGTTTTGTATTGAAGCCAAAAAGTTCAACTTTAGTCTCATCTGACCAGAACACCTTCTTCCACATGTTTGCTGTGTCCCCTACGTTTGCTTGTGGCAAACTGCAAACAGGACTTCTTATGGCTGTCCATAACCCCTGAAAACGAGGTGTGTAAACAGTTCATTATACATGGCTTGTTGCCAGAGGTTACGGCCATCGCTGCAGCGCAGATACGAGGAGGCTGGGATGGGAGCTGCTGTGCATGCGTGCCTATGTGAGCTCCCAAGGTTCCGGCCTCCAGAAAGGCCAGCGCTTTTCCTATAGTGTGCAAGTACGACCACCGTTGCTGGATTGCAGGGTGGTCATAACCCCTAGAAACGAGCAGTGTATAATGTAATGGAAAAATGAATCCAGCCAGCAAAGGAGACAATATGGACAATCACAATACATTAGTAAGTGCCTTGTATTAACTTTATCTACATGATAAATGCCATCTGCTGAAGTGAGAGAACCCCAGGAAACATTACGACTTGTAGACAGGGGTGGATTTGTCATTGACCTACAGGGAAATTTCCCAGTGGGCCGATACCCAGTGGGCCATTCTAGCCCTCCTGATGGCCACAGGCCAGGTAGATCATGATCTGATGCTCAATGGTCACAGGTGCCCTCCTGAACTCAACTGTATTACCATCCTCGTGACGGTGATACAGTTGAATACTGTTGTTGGGGCGGTATTTTATGATGCACTGTGCTATTTGGTGCTGCTGGGGTGGTATTTTGTGCTGCACTACAGTATTAAAGGCCCTGCCTACTTGTTTTGGCCCGTCTTCTGTCAATATGGACCCGCCTACAACATGGGGCCACTTTAAGTTCCCAATCCGCCCCTGCTTGTAGATGTCTCATGTACCATGGAGTTTACGTTTGCCAAGAAATCCTGAAAATGTCCTAGTACATGTATTACACCTCATTGGGAGGTCTGGAAGATGTTTACGGAAACCCAGTCTATCTGAATACACACTACTGTATCTTTTAATTTTTGTGGAGGAAGTATCCTCTATTACCCCCTCTCAATTCATATTTTTTCTTTGTTCCAATATACCTAGATAATGTATATTATACCTCTTTTCAACTTGCCTTCCCGTTCCGTTCAAAATAGTGCTTGATTTGTTTTGAGGCATTCATGTCTGTTTTTCTTATTCTTGTATTTGTATACTAGATGTCTAAGCAGGATATACATGATATTTGTGCCTTCATGCTTTCATCTCTTACTTGCGTCTTACTTGCGTATTCCTGCAGGTATGTGACTGTACTCGCTTATTTGTTTTTTGCAAATTACTCTACAGTTCCGATGTTGTCTTCCCTTTCAGTATAAAAAAAACTTATAAAGATTTATCTTAAAAAGAATAGGACTTGTTCTATAAGGGCTCATGGCTGTGTGCTGGCCGTGCCCATGCTGCGGACCGCAAATTGCGGTCCGGAATGCACAAGCACAACCATGGGCCGGCCGCATGCGGATTGTGGACCCATTCACTTGAATGGGGTCCACACCGCAAAAAAGTAGTGCATGCACTACTTTTTTGCGGAATGGAAGCACGGAACAGAACACCACGGAAGCACTCCGTAGTGCTTCTGTTCCATTTCCATGGTTCCGTTCCTTTCCTCACCGCATCTCTGGATTTGCGGACCCATTCAACGGCAACGGCCGTGTGCATGAGCCCTAACTTGCAGAACGCATGCACAGATGCGGACAGCACATGGATGACATCTGTGTGCCGTCTGTGTTTTTTGCGGACCCATTAAAGTTAATGGGTCCATGTGGTATCTGCAAAAAATGAGGATCGAACATGAATACCAAAATATGGTCATGTGCTTGTGTCCTAACGCGTATTTGTACAAACATGATTTGTTTTCTTTATGTTTGTGCTATTAGATATAGAAGACATATACGACATAGCTGATACTAGAAGTGGTTATACATAGTCTGAGTCACATTATTCTGACCAGCAGTGCACCCCGCAGCTGCTGGAGGGTGCATGGGGGAAGAGCGAACACGACCATCGAGGTGGTCCCACAGAGGCTCAATTTGGTTCCAGTCTGGGAAATTAGGAGACCAGGATAGTACTTAGAACTCTTAGTCATGCTCTTCCAACCAATGTCTGACATTTCTAGTTGTGTGACATTTCGAATTGTCTTGCTGGAAGATCCCATCCGCCCCAGAGAAGACAATCAGCATGTATGTGATCTGCAAGATTGGTTGACAGTGCCTTCCACATGGATGAGTGGGCCCAGAGGATGCCACCAGCTTGTGTTCTTCCAGCAGTGGTTGCAGGGGGTTTGTTATCTGATGTTTCTCTCCTAACACGTCAATATCCATCCGTTCCATGAAGCAGAAAACGTGAGTCATCAGAGAAGACAACCCTTTACCAATCAGCAGAGGTCCAATTCCAATAAGGGCTCGTGCACACAAACGTATTTTCTTTCTGTGGACCCTATGCGGAACTATTCATTTCAATGGGTCAGCAAAAATAAAACGGAAGTTACTAAATTCCGTTTCTGTATGTCCGTTCGGCATCTGTATTGTCCGCATCACGGGCAAGGATAGGACTGTTCTATTAGGGGCCAGCTGTTCCGTTCCGCAAAATACGGAATGCACGCGGACCTCATCCGCATTATTTGCGGATACGTTTTTTTGCATACAATATATGCGGTCGTGTGCATGAGCCCTTAGACGCACATCTGGTCACCCTCTGGTTCATTTTAGTGGTGAGCTGCTTCACTGTAGCGTGTCAGTCTGCTCTGGCTCACCGTCGAAGCTGACGTTCACCTCTCACATCAATGGCACGTGGTGCTCCCCAGTTTCCATGTCACTTATTCACAAAGCTGCCATTTCTCCACTCACCACAGCAGCACGAGAACAGTTCACACTGCGCAGTTTCAGAAATACCGCCACCCTTGGCCCGAAAGCCAATAATCACCTCTTTTTGCAATTCTGATAAATCGCCCCTTTTACCCATAACAGTAACAAGGGATATGTTTGCAGACAGCCTATCATCCTATATGGATAATAATAGACTGCTTCAGGCCACCCAGCTCCATGTGTCTTTGAGGTGATGGTTTGTGTTTTACATCTCGGGTATAGTTATGTGGGTTTATTATACTTCCCTGGTTGCGTAGTTTACCTATGTACATGATGATCTTTTCTATCATATGCTTTATCCATAGCAGCTATTTCTAACAGTTGTACATACATATATATGATAGAAAACACTAGATGGACCCATTAAATAATCCTCTACTCCAGTAACTGGCTGCTGACTCCACATAGGGAGCTTACACAGTATATTTGTATAAATCAGGGCTCCACATACATACATACATAAAAAAAAAAAAAAGGAATGGGACCTTGGCAACCATACCGTGCTACCGATCTGAGTTGCCTGCATGGGTCACCGCGTACGGTATAACAGGACCTCTTTGTCCTGTCCTCGCCCGCTTTTCTCTTTACCAACAAACACATCATCTTAAACCCATGACACTCGTCTCTGCTCCGTGCAGATGGAAGGAAGATCTGACCGGTTTCTCAGAGTCTGTCATTGCTTGTCCTGTCTGACACCAGCCAGTAAGCTGCAGTCTGACAACCTCCTTCGCAGCAGGTTATCTACCTCTCCCCACCCCAAAAAAAACTATGTTTAGAGGGAAAACACCTCATCTAGATACAACCAGCCCTGAGTGTCACTGGAGAGATGGATGACCTCCAAACAGAAACCTCTCAGGTCACCTAGGAACAGCTCCCATCTGTGCCTGATGTGCAGGGTCAGCCTTCTATGCTGTAGAAATGTTATTTTCTCAACATTTAAGATCCGTCCAAAAATGATTGTTCTGAATTGGTACTGTGAGGTCAGTTCTTATTCTTCAGTGCAAATACCGGAAATTTATTCCAATATAATGGTAGTCTATGGTGTCACACGGCGACATGCTGCGACTGCAACACGATAGTCGCAGAAAAATCCATCATGAATGGATTTTTTGTGACTGTCGTGTCGCAGTCGCAGCATGTCGCAGTGCGACACCACAGACTACCATTATAAAAATTGTTGCGCGATGTAAATGCAACAAAATGTCATCGTGTGAACCTAGCCTTACCCTTCAAGGGGCTGTCTCACTTCAGCAAATGTCATTTAGGGCTTGTGCACACGAACGTGTGCCTGACTGGGCCCGTGATGCAGCACACAAACAGTGGGTCCGCAATATACGGGCACCGGCCGTTTGTGCACAGCATGACGGATGCGGACCCATTCACTTGATGGGCGGTGGAACGTTGGCACGGAACCCCACGGAAGCACTACAGATGTGAATGGGTCTGCATCCATCTGCGCCAGACACATGGACAGTGCCCCTGCATTGGGGACCCAATGCATGGAACAGACGGCACATGTTTGTGTGCATGAGCCCTTATTATGTTAAAGTCAAAATTATTACAAGGCACTTACTAAGGCTACTTTCGCACTAGCGGCAGCCTCCTCTGGCAGGCTGTTCTGGTGGGTGAACAGCCTGCCGGATCCGTGCTGCCGCTAGTGCACGCGTGCCGCCGGAAGTCTGCTCCGGCCCCACTGACTATAATGGGGGAGGGCTGGAGTTCTGGCGGCAGCACGGCAAACATGCTGAGAGGCGGCCGGAATAAAACTACAACATGTAGCAGTGGTCTTGCTTGCACACTATAGAAAAAAGTGCTGACCTCTCGTGGCCGAGATCATGGAAGTGTGCATAGGCCATTGCTTTTTCCTATAGTGTGCAAGCATGACCACCACTACTGGACTGCTGGGTGGTCGTAACCCCTAGAAACGAGCAGTGTATAATGTGACGGAAAAATGAATCCAGCCAGCAAAGGAGGCAATATGGACAATCACAATACATTAGTAAGTGCCTTGTATTAACTTTCTCTACATGATAAATGCCATTTGCTGAAATGAGACAACCTCTTATGTCTGTAGTTGTTGAGCACAATGACTACGACTATCTGATATCTAGGGTTGAAGCTGATTTCTAAAGACCCCCAAACTTATTAGGCTATTGACCACCATGATGTTGGGGGTGAGAATGATCGGGTGTTTTGAATTTGAACGCTGATTCTTTGGTTCCTCCTGGGAGATAAGTCTCCCCCTAGCAGTGACAGTCTCCTCTCTTCTGTTGAAAACACGCATGGGCCCCATGCAACGCTTCCTTTACACCAGTGGTGGCGCTGCAGGGAAACTGAGCACACGCTATCAATTTCACGGACTATGGCGGATTGCACTGAGACGCCCTTCTTTCAGCTTATTTCTAGGGGACTCTTCTAACAAAAATGAACCGTCCAAAGCGAAATCCCCTTCAATATCAGTAGGACTTGCTTTGTAATTCAATGATTTCCATGTCACTTATTGGGGAGGCTTTTTACTGGTTCTATAGTATTTCCACAGCAGTGTCAGTTCAATGAAAAGCTTCGCAGCTCTCGGAGCGTCAAGGGCTGTACTTGTGTTAAAACACACGTGACACGCAAGGACTATTTCGAGTCTTCATGAGAAAGCTTTCTCCTGGAAGACGTTGTGTACTCAGGGTCCACGTAGCCTGTGTCATCTTGAGCTCTGCTTACAGTACACAGAGACACGACACAATGTGTACACAAGCAACACAATCTTAATAAACTATGCCCAACTTTAAGCCTGTGTAACCCTTTACTTTTTATAGATATTCGACCTCGGTATGCTGCGGGGTTACCCGTTTATTACTAATCGGAAGAATTTTTTGCTGTCAGATGGCAATTAAAATGATTTGATTGATATACACTAGAGTGGGGCAGGGATGTACGAGAGGAGGAGGACAAATTATTTATATGAAAAAAACTAAAACTTAATCCCAGAAAACCCATGTGTTCCAGATTAGTTGCCCAACACAAAATTAAACTGGCGACTTGTCTGCAACTTGCTGCCGTGCGACTATTAAAAGATACGGCTACACGGAGACACTGGTCACACGACGACTGGCCAGGATCGCAGTGTAGCGGCGAACCCATAAACATGAATGAGGTCACCATTGACATACATTATATATAAAATTTCTCCATGTAGCTGTACCCTTAGGGTAGGGCTAAACGACGACTTTTGTCGCGCGACATTTTGTCTCACCAGTGTCGCGCGGCAATTTTTATAATGATAGTCTATGGACTACAACACGACAGTAGCAAAAACTCCATCCAAGATGGATTTTTCTGCGACTGTGGCATCGCAGCGTGTGGCAGTGCAACACCATAGACTATCATTATAAAAAATTGCAGCTCGACATCAATGTGGTGCGGCACATGTTGTAGTGCAGTTGTACAGGATCCACCAGTATATGCTGGAGGTGTGGCGGCCTCCTCTTCAGTCGTGCACACCTGACTAGTTTGTCTGCCCTAGAGGCTGGTTTTAATCAGAGTAAGTATAAAACTGAACTTTTATTCATAGTACCTACTAATAGCCATCTGGCTCCTGGAAGAGTACACAGTGGGCCTCAGCATGCATGTTGGTACCTGCGTCCCTGGATCTAATGGAGGCTGTTATGGAACCAAAAAGGGTTGATAAGCACGGTGGATCCTAGCATGCATGCTGGGCCCGCACTACCTAGATTTTATGTGGCTGTCATGAACCATAACAGGTAGGATTTAGCGTTAGGACCACTCAGAGGCGGCCTTGGCGCGGCGAGTGGCTTATTACTTTTTGATCAAAATGTACACTAACACCTCTGACAACTTGTAGCATAGAGGCAGGGCAGAGTGCTGTTGCATTTCTGTGTTTGTATGTATATTTTGCCATGGCTACGTGCACCTGCATACAGGGACGTGCTGACTGATCCCCTCTTGTGTTTCTGTGTAGTGTAGTTGTGCCCCATGTGTCGCTGTTACAATATGTCATTGTGTAGCCCTAGCCTTAGGCCTCATGCACATGACCGTAGGTGTTTTGTGGTCCGCAAACCGCGGATCCGCAAAACATGGAAGCTGTTCCGCATTCCGTTCCGCAAATTACGGAACGCGGCTTATTGTAGAAATGCCTCTTCTTGTCCGCAAAACGGACAAGAATAGGACATGCTATATTTTTTTTGCACGGCCACAGAACGGAGCAAAGGACGCGGACAGCACACGGAGTGTTTTTTGCAGCTGGGGCGCGGACCACAACGGTCATGTGCATGAGGCCTTAGTCTACTTGCACACGCTGCAGATTACACGTGAAAAAAATGTGGGGGTGGGCCATCAGCCATGGCAAATTCCAAGCTTCCGGGCGTAAATGACCATTGAAATGTACTGCAGTCAGGGGCTTCATTCTAGGTGCACGGACTGGCGGAGGATGCGCCTGATTTATGAAGAGGCTTGCACCCTATCATAAATTAAGTGCATCCTCCAGCAGCGCAGTGGGATATAAAAAAAAAAAAAAGTGTAAAATGCCAGTCTTTGATAAATGACCCCCCAGTGTCTTTATTCCTAATATACCCTTATACAATGACAGGTAATTATTTCCGGACAGTGAATTGCTGTACGGCAGAATTCGCTGAAAGGCCTTTTGTGCAGTGAGAGATATATATATACGGAGACGTTCTGCCGCCATTTACTGTATAAAGCGCACGAGCTCCTGTCTGAATTTGTTTATGGTGGATGTTAATTTCACCTTTATGGGACGGTTTATTGCTTCCAAATGTTTATATCCTTGTAAGATTTGCATTTCCACCAGCAGCAATGTAATCTTTTATATGGAGATAAGGAGAAGTAGCAAATAGATTGCTTCTCGCGTAGATGGCTCAGGTTGTCAGGGCGAGTGACGAAACGCGTCAAACCAAGTCGATGTCTTGCAGTGCTATTATTTGGCAGGCAGGCTCTGCCAAATAATAGCAACCCATCATATTCTAGCTCTCATTAAATGGAGATTTAACTGGATGCTATAAGTAACGGTTCCACTTTTGGTTGCACCAGATTGGATAATTATCCTCCATTATTCTTCAGAAAAGTTTGGTGATTTCTTTTAGATGCAAAGGGTAGCTATTCATTGACAGGTTTCTTGCAAATATCTAGGAGATGTTCCTTCAGTTTCGGACTACTGTCTCTAAGGGTATGTCCACACGGGATGACTCCATTGATGAATTTCCGTCACAGAAATTGCGCAGCTGGTTTCTCTAAGATCTGCTGCAGGGAAATAAATTTAAAGGGACGGTATTTGCAGTGGCATTGCTGCAGGAATTATAGCGGATCTGTCACTGCTTGGAATCTTTGCATTGCAAAGTATCAAAGCTTTGGGTGAATAAATTGGCGTGCTGTGAATTGAAAACCTGCTGTACAAGTCAGTTTACACAGTTTTTTTTTCCTCAGGGTGAGAATAAGATTTCTAAAAATCTCAGCCACCTTTCTGACACTATAAATGCTGCAGAATTTCTGCCTGCAATTCTGCTGTGAAAAATCTGCGGGGAAGAATCCAGGCAGTTCTAAACGTCTTCCATGTAAGAGTTATGGAGGCCACTGTGCTCTTGGGATTGTTCGGTGCAGCAGACATTTCTGTCCCCTTCTCCTGATCTGTGCCCCCACACAATCCTGTCTCTGAGCTCTACAGGCAGTTCTTTCCTCCTCATTTGCTCTGACATGTATTGTCAGATGTGAGGTCTTATATAGACACGTGGGTTTCTTTCCGAATAAAGTCCAATCACCTGAATTTACAGCGGGCAACTTCAATTAGGGTGTAGAAACATCTCAAAGATGGTGAAAAGAAATAGGTGGCCCCAGAGCTAAATGTCAAGTGTCATAGGAATTGGTGTGAATACTTATGTCCATGCAAAATTTTAGTTTTTGCCTTTTAATACATTAGCAGTGTCTAAAATTACTTTGTCATTATGGGGTATTGAGTGCAGTACGATGGAGAAAAGCTTGATTTTTAATTTTTTTATTTTAGCACAACCAAAACAAAATATGAAAAAAAGTGAAGGGGTCTGAAGACTTTTTGAATACATTATATATGATCGATTATCTGGTGCTATGGCCATATACATTTACTAATTATTGGTAGGCACTTATGTATAACATATGATTCTTCGATAAACAGCACCAACCTAAGGCTCTGTTCACACCTCCACTAAAGTTTCCATTTTTCATCTCCGTCACATGAGAAAAAAACAAAAATAACAGACAGACAATAAGGCCGCCCACTCTATGGTGGAATTTCCGACAGAAAGGTGACCAGGGCCTTATCCAGGTGGCAGTTTTTCCCTATTTACAAACCAGGAACAGACCATAGACAAAAATATTGGTGTTCCTGCGGGAAAATAAGCACACCCTTTATTCTAATCTCCGACAAACCCCTTCGATCTTACATATAAATTTCTCTATCTCAAACATGGATAACACATACTACGGGTAATCTTACTTTAGGTCAGTAAGTACTGTGCGAGAGAAACCAGAAAAAAGAATCTGAACCCATGGCCCTGTACTACAAGGCAAGAATGCTAACCCCCCTACCCTTAGGGTGCGGCCACACGGTCAGGTTTCCTGATGCAGTTTTTGAAGCCAAAACCAGGAGTGAAATCAAAAAGGAGAAGTTGTATCTGTCCTTTATATTCTCCTTTTATGTTCCTCTCCTGATTTAGGCTTCCAAAACCGCATTTAGAAACCTGACGGTGTGGCCGTACCCTTAGGCCCCTTTCACACGGGCGAGTTTTCCGCGCGGGTGCAATGCGTGAGGTGGACGCATTGCACCCGCACTGAATCCTGACCCATTCAGTTCTATGGGGCTGTGCACATGAGCGGTGATTTTCACGCATCACTTTTTGCGTTGCGTGAAAATCGCAGCATGTTCTATATTCTGCGATTTTCACGCAGCGCAGGCCCCATAGAAGTGAATGGGGATGCGGGAAAATCGCAAGCATCCGCAATCATGTGCGGATGCGTTGCGATTTTCCCGCATGGTTGCTAGGATACGATCGGGATGGTGACCCGATCGTTATTATTTTCCTTTATAACATAGTTATAAGGAAAATAATGGCATTCTAATTACAGAATGCAATGTTCCCGGGCTATAGAGGGTTAAAAATAATAAAGAGTTAACTCACCTTCTCCCATTGTGCGCAGAGCCCCAGAGCGTCTTCTCTCTTGATGGTTGGGATGCTTGAGGACCTGTGGTGACGTCACAGGGTCACATGGTCCAATCATAGAAGAATTTGAGTGGACCATGTGACCCATGTGATCCTGTGACATCACGGCAGGTCCTTCATCCAAGGATCTGTTGGATAAAGGACCTGCCGTGATGTCACAGGATCACATGGTCCACTCAAATGCTTCTATGATTGGACCATGTGACCCTGTGACGTCACCACAGGTCCTCATGCATCCAAACTATCAAGAGAGAAGACGTTCTGGGGCTCTGCGCTGACAATGGGAGAAGGTAAGTTAACTCTTTATTATTTTTAACCCTTTAAAGCCCGGGGAACATTGCATTCTGTAATTAGAATGCGATTATTTTCCCTTATAACTATGTTATAAAGGAAAATAATTACACATACAGAATACTCATCCCGAAACCGGACTTCAGTGATGAAGTCTGACTTCGGGTCTGGGTACCAAGCATGCGGATTTTTTCACGCGCGTGCTTAACGCACTACAAACGTTAGCACACGCGCGGAAAAATCGCGGCGATTCCCGCAACGCACCCGCATCTTATCCGGGCGTCAAACATGACGCCCGTGTGCAAGAGGCCTTAGTCTCAATAAGGTCCAGTGTGGGAGTGACACAGATAAGTATTCTTCTTTACTTGAGCTCCTGTGGTTATACTTTGCTTGTCCTAAAGAATTTCCCAACTCGTGACCCTCCGTCTGAATACTAACTTCTGTTTTCCTCTAACCGCCACTTACTCACTGTGGTTCCCTATTCATTGTAATGAAACAGGGGAAAGAATTAATAGAGTAAAACTTGGCTGGAAACAGCATTTATGTCCTTGACTTGATCTCTTCCCCTGCAAGACGTTCTGTATGTGCTCACTGCACCCAGAGGTATCTACACCGTCCCTTCGAGATGAACTGCACAAAGGCTGCTGTAAATGCAGGTGGTTTACTCAATATACTGTATAAATGAATACTCCCATCATCTGAGAAGCTTCTATTTTCCACCGCGATCAATGGTTCATTCTTGTATGCCAGTTTCCTGACATGCAAAATTCCCTAAGTGCTGTTTTGCTCAAAAAAAGTGCAACTTTTAGCTTTTTTCATGCCACCCTTGGCACTTTTACAAAAAGAGACATGTCCTATCTTTGCCCGCAACATGCGGATTGCAGACTCATAGACGTCAATGGTTCCACACCGTGGTGCGGGATGTACCAGGCCAGTGTCCGTGTTTTGCTGATCCGAGGTTTGCGGTCCGCAAAATGGACATGGCCGTGTAAATACGCCTTAATAATTCTGCCGCAATGTACTCCAGCGGGGTTTCTTATGATCTGGTCCGGCCAACCATCTAATGTGTATGGGGGGGCCTCTTGACTCTTCCCTGAAGGATGATCACGGGGGGGGGAGATATCGATCAGGCAGATGAATTTCAACATGGTCAATCCTTTTGTTCTCAGAGAGATACGCCACTGCCAGAAGTGTCTGGCAGCTGGTTTCTTCCCCTCTCCTCATTGACAATGCATGTACAGCTGAGCAGGCATGGAAGGATTGGAGAGATCTCTCATGTGTATGGCCTGCCTTACTGTGGAGGACTTGGTGCTTGTTTGCCCCCATCTCCTTCCCATTATGCTTGTGCTGACTGCCCATGTGCCCGGTGAATAGGGTATTAACTGCATAGGTTCTCACCACTTTTACTATAAGTGCAGATCTGACCAGGGCTCCCTCTTTCCAGGGATCACACAGACGCCAAATAGCCTTCTAAAATTGTAAATGCTTGACGGGAAAAGCAAATCACTGCAGACCTGTCACTGAAATAATCAATAAGCTTCTACTTATCTTTAACACAAAGCAGTAGCCCTCTACAGTAGCATTCACATTTAATAGCTGTGGGCTGAAAACTTGATCAGCTCACAATTATTCCTCCCAACCTCCCATAAACATATGTGCTGCAAGCCGTGGAGGATGGGAGTGGTAGCTGCTCTGGCTGCAATAATTATTCACAGTGGCAATGCTAACATCAATGCTTCCTAGGGCTGGGCACTGATAGGAGGGCACACCCTGATGTTGGGGCTCCTGCCTGATGGTAGTTGGGGTGCCCTTGGGGTTGTATGGGTGAAAAGGCTGGAGATGTAGGTGCTGTGGTCGGCGAATGGTGCTGGAATCAGTAACCAGGCCAGTAGTAGAAAATAAATAAGTCTCTCTTCACTGAAGTGCAGAATGGGAGTTGTAGTACATCCAAGGGTATCAAAACACAGTTTCAACAATTGACAGTGCAATTCTTTCCAGATAGCAATGTCCCTCTCACTGCAGTAAAGTCTCTATCAGCCTTAAACAGCTAATACCCTACTGACTGACTCTGGTGCTCGGCTATGTAGATTCTGGAGCTTCTAGTACTGCACATGCACAACTGGTTTTGCCAAGCATGCATGTGTTCTAAATGGGATGGGGGAATAAGCCATTCACAGACAAACATCCAATACACACATAGTCATCTACTCCCACCAAAATCGGCAGGTACATCCAATCTGAGTCTAATGTTTATAACCAGCTTAGCATATGATTAATTCTATTTGTTTAAATTAAAAATCGTCATCATCGCCTGGGAATATAACGTCTGCTTTTCCAAGCAAGGAAACTGATCGCAAGCTCCGTCTAGGGGAGAATTCCTAAATAGGATGTTGGACATCTTGCGCCTAGAAAAAGGTGTATATGTCAAGAGAAAGTGTGTGGAGAAGTTTGATAAGATATGGGAAAACTACAGGATACGTTGCCCTGACTAACCTCCCTTCCTAAAGATATGAAGTTGGGGATGAAGTGAGGGCCATGCCGCTTTCCTTTTTCTTTTTCTTCTGTTTCTATCTTTCTTCTTTTTTCAGTTTTTTTTGTCTTGAATGCCGATTATATATGACTGCAGTGCTATAAGTTCGGTGTGATGCTGCCTGTTGGACTGGTGTAAGAAGTACCCTAGGTGCTGAGCCATTGAAATACGGAAAGTGTACTTGGTTAGGGGTGCCATGCCCGTTCCACCGCCTGGGTGGGGAGAGGGGGGAGATATTAGGGAGGGATGTTTTTTTATTGCACAAATGCAAAAGTTGGACAATTCGGCTTGTACAATTGGTTATGTGACACCATGATGATTATTATCATTGACCTTTATTACTGTAACAATTGCTTTATATTCTACTCATCTGCTTAATAACATGACTGACTGAATGTGATGGTTTTTTAATCATTTTATTGTCTGATACATGGATATTGTACAAGCATTCTTTGTATTCTGCAGAAAAATGTTAATAAAAAATTATCTGATTTAAAAAAAATTCTACTTGTTTAACCCATGTGGGAGACACCCTCTAGTCTAGAGGGTAATTTGCCCTAACAACATCAGACCTTTTCTAACTGTAAGGTGGGCATTCTTAGGTGAAACAGCAGTGAATAATTCTAAATATCCAAAATGACACCTTGTGTTTGGAATGCAAATAGAGGACATTGCACTATTCCTATATGTACAGGTATTTCGACATTTTCCCATACATTGGTTAGCACTATAAACAGATGGCAATCATTAAGCACTGTTTATATGTATACACTAGGGGACACTATGTGTGGACGCTATATACAGGGCAGTCCACCCTAACCTGCACTCAGCAATGTCTAAGGTTAAAAAAGTGGAATAATATAGCTAAATGGTGCTCTAGAGCAGTGTTTCCCAACCAGTGTGCCTTCAGCTGTTGCAAAACTACAACTCCCAGCATGCCCGGACAGCCTTTTGCTGTGCGGGCTGCTGGGAGTTGTAGTTTTGCAACAGCTGGAGGCACACTGGTTGGGAAACACTGCTCTAGAGACTGGTATCAGGATGGAGTACGACTTTAACAGCTTCTCTGCTCCTCTGTGCGGTCCCATGAGCATTGCACAGAGACCGAAATGTAACATGGCGTATCATAGATGACACCATGTACAGGTTCTAGCCTGTGAGCCACCATTTCATTATAGTATGGCATATATCCCATCTTCCTGAGAAAGGAAAGAGGAAGACATATAGCAGTGTGTGCAGTGCACTGTGGAGTACTTTGCCTGAGCAAAAAGGTTTGTAGTCTAGAATACCGGCGATGGTGCATTTTTTCTGTCACTCTACCGTGTACCGAACTTCTGCCTGTTTACCGACTCTGATTCTCTGCTGCCTGCCCGGACCCTGGATTAGCCTCTTCAATACGCACAAACTCAGCCAGCCTTGACCTTGGCCTGTTTCCTGACTACCAGTATTGCCTGAGCACTTGGTGTTTCACACCAAAAAGTCTATGACCCTCCCAGGGTCAGCTGCCAACTACACTGGGACTACTATAAGAAGTAGCGGCGTGGATAGTTCCCTGCAGTGAAGTCCAGATCCTTGTACAAGGGTTAAAGGGTGAACACCAGCGAACCACCATGACAACATCCTTAGGTTTAGCCCATAGCCAAATTGGTTAGTTGGTTAGTTAATATTGCCCCTTACACAGTATTTATACCCCTTAGTGGCCCCAAGACCGTAAGGATGTCCCCAGACAGTAATGACGTCTTCTCAGTGTGGTCTCACAAATTTAGGACACTGCTTTATTGCCGCTTTCACTGTAAGTATGCCCTCTTTGTGCCCAAACACAGTAAGAATGCCCCTTCAATACAGTAATGAAACCAGAAACAGTGCCCCTAGTGATGCCCTTCACACAGTAGTGATGCCTCTGTAGTTTAACAAAAATGAGAAATACTAAAAGAGCCCTGTTCCCGTGAGTGGAGTACATCATTCAGCAGATCTCCCCCGCCTCGTGCTGTGTACGGCTCAAAGCAACAGGCAGGATAACGTCACTGCATCGCGCCAGCCTGCAGAAGGGATCACAAGGCGAATGGTGGAGTGGGAATCTGACAAGTCCCTGCGTTACCACTGTATATTCATCATAAAGATAGAAGTACAGTGGTATTCAGGGAAGGTGGCCAAAACCTGGGACAGTTGGGATGTACAGTACAGGACTCTATGAACAGCAGGGAACCACGCCATTCGTTGCCAAATTGATCAGAATGTGATTTCTAGGCAGCCGCCTATGAATATTTTGAATTATGGTACATCCTATGGCAGGTTACCCCACGACAGTGCTGACAATTCACGTCGGCACAGAGACACATTAATATAAAGGCTGTATAACTCTCACGTTCTTCCTCTCACCTCCACTCCCTGTTATCTCGGCACAGCAGATCAGTTTGCAGTAGACACGTTTTTATATTTTCCAATGTGTGTGGGGAAGTAAGATAGGCTACACCCTAAAACAGTCCTAATCCATGCATATATTTATCATCCTCCTCGTGATCGGCGCTTTATATGCCTTCACATCATCTAGGTAAAAACACGATATACATATGTTTCCTTTATTTAGCCATCCACAAAAATTCGCTCTGTTCACCCAGCATCTACAAAGCTTCTGACGCATGCATCAAATTGATGCATAGGCTCCCATTCATCTGCCAGAGGCTAAAACAGCATCCCGTTGGCCTCTGTCAGGGTGGTATGGGTCAGTATACCTTTTTTTTTCTCCACTGGAAAGGAGATTGCTTTTCTTTGCAAAGCTATCCTGCAAAAAATCCAAATGGTATAAGGTCTTAAAGTTGTAAAACTATTAAGATAATGGCTCATCAACCTAATAGTAACTGCGGATTATGTGTTTTCTTCCTTCAGTTATGAACTTATCTACCTGGCTGACATCCATCAAGGCTAAATTGGATTTGAGTTTTAATGTAGATGTCGGTGTGGAAATGCTATAGATATGCACTGCAAAGGGTAAAAATCCGTGGCAGAAATACGCATCCAGAATGGACATGCTGGATGTAAAATCCACATTCCATATTAAAGGGGTTCTCCGCCTTTTTCTTACTGATAATCTATCCTTTGGATAGGTCATCAGCATCTGATTGGCAGAGGACCCCCGCCGATCACCTGTTTAAGAAGGCAGCGGCACTCGCAGTAGCGCCGGGGCCTTCTCGGTGCTTCCCGCAGGGCAGTGACGTCACGACTATGCCACTTCAATGGGTGCGCCGAGGCCACTTGACATAGTTGTGACGTCACTGACCTGTGGAAAGTTATGTGTGGATTTTCTTCCATAACTGCATGCAGCAACCTGACTGTGTGGCCGTACCCTAAATGATCCAGCAGAGGAACGATTCTCCTATGAATGAGTGACTGCGCATTCAGGCCCATGTAGTAATATGCATCTTTATAGAAAAGGCACATCCTTAAAGGAGTGTTTCCATCTTGGGCATTGGGGGCATAATGCTAGGATATGCCCCCAAAGTCTGATAGGTGCAGGTCCTATACTTAGAAGGGAGCCTGCATAGTGTTGGAGGGCGCATGTGTGGCCGACCACTATTCCTTTCTATGGGAGTGCCGAAAATGGCCTACTGATGGCTCAGCTATTTCCATAAGCCCCACAGAAGTGCGCTTCCCATTCATTTTCTGCAGTCCCATAATAAAATAATGGAGGGTGGGTGCGCACTTTGTGTGTTCTGTTCTAAGTATAAGTTCAGATCCTAGAGGTGGGACCCGCACCTATCAGACATTAGGAGCATATCCTAGCGATATACCCCAATGTCCAAGATGGGAAATAAGTGATGGAGATGGGATATGATTTCATCAGGCACCTAATGATATCTTCATCCAAGGAGACTGTCTTGACATTGACAGAAAACATCTCAAAGACTGCAGACACTATGTAAACACAACAGGGACACATGCAAATGATATAAAAAAGGAGCTTTCTGTAACAGGACGTTGCAGTGGCAGGACATACCTGAAGAGGCATGCTGGAAAAACAAGTAACGCAGCTTCCATTGCTGGAAGGGGGATGAAGAACTTCAGGATATCGCTATAAAAACTGGGCAAGGGGCATGGTCACAAGATGATTTTCAGCATTTTAAAGAAAAATAGAAAAACGTGACCAGACTTTTTTGCCATTTCTGCATGCCTTCAGTATAAATGATCCAGTCCAAATGCTGTATTTCCAGTAAAGTTTAGCTTTTCGCATGTAATCATCGCTACTGATACAAAACTCAAATCCTTCACCTATCAAGTTATACAAACTGCAGCAATCTGGGCTCCAATAACACTGCATTCAATATAGGTGGCATCACTGAAATACTCCTGTTGGATTTTACTTGAATGAACAAGCACAGAGGATTATATATATATATATATTAAAGGGGTTGTCCAGTTAATAATATTCTACATTTTTCAAACCAGCACCTGGCTCTGAATACTTTTATAATTGCATGTAATTAAAAATGTAGTATAGCCAGTGAGTTATTCAATAAAATGGATCTGTATAGCGCCACCTGCTGTTTGTTCTTTTCTTCTTTTCTATGTCCACTTCAGTAACATTGCTGAGGTGGTCGCACATGCTCAGTTCCATCCTTCAACTGCCTCAAGCCGTATATACTGTTAGAAGCTGAGGCAGTAAGGGAACGGCTGGAAGGCAAAATTCACGCAACATTTTTGTAATGGTAGTCAATGGTGTCACAATGCGACATGCTGCGACTGTGACAGTTTTTCGCATTGTCGCGCTGCACTATGTCGCATTGCGACACTATTGACTATCATTACAAAAAAATGTTTTCTGTGACAAGGCAATTGTCAGGCCAGTCATTGCTAACCAGTGATCATAGGAATGCTCGTTAGCGATGATATGGCAGTCTAATACCGCTGCCGATTACCGTATGAACCAGCGGGATCTTTCAGCATGTTTAAAAATCTTTGTTTGTGTTTGTCGGCGGCAAATGGTGGTGTCTAATCACGCTCTGCTGCCGGAAACAACTAGACAGCATGGGGACGAGCGATGGCATAACGATCGCTCCTTCCAATGCGGTGGAGGAGATCACTGCATGTAGCAGCAGTCTTCTCCACTAGTGAGCAGGCAACTACTGGGAAGGAACGCTTCCTTCACGACAATCGCCTTCATAATCGGGCTGTGTAATACAGCCTTAAGAAACCAGTCATGCGAGTAAACCATGTCGCCATGGATCCTGATCGGTCTGACAAATGAATTGAACTACCTGAGCCGCCTTTCAGGTGTCATCCGGAAAAACGGATCAGGTATTTGTTTCTCACATTTTTATAGGTCTGCGCGTGCGCAGACTGGAAAGCCGGATCCGTTTTTCCTGAACACTTGGTTCAATGCAAAATAATGCCAGATCCGGCAAGTGTTCCGGAATTTTGAACGGAGAAAATAACGTAGCATGCTGCAGTATTATCTCCGTCCAAAGACCGTACAGTGACTAAACTGAAGACATCCTGATGCTTACTCAATTGATTGCTCCTCATTCAGAATGCATTAGGATAAAACTGATCCGTTTTTTTCTGGTATTGAGCCCCTAGGACGGAACTCGATACCGGAAAACTTTAACGCTAGTGTGAAAGTACCCTTAAATGCCTTTAGTGCAGACAAAACTAGAAGGAAAGTGAAAACTGAGCGTACCGTGATATCTTCTGTAATCCTATGAGTGCATGCCAGGTGTGTCTATCAAGGAAGCAGAATACATTTCATGTGTAAGTCAACAAGCAGGTAGTGATTCAGTAAACCACAGGGTAGGGCCAGAGATGAACGAAAACCTGTTTCCTAATATTAATTTAAAGTTATCAATTGCTTATGGTTAATGGTGGAGCGGCTTTGTAGCTTTCCCTGCAAAACAAGTGATTTTCAATCAGTTTTAGGCCCCATTCACACGACGATATTTTTGGTCCTCATTTTTTGCGGATTGGACGTGGACCCATTCGTTTCACTGGTTCCGCAAAAAATGCAGACAGCACTCCGTGTGCTGTCCTCATCCGTATGTCCGTTCCGTAGCCCTGCAAAAAAGATAGAACATATCCTATTCCTGTCCGTTTTGCGGACAACATAAGGCATTGTTACAATAGATCCGCCAAAAAACGGATGTCATCTGTATTTTTTGCGGACTGCAAAATACAGTCGTGTGAATGCACCCTTAATGAGTAATAGAAAAGATTGGCAGCTCACAGGATTGCGCAGGTTCCGCCTCCGCATTGGGTCATGCCCGACTTACCTCTCGTATGCAAACAATATCACCTATTCACTGAAGTTTAAAGGGGTTTCTCCATCTCAGACACTGATGGGATATCGCTAGGATATGTCAGATAGGTGCAGGTCCCGCCTCTGACCGGCGTTCCCAGCTGTTTCCTGTTGTGTCGAGACGTCAGCAGGAAGTGAGGTGCAGCAGGACATAACGGGCACCATTGGAATGGCAGCAGAGGGGGACTGGAACGGTAAATATAAGCTTGTTTATTTTATTTTTAAACCAGTTGATGGCCATGGGAGATCTTTTTTGTGCTGCTATACCCCTTAACTACATGCATGTTTAGTCATGAGAGGCATAATGCACCTGTAAGTGTCATATGTCTGTGGTATGCAACACAAACCTGTGCATGGGCACCCTAGCTCGATTGTTACCTCTTGTTCCTCATCTGCAATCAATATACTAGAATTGATGGGCAAACTGCGGCTCTCCAGCTGTTGTAAAACTACAATTCCCACCATGCCCTGCTGTAGGCTGATAGCTGTAAGCAGTCTTTGCATGCTGGGAGTTGTAGTTTTGCAACAGCTGGAGAGCCGCAGTTTGCCCATCCCTGTACTAGATGGAGACGCAGCGGTGTTGGACTGGCCCACCAGAGGAACCTCCGGTGGACTCAAGCATTGACAATAATGGACGCTTAGTAAAACAGGGCCCTTAAAGGGGTTTTCACATCTCAGACATTGGGGCATATCGCTAAGATATGCACCCATTGGCTAATAAGTGCGGGTCCCACCGCTGGTGATTGGGAAATGAAAGGAGGGCGCACTGCGCATGCGCAGCAGCCTCCATTCATTTCTATGGGGCCGCTAAAAATAGCCGAACGCATACTCGCTATTTCAGTCTGCCCCATAGAAATGAATAGGAGCATGGGCCGCGCATGCGCGGTGCGCTCCCATTCACTCCTTTGGGAGCAGCGCTTGGTGGTGGACAGACCCCAGGAAATTGGGGGTCCTCCAGCCACAGTGCTCCCGCTTTATTCTCGTTGTAGGTGCGGGTCCCAGCTCTGGGATCCACACCTATCAGACAATGGGAGCATATCCTAGCGATATGCCCCCATTGTCTGAGATGGGAATACCCCCTTCAGGTCCTATATACACAGAGGGTTGTCAGAATCCTTTCCTCTGGTGGGCACAAAGGACTTTAGTCCGACACTGCGACGTAGTACGATGCCTCGGGCCTCTGCGTCGCTTTATAGCTTATGTATTTATTAGTCAATAAATTATTAAACAATGCTTTGGAAAACAAATTGCCTCAATTATTGCAGACGTCACGACTGTCAGAGACCCACGGTAATCCACTACCACCATCCCGCTGGGAGGACAAACAGCTGATGACGGTCATAGAGGATATGCGAGATACAGTAATAACCTACATTCTGCAGCGCCTTACAGTTGGGAAGTAGTAGTGATATATCAAGAGCCTGCTATCCTCAATGGACAGGATAATAATAAAATCATCTTTAATTAACCCTCCCTCGCCGTCCAATCCATCCTGGGTAGATGGGCAGAGGTGCCTTTGTGGTAAGGGACTCTGTGTAAAGCTCGGTGCCATTTCTAGCCGAGGCTATAGCTTCGCAGGCTGGGTCACATTACGGCAATTGTTAGCAGATCCCTTACTGCTTAATGCTGCAGGGAAAGCCATTGATAAAACAGCGAGTGTGTATCCTACAAGCAGCTCCAGGCTCCAGACAACCCCCTCTCCAGTCGCTGGTTTTCTTCCCCACCCCCTCTCATTCTCCTGTCTCTTCCATCAGATCCACCGCTATCTCTCTTCTCTCCTGCTTGGTCACGACTTTGCTGCATTCGCTTTTCTTTCTGTGGCCTTCTGCTTCCCTATTCACAGGTCGCATCGTTTCCTGCTGCATCTATAATAATCCTGCATTTGCTGCCTGCCATCTTGGGTCACTGCCTTTTGCTCAGATTATACAATCTGATGTGGTGTCATCCTCCTGCTCATTATGATCCATGTTTTCTCGTCGAAATCACAGTAGGCATAGATTTTGTGGCGATCACACAATCTGATAGGTATCCACATCACATCGACATGCTGAGAGGTTTTATAATCATCTGAATAATCTTTCCATGGAAAATGCATAGCATGTGCTGTGAAGATGGCAGTCAGTCCTACCATGGAAGAGATTTCCACCAGTCCAAATGACAACTGGGGAGATGACTGTACTGGTCGGTAGATTTATCACTGCTGATCCAACCCATCCATTTGCCCTTCACTGTTAATAAACCAGACCTTGAATATTTACTGTATATTGTAAATGAGCAGAAGCTGCATCCAAAAGTAAAAACCTACATCTGACGGGTTCCTTGGACCTACCAGAGAAAATGAGTCTGGAGATCCAGCATGGATCTATACAGAACATGTATCTACACGGGGTCCACCATGCATCTATACAGAACATGTATCTACACGGGGTCCAGCATGCATCTATACAGAACATGTATCTACACGGGGTCCACCATGCATCTATACAGAACATGTATCTACACAGGGTCCAGCATGCATCTATACAGAACATGTACACGTCCACATGGGGTCCAGCATGCATCTATACAGAACATGTATCTACACAGGGTCCAGCATGCATCTATACAGAACATGTATCTACATGGGGTCTAGCATGCATCTATACAGAACATGTATCTACACGGGGTCCAGCATGCATCTATACAGAACATGTATCTACACGGCGTCCAGCATGCATCTATACAGAACATGTATCTACACTAGAGTTGTTTCGGTACCAAAATTTTGATTCGGTATCGATACCATAAAAAAGTATTGCGATACTCGATACCATTCGATACCACGCGAAAAAAATAAAAACGCCAAAAAAATCCGCGTGCATTCAACATTTTATGAAACCGCCGGCTCATAATACAACAGTCCTATCCTACTTTTTTGTGGGGACAAGGCGACTAAAAGAAAATGGCGAATCGTGCATTTTTTATTTTTATTTTTTTTTCTTTTACGGCGTTCACCGCATAAAAGTGGATTTTTTAATAGTTTGGACTTTTGAGACGCGGCGATATGTAATATTTTATTTATGTATTGTTTATATATTTTATATGTAAAATTGGGAAAGGGGTGATTTATAATTAATATTTTGGTGTACTTTAACTTTTTTTCTTTTTTTTTTACAGTTTATTTATTAACTATTTTCCCCTTAGGGGCTAGAACCTGGGATATTCTCATCCTATTCACCCTGATAGAGCTCTATCAGGGTGAATAGGATCTCACCCTCTCCCTGCTGCCCTGTGCTCTGTGCACACAGCAGCAGGGAGCAGACCAAGGCAGCCAGGACTTCAGAAGCGTCCTGGTTACCATGGTAACCGATCGGAGCCCCAGCATTACAGTGCTGGGGCTCCGATCCTGCCACTGCCACCAATGAGGAGGAGGTGAGGGGACCCTGTGGCCACTGCCACCAATGATTTTATTACTGGGGGAAGGGGGAGGACAGGGGGCACACTGCCCACTGCCCACCAATGTTTTAATACTGGGGGGCACACTGCCCACCAATGTTTTAATACTAGGGAGGGAGGGGGCACACTGCCCACCAATGTTTTAATACTAGGGAGGGGCGGAGCACTGGCCAGCAATGCCGAGTAGTTTCTTATATAAATGCAGGCAGAAGACACAGCCTGCCAGCACCTGCCTGTGACCGGCGCTGCGATCAGAGGCTATTAACCCCTCAGGTGCCGCACCTGAGGGGTTAATTGCCTCTGATTGCAGTGCTGGAGTCTGAGCAGGTGCTGGCAGGCTGTGTCTTCTGCCTGCATTATATGAGAACTACTCGGCATTGCTGGCCAGTGCTCCGTCCCCAGCTCCGCCCCTCCTCCCGCCCCCGCTCCGCCCCCTCTCCCTCTATTGGTTGAAGCGGCAGCACAGGGGGAGGGAGAGACTGCCTCCTTCTCCCTGTGCTGCCGAGGAGAACATGGCCGCGCTGAGAGCGGCGCAGCCATGCTCTCCTATACTGGGCTGTGCAGTAGTGCAGCCCAGTATCGATAAAATACTTTTCCTGGTATCGAGTGCGATACCAGAGAAAAGTATCGATCGGGTATCGAAAGTTCGATACCCGAAACAACCCTAATCTACACGGGGTCCAGCATGCATCTATACAGAACATGTATCTACACGGGGTCCAGCATGCATCTATACAGAACATGTATCTACACGGGGTCCAGCATGCATCTACACAGAACATGTATCTACACGGGGTCCAGCATGCATCTATACAGAACATGTATCTACACGGGGTCCAGCATGCATCTATACAGAACATGTATCTACACAGGGTCCAGCATGCATCTATACAGAACATGTATCTACACAGGGTCCAGCATGCATCTATACAGAACATGTATCTACACGGGGTCCAGCATGCATCTATACAGAACATGTATCTACACAGGGTCCAGCATGCATCTATACAGAACATGTATCTACACAGGGTCCAGCATGCATCTATACAGAACATGTATCTACACGGGGTCCAGCATGCATCTATACAGAACATGTATCTACACAGGGTCCAGCATGCATCTATACAGAACATGTATCTACACAGGGTCCAGCATGCATCTATACAGAACATGTATCTACACAGGGTCCAGCATGCATCTATACAGAACATGTATCTACACAGGGTCCAGCATGCATCTATACAGAACATGTATCTACACAGGGTCCAGCATGCATCTATACAGAACATGTATCTACACAGGGTCCAGCATGCATCTATACAGAACATGTATCTACACAGGGTCCAGCATGCATCTATACAGAACATGTATCTACACAGGGTCCAGCATGCATCTATACAGAACATGTATCTACACAGGGTCCAGCATGCATCTATACAGAACATGTATCTACACAGGGTCCAGCATGCATCTATACAGAACATGTATCTACACAGGGTCCAGCATGCATCTATACAGAACATGTATCTACACAGGGTCCAGCATGCATCTATACAGAACATGTATCTACACGGGGTCCAGCATGCATCTATACAGAACATGTATCTACACAGGGTCCAGCATGCATCTATACAGAACATGTATCTACACAGGGTCCAGCATGCATCTATACAGAACATGTATCTACACAGGGTCCAGCATGCATCTATACAGAACATGTATCTACACAGGGTCCAGCATGCATCTATACAGAACATGTATCTACACGGGGTCCAGCATGCATCTATACAGAACATGTATCTACACAGGGTCCAGCATGCATCTATACAGAACATGTATCTACACAGGGTCCAGCATGCATCTATACAGAACATGTATCTACACAGGGTCCAGCATGCATCTATACAGAACATGTATCTACACAGGGTCCAGCATGCATCTATACAGAACATGTATCTACACGGGGTCCAGCATGCATCTATACAGAACATGTATCTACATAGGGTCCAGCATGCATCTATACAGAACATGTATCTACACAGGGTCCAGCATGCATCTATACAGAACATGTATCTACACAGGGTCCAGCATGCATCTATACAGAACATGTATCTACACAGGGTCCAGCATGCATCTATACAGAACATGTATCTACATGGGGTCCAGCATGCATCTATACAGAACATGTATCTACACGGGGTCCAGCATGCATCTATACAGAACATGTATCTACACAGGGTCCAGCATGCATCTATACAGAACATGTATCTACACAGAGTCCAGCATGCATCTATACAGAACATGTATCTACACAGGGTCCAGCATGCATCTATACAGAACATGTATCTACACAGGGTCCAGCATGCATCTATACAGAACATGTATCTACACGGGGTCCAGCATGCATCTATACAGAACATGTATCTACACAGGGTCCAGCATGCATCTATACAGAACATGTATCTACACGGGGTCCAGCATGCATCTATACAGAACATGTATCTACACAGAGTCCAGCATGCATCTATACAGAACATGTATCTACACAGGGTCCAGCATGCATCTATACAGAACATGTACACGTCCACATGGGGTCCAGCATGCATCTATACAGAACATGTATCTACACGGGGTCCAGCATGCATCTATACAGAACATGTATCTACACGGGGTCCAGCATGCATCTATACAGAACATGTATCTACACGGGGTCCAGCATGCATCTATACAGAACATGTATCTACACAGGGTCCAGCATGCATCTATACAGAACATGTATCTACACGGGGTCCAGCATGCATCTTTACAGAACATGTATCTACACAGGATCCAGCATGCATCTATACAGAACATGTATCTACATGGGGTCTAGCATGCATCTATACAGAACATGTATCTACACAGGGTCCAGCATGCATCTATACAGAACATGTATCTACACGGGGTCCAGCATGCATCTATACAGAACATGTATCTACACAGGGTCCAGCATGCATCTATACAGAACATGTATTTACACAGAGTCCAGCATGCATCTATACAGAACATGTATCTACACAGGGTCCAGCATGCATTTATACAGAACATCTACATGTCCACATGGGGTCCAGCATGCATCTATAGAGAACATTTATCTACATGGAGTCCAGCATGCATCTATACAGAACATGTACACGTCTAAAGGGGTCCACCATGCATCTATAGAGAACATGTATTTACATGGGGTCCACCATGCATCCATACAGAACATGTACACATCTACATGGAGTCCAGCATGCATCTATAGAGAACATTTATCTACATGGGTCCACCATACATCCATACAAAACATCTACACGTCTACATGGGTCCACCATGCATCTCTACAGAACATGTACACATCTACAGGGAGTCCACCATGCATCCATACAGAACATGTACACATCTACAGGGGGTCCACCATGCATCTACATAGAACATGGACACGTCTGCATGAAAATGCATTGTAGTCATTGCACATACAGGACAGGTCATCAGTAAGGATTAATAGGATATCGACCTAGACTCTAATGGTAAGTGATTGGCTCTAAAGTCGTCCCTGAATGGGGTTCTCCTCTGATGGATCCGTGGGGTCCATTACTGTGTAAGGGCCTGGGACTAGAGATGAGCGAACTTTAAAAAAAAGTCCAGTGTACGGCGTTCGGGTTGTGGTAAGTCGCGCATCCCGTTATGGATTCCACTATAGCGGCATATGGAATCCATAAGGGGCGCCTGCCACCAACCCGAACTGTTGAACAGCCGAAGGACCTGGGGTGACGTCACTGTCATGTGATCAGTGCAGGGGGCGTGGCTCAGCACAGGATCAAATCCAGTGCTGAGCCACACCCCCTGCACTGATCACATGACAGTGACATCACCCCAGGTCCTTCGGCTGTTCAACAGTTCGGGTTGGTGGAAGCCGCCCCTTATGGATTCCATATGCCGCTATAGTGGAATCCATAACGGGATGCGCGACTTACCACAACCCGAACGCCAACCTTTTTTTAAAGTTCGCTCATCTCTACCTGGGACCTGTGGTGGACCAGTCTGACTCTGCCACCATCTGAGATCTAAAGTTAGTCTGTCCCCACCTTTTTCCATTATAAACTTCTCCCGGTGCCCTGTACATCACATTCACTGTCTCCCAGACATACCTCTTTATTCCGATCTGCAAATTAGCTGAAAAGAGCACCGGAGCCCAGCCACACCTATTAGGATTGAGGCCTGATCCTACCTTCTTCATACCGCCCTCCACTCCTGATGTCAGAAACCCAGGGCTTGAAATCTTGCGCAGGCGCATATCACCCATCTGTTTGCGCTCATCTTGTCTGCTTCATTTTGTGGGCACTAGCGTCATCAACTGTGGTGCACAGGAGCCGGAAGAGATCTCATTAAGGGTCCTTTCACACGTCTGTAAGTGTTTTGCGGATCCGCAAAACACAGATGCACATCGCCGGCACTCTCATAGAAAATACCTATTCTTGTCCGCAATTGCGGACAAGAATAGGACATGTTCTTTTTTTTTGCAGAAGTGTGCTGTCTGCAACTTTTGCAGCCCCATTAAAAATGAGTGGGTCCAGAACCGTTTCACAAAATTGCAGAACAGATGCGGACGCGTAAATGGACCCTTAAGGGGTTCTCTGAGAACAGGGATCCCTCTTGCTATTGCCAGGTACAGCACTTGTAATGAGCAGCAGGGACAATATTCGAATTTGCGATATTTTCGTCATATATATTCGCGAACTCGCGGTTATTTTCTTGATTGCGGAAATTGGCAATATAATATGTGCGTGATGCGCATGCAATACAGGCGTGGGTCACTATAGGTACATTTTAATGCCACCTACGGGCATGTTCACAAGACGTTAACAGTAGATCTTTAAAGTCTTGGAGGTTGTGAGATGAGGCCTCCATGGATTAGACTAGTTGACAATTAGGTTGAAATCTGAAGAATTTGGAGACAAATCACCACCATTGACTCTTTCTCAGCAAAATTTTCGACCAATTTTTGCAGAGTGGCATGGGTGACGTGACGTCCTGCATAAAAAAGGCCAATACTGCTTCCATAAAGTGGGGGGTACATGTCTATAGTATACTATTTAGGTAGGTGGTACGTGTCAAAGTAAGAACCAAATGATGCCCGATCCCGATGTTGCCCAGAGCCCACACGGCCTCTTACCAACGTACCTTCTGCATCCAGATGCCAGCTCTTCCCCAGGTAAGCGTCACACACAACCGTCCGTCCACATCATAAGACTCATCAGACCAGGCCACCGTTTTTATTGCTGTATGGTCCAGTTCTGATGCCCACGTGCCTGCTGTAGGTGCTTTCCGTGGTGGTGCAGTCTATTTTAACAGAGACGGCGGTGTCTTATGTCTGGTCACATGACCCTCCATCAGCAGCCATCATATGGACAGGATTTCTAGACGGATAGCACAGAAGATTTATGAAATATAGCAAACGGCACAGAATATTAACAAAGGCTACATTAGTAAGTGTCATATAGTCATTTCACATACACATTGGTCACCAGTGGCCAACCCCTTTATTGGACTCAACATGGCTGCTGGACTCCGACTACAATATAGAAGCTCAGCTAAACCGGGGGTGGGGGGGTCTGTCGACAAGCTTGCTGTCTGTTTCCAATGGCAGCAAGCAGAACATTCAAAATAATGTCCCGAGGTGGACGCATTATTTAAGGCAGGGGTGCACAACCTTTTCTGGTTGGGGGCCACATTGTCAACCTGAACCAATTCCAAGGGCCGAAAGTAAAACTTAAAGGGGTATTACTAACTGAAATACTATATGTTTGGCATATTGAACATACAGTATATACTATAAATGTCTAGTTACAGTTCTAGGACTCCCATCTAATAGGAGAATACATGAAAGATAAATGTAAGAAGCCATAAGACATAGACCTACATGTCTTTTATCAGATGTATGGGGGCCGCACAGAATGGTATCGAGGGCCGCATGTGGCCCCCGGGCCGCAGGTTGTGCACCCCTGATTTAAGGCCTTATTCAGATGAGCATATTACTCTGTGTGAGTAATCTACATTTAAAGATGCAGAACACGTTTTAATTTAGAAAAAACCTGCATTCTCAAGACAACTTCCGATCCCATTACTGCCACCAAATATTTGCTGTTCTCTGAGTCATAATATAGCCAACTTAAAGGGACTGTCCATACCAATTTATTTTTTTTTTTTTTTTAGAGACTAAGGATGGTGTAAAATACACTCACTGACAAAGATAATAAAAATATATATAAATATATGTATTTACACAAAATGCACCAAGAAGGAATGAGCGAAAGGAGAAGTTTATTGGGGAAAACTGTACAATTGAAAGAAGATTCTAGTACCCTGTTGGTCCACCTCTAGCCTGGATACAAGATGAGATACGGCCTCTAGCCTGGCTACAAGATGAGATACGGCCTCTAGTCTGGATACAAGATGAGATACAGCCTCTAGCCTGGATACAAGATGAGATACAGCCTCTAGTCTTCATACAAGATGAGATACAGCCTCTAGCCTGGATACAAGATGAGATACGGCCTATAGTCTGGATACAAGATGAAATACGGCCTCTACCCTGGATACAAGATGAGATACGGCCTATAGTCTGGATACAAGATGAAATACGGGCTCTAGCCTTAATACAAGATGAGATATGGCCTCTAGCCTGGATATAAGATGAGATACGACCAGCCCAGACAAAAGATGAGATGCGGTTGGGCATACAGGTTCTGTATGGTGTCCTGTGGCACATTTGCTCACAGATGACGCATATGGGTCTGCAGATCCTGCACACTTATAGGTTGCTGAAGCTGGCGTCCCAGCTGGTCCTATAAATGATTGATTGGCGATAAATCTGGTGACCAGACAGTCAAGGAGGTGTACAATCCTGGTGTGTGAGTGATCATTATCCTGCTGAGAAATGCCAGTTGGACGCCCTGCCATGAGAAAAACACACGGCGAAAGGATGTCCTGCATGTATCTCTGAGATGTTAGTGTTCTTCGTATCATTACTAGGGGTGATCGACTGTCGTAGGCAATGGCCCCTAGATCTTCTCAACAGAAGTTGGGGCAGTGTGTCCTCCACAGCAAAGGCAGGATGGAAGCGCTCACCTCTAAGCCTCCATACTGGAACCTGACCATTGTGGGATCCCAAACAGAACTTGGATTTGGTACGGTTCCAGTCCTGTAGCAGTCCAGCTTTCTTGTTCATGACACCACTGGCTGCCAACGTCAGGACACATGATGGGCGCTGCGACACCAGATTTCCTTCTGCTAAGCCCCTGGAAATGATCTGGGCAGATACGGGGGAAGTAATAAAGGGGCCATCTGTGCCTGGATAGTGGACATCAAAACAGTGGGAGCTGATCGACGGTGGATCAAACAATCCTCTCTACTGGTGTCTGTCTGGGCTTTCCAGTGCCTTTTCACCTTCATGTAACCAGTACTCTCAATATCTCCTAACAGCTATGTCAGAACAGCCAAGATGGCGGGCAATCGATCGAAGCGACCATCCTTCATCTCTTATTCCAATGATACGCCCCTCTCAGTCTGTCAACTGGGCAAAACGTGTTCGAGTGCGTCCTAGAGGCACGTCTAGCAGTCAACGATCTCTCACCGAGAGGTACACCACCCATAAGTAGCCTCTGAGAGCCTTCATATAGGACAAAGGACACCTGTAATCATTTATATATCTGCCTGAGGTATAGCTACATGCCGAGTTTTGAAGAAATCCGACATCTCTATCTGGGTGCGTTACTCTTTTTTAATGTCAGTAAGTGTAATTTACAAAATGTCACGATCACCGATCCCTACAGATCCTGTTCCCATACTGCCCAGTCCCTCTCGACACACAGGATTTGAGCTCTCGGACAATCTCTGACTGTATTTCTTACCCGTCTCGGCCAGCGATTGGCTTTCAGGTCCCCGCGGAACCGCTGCTACTGGCCAGTCACAGTCCTAGTTACATCCCTGCTGTAAGTTATTGTTTGAGCCGCTATGACTGCAGAGGGCTCTGACTGGCTGCAGCAGTCACTGGAGTAAGCCTCTTCCAGGTCCTATGGGGACAGGGGCAACAGCGAGACCATGTACAGGCGAGTAGGTTTTTGTTTTCATTTTTAATGGGGGTGGACCCCATGGGTTGTCAGCTCCAAGGATGGATAACCCCTTTAAAAAAAAAAAAAAAATATATATATATATATATATATATAGTTATATCCCCTTTACTGAATGCCCTTATCTGGGAGGTTCCTGACCTCTGTCAGGTATCATTCTATAACTTGTCTGCCATCTTGTCTCTGACACAAACCTCTTTCTCCTTGCTCTATCTCACTTCAGAACTGGCTATTCCTGTCACTTTTAACATATATTGTGTGTACTTTAAAAAATAAAAAAAATACCACCACATTCTGACACTTCCATCCACATGACCCGGCCCCTACAGAACCAGCTCTACCTTACACCATGACAGGTTTCTAATGAGCAGCAGCACCGCCTGACGCACCTTGCGCTACACCCAACCCAGAGCGTACCAACTTACGCCAAACGACAAGGTGACATCACCCTAGGCTTGCTTGTGACTGAACGCCCCACGCTGTCTGATATCAAACGGAATACGATCCACGTTTTATGTGACTGAATACTACGCATCTGACGTACGGACGGTATTAATGGATCTTTCTCAATCTCCACCCCCCTGTCAAGTTATGGTTCAGCCCAGCAACGGGCGGGATCGGGGAGGGGAGAAGAAGAAAAAAAAAAAGTAGGAGCCTAGGGAAGCGCCGCGTCACGTGACCCGCAGACGGCCGCCATTTTGTGCTGCGGTGAAGTATTTAGAGCAGCGAGCGGCGCTTCATCTCCTCCAGTGTGAGAGCCGCAGCCTCTGTGTGACAGGAGTCGCCCGTAGCCCCGCTCCCCTCTTTCCTTCCTCCCGTAGCTCCGTGTCTCCAGCAGTCCCTTTTCCCCTCTCGGCTTCTCTCTTATTTGAGCCCCGTCCTTTTTTTTCGGTGGTTGTCTCATTCTGTCAGGGTCGGAGAAGACGTCTCTTAGAAAGCAGCCATGTCAACCGAAACCGGCGCCGCTCCTGAGTACTCCGCCTTCTTCGCAGTGATGGGCGCCTCGTCTGCCATGGTGTTCAGCGGTGAGGACATGCCTTATGTTTTATTGGGGGGGGGGGGAGGGGGTATATAATTCTATACATTCTGCTCTATTGGTGTCTGTCATTCATTGCTACGGAGTCTATAGGTGGACGTGACCCGGCGCTCCTCTGTGGACGTGGAGACTGTACATCATGCAGGATGGCTGGCTCCTCGTCCCCCTGTCATGTGACCGGCTCCATCCTGCCATCTTTCCATCATCTTCTCGGTTCACTGGTCTCCACCTCCCTCGGTCACACTTCGGTTATTTCCGCCGTCACAGCCGAACCGACTCGGCAGCCCCCTCCCCCAGTGACCCTCACAGCCGAACCGACTCGGCAAACCCGTGACGCACCTCATTCATCTGATCAGATTTGGGGGGTCAATATGATTTAGTATGGGGGGGGGGGGGGTTTGCAGGGCTCAGTGACGTCACTCGGGTGACTCCAGCAGCTGGTGAGCGGTCACATGACTGCAGAGGGAAGAATGACTTGATGGGGAGGGGTCCTTCAGTGCTAGTCATCAGGGGCCTTGCAGGGCGGTACATGCGTTTACAAATGGGGAGATATATATAATTTTTTTTTATTAAAAATGACTGTTTAATTATTCTGCAGAGCTATTAGACCCGTATAGGGTGAATTTTGGCATTGCATCCACCCGGTATAAGGCCTCATGCACATGGCTGTGTTCTGGGGCTGCAGTTTATTTTTTTGCAGTTGGTTTCTATAGGTCCGCCACAAGAAAAATGCTGGCGGCATGTGGCTGGAATCCACAAATTATTATTCCTATTAGGAAAGTGCTTATTCTGTGGATACACGCGGCCGTGTGCACCCTGATAATTGGTTTTGATTTCTTGTAAGTTTTATGGAAGAAAATGGCTGCTCACGATCTATAGCCTCATCTCTGCTCACACTTGCCCCCTCCATGGATAGTTAGAGGCCTTCTCCCTTTGAGTCATATTTAAAATTATATTTTTATTATTATAACATTACAACCTGCGTTTCCTCCTCTGCAAAGTTGTGAAATCCATGGATATTTAAAGGGATTTTAATATTGATGCCCTATCCTCATAGGTTAGGAATATCAGACCCGCGGGGTCTGCCATCCTGCCGATCAGCTGGTAGAAGAGAAGGCCACGCTCTGAGTGCAGGCTTCCCTCCATTGTTGACCCGCTCGCCATCGGCGGTGAGCAAGTATAATTACAAGCTGCCCCGTTCGCTTCTATAGGACGGTTTGTAGTTTCACCTGCTCATTGCTGTGATGTCGGCGGCGAGCAGGTCAACGCTTGCACGGAGCGCGGCCTTCTCTTCAACCAGCTGATCGATGGCGTGTCGGCCCCTACCTTTCCCTGGAACTGATATTCATGACCGGAGGATGGGTCATCAATATTAAAATCCCAGAAAACCCATTTAAAGCGGTCTTTCCCCTTAGGGCATGCTAGAATTATAGATTATCACATGTATTTCATTTCCTCCACTGCAAAGTTGTGACGTCAGCGTCTGGTGGACAATTAATATGGTCAAAGTGACACTTGGCACAAGGCTGGTCACCCAGCTTTCCTAGAATCCTGCAGGAGAGATTGATTTATGAGGGGGTCTTCCCTGACCCCTGCGTGGATGTGTAGTGTGCATTCATAGACAGATTGGTCTATGGGATCCGTCATGGTGGCCGTATTGACTTCCAGATGTATGTAATGAATGGTGTTTTTTTTTTTTTAAAAGCTTAAGAAGAGGACGGCCAAGGACTGTGTATACCGTATATCTATATATCGCAAGCTGTAATACCGTTGTTTTGTTCTAGATTATAATGCTTGGAGGTGCTGTGTTTTTGTGCTCTGCAGAATGGCTGCGCTGTCTATGGTCCGGTCACCCTGACCTGATGCATTGTGTGAGGCCTCCTGTTAGGACGGCGTGCTATAGAGCAGGGATGCTCAGCCTGCGGCCCTCCAGCTGTTGTAAAAGTACAACTCCCATCGTGCCCTGTTGTAGGCTGATAGCTGTAAGCTGCCCGGGAATGCTGGGAGTTGTAGTTTTGCAAAAGCTGGAGGGCCGCAGGTTGAGCATGCCTGCTCTAGAGGATATATGATGTGGCGAACCTATAAAGGGTGACCTTTGGACGGTCGTATCGCTTTATGGAGCCGGTGACTGTCAATTAAGGTCATATGATCGTCTTGTTTACCGATCTTTTTTAAAAAAAAAGCTCCATTGCAGATCTTCTGCAGAGAGGACAAGATGGTGGCACTTCTGGGCCCATGAGCCTGGGAGATGCTAGTAGGGATGTCGGCCCCTGCAGCGGTTCCTGTGACCTTCAGGAGGGTCAGCGCTGTATCGGCAGTGCCGTCTCAGGTTCTACCTTCCCTAGATCTCCGGACTATTCCTCGGTCCTTGCTGTCGCCTTAATCTGCTTGTGGGTAAAGGTATGAAATCCTGGGCCCTTCTGCTGACAGATGGTGTGATCACATCCCTCCTTCCCACGGATGCTGCTCACATTAACACTTGATGTGGAGGAGCTTTATCACGACGTGTGAAGCTGCAGCGTCATTGACATCAGAAGCCGGATTTCTCTTCGCCAGCGCCCGCTCGGTTTCAACACAGTTGCTGCAATAATGTACTTCTGGGCTGAAATGGGGAAATGATGCCTATATGTTTTACTCCTGCCGCGTTTCCTCGTGAGGTCACAACTGTACCGCCGTTAGGCTGGATGTGCTGCAGGATCTACACTCCAATTACTGTAGTGGAAAGACTAACATTTTGAAGATTTTCACCCTTCACTGTATAGCGGTGGGTTCTGCACATCTTGCCGTAGATTTGTGGTGAGGTCCACGCTGGAAAAACGCTGCCGTGTGTGGTCTTTTCCTAGGTAGTGTTACTTTTGAGACTATATATAGTAGGGTTGAGATTTATCAAAACGGGCCTAATGGAAAACTGGCTTAGTTGCCTGTAGCAGCCAATCCGATTCCAGCTTTCATTTTTGAGTCACCACTAGGGGGCGCCTACCGCATACTAGGAGAGATTTATTAAAACTATCTATAGCCACCAATCAGATTACACCTTTATCCATAAGAGCTCTGAAAAATGAAAGGTGGAATCTGACTAGGCCGGTTTCTCTTCACCCAAGTTTTGACTGTGTCCCCCCTGAACCCTTTAGTACAGGAGCCCCTGTGGCCTGTAATCTGAATAGAGTCTGACTGATTCACCGGGATCCTGGCTTTAAGATGCTCCCTGTGATATAATGGAGTTTTGGAAAGGCCATGCCCTAGTATTTTGCTTAGTAGTTTGTCGCTCTGATTCATGTGATCTGTACAGGGCAGTAATCTTGGCACAGCACTGGCTGGCGCGGACTCGCCTTGAAGGCATGCTGACATTGTTGGACAGTCCTTTCTATCATCGGCCTACAGAACGAAGATCTTCCAACCCAAGACAACATGACCACTGAGCCCGGACCGAGGCATGTAAACCATCCTTTGGTTTCAGTAACAGGGTATTGTACAGGGTGCAGCAGTCAGATTTCCAGGTGAAGCAGTTGTTGGACCTCTCCTACACCTCCTTCATGCAGGCAATGGGGAAACCAGCAGTTTACAGCATACACAACCACTTAAGGGGAAGCAAGATTTAGAGGGAAACTCCATTCTGCTAATTTAACTTGCTGAAGTGTTTCCTCACTTTATGGTTTGAACAGAACAGCGGCTGTGAATTGCAGCATAGCGGAGGTCCGTGGTGATGACCATCTCAGGTTAGGGGTAATGTTGCGGTAGCACGTCCACCAGTCTTAGGCCAGGGCTACACAACAACATGTGCCGCGGGGCACAACTACACTGAAGCATGTCGTGCAACATTTTTTATAATGGTCTATGGCAGGGATGCCCAACCTGCGGCTCTCCAGCTGTTGCAAAACTACAACTCCCAGCATGCCCAGACAGCCTACAGCTATGAGCCTACAGCAAGGCATGGTGGGAGTTGTAGTTTTACAACATCTGGAGGGCCGCAGGTTGGGCATCCCTGGTCTATGGTGTCACACTGACGCAACAGTCACAGAAAAATCCACCTTGGATGGCGTTTTTGCTACTGTCGTGACTAATGCTACACCGTCATTTGTCCGCTCTGCGCGGATCTCTGGGTGTTAACTGCAGTTAGTACTGGCCGGGACGTGTTAATACGGCCCGGGCCGTGTAAGCCTGAGCCAGCATTCACTTCAGACTCCTATAAATGGTGCAGGTATAATTGGTGATAAATTAGGGGCTTGTTGATGTCTGCAGTGGAAGCTCTGTAGGGGTCCCCATTGCAGACTCCTGAGCGGACCCCATTGTAGTCAAAGGGGGCAGTTGGGTTCAGCACTTGGGGGGGAAGACAGGGCAATGGAAATAACTGATGTGGACAGGCCCTGGCAGTGGTAAAATCAAGGTGGTAATGGGCTTTAGGCCCCAATTACACTGCAACCTTTTTGTACTGCAATTGAGCTAAATAGTTAAAATAAAAATTTTTGCAGTACAAAGTCCCAGGGCCTTAACGTGCTTTATAATCGTGTAATTCTAGTCTGAATAGTTCACTTCCACAGCGCCGGGTGTAGCGGCACGATGTACACGGCTTCTGGAGGCATCCCTGCTATAATCCAGATTTATCACTAATCTCGGTTTATTAGACGCTTGAAGCGCTAGTGACAATCAAAGGGCAGCAAATGGGTGTGGTATAAAACTGTTGGATATGCTATGTGGTGTTTTTTTTTTGGGGCATTATTGGTATTCTGATGACATCTTACTGATATGAAGTCCAAGCAATGGGCTTCCATCTGTTTAAGAACAGAGGATCTATAAGGGGGCGCCCTGAGGCACTGGGCTCCAGTATCTCCAAAGGGGGACTAAGGATTGACCCTCTCACCCCAGCTGAGGATCGAGCGCTAATCTTCATACAAAAGCTCTTTCTGATGACTTTCCTGTGTAAATCGCTCGGGTGTAAAGGGGATGTGCTGCTGACAATATCCAGAGTGGCTGTGACCAACAATCGTAATGGTGATCATTGGTTTTCATGTAACACTGGGCCATGTGAGGAGCAATGATCAGTGCTAGTTATCAGCCTGGCATCAACGTTCACCCCCTCCCCCAATGCTAGGAGTGCTAGGATGTTGTATCAACACTCACTGCTGGGAGTAAATACACTTTGGGCGCAGCAAGTTTCTTCTAGTCATCTTCTGCATCAAAGCGAAGTCTGGTGACCTTGGAAGTCGTGCTGATGTGATCAAGCCAATGTCCTGCAGACTGGATACCACGTATTGGGTAGAATATTTCTGCTGAACTTCCCCTTTATATCGTATAATCCTCTTCTAATGTGTAGGGAAAACTTCTCTTGTCCACCAATCTAAAGAGACCTAGTTTGGATATTTCTTGGCCATGGGCTCCTTCACGCAGTCATGTTTTTTAGGTAATTTAACTTGAATATAGCCACACATGGTATAGTCCAGGGATGGAAAAACTGCGGCTCCCTAGCTGTTGTGAAACTACAATTCCTACCATGCCCTGCTGCAGGCTGATGGCTGTCAGCAGTCTTTGCATGCTGGGAGTTGTAGTTTGGCAACAGCTGGAGAGCCGCAGTTTGCTCTTCCCTATAGGCTATCCATTTCAACCAAATGGCAAATTTACTGATAAACTCCCCACTTTGGATGGATTTATGATATAATAGAATTGTTGCCGTCGAGGTGCCGTGACATTAACAAGGGATTCGGTTGTTCCTTTATGATGAAAGGCTGCACTTAGAAGAGTTGTAGGGGTCGGCATGTGATCTGGTCAGTAATGGGAAGATCAAATGCTGAACTTCAGTGTAAGCCGAGGGATTCACATGACTTTGGGTTGGTAGAATGTGACCGGCTTTTATTGTACTCCTGAGTTGTCCTAACTTCTCTACTTGTTCAGTAACCTGGTATAAAGGGGGATCTGCTCACTGTTGGTCCTACAATGAAGCCTAGGGAACTGACACCAAAAACCGTAATGCTAAAGCAGAAGTGGATTGCAGCATTTGCAAAAAGTTAAAAAAAAGACTTACCAATGAGAATGCTGCAGAATCGGGGGCAGCTCCAGCCTCGTTTCACATCTGCAGTAAAATTAATCTCTGCCGAAACAGCCCGCCAGAGTTCACCGGATCCGGCCTAGCTGGATACTGCCGCTGACCGCCAGAGCCTATTGGGGTGCTTTCATCCTGTTTGTGTATAGGCAGTAAAAAGTGTAAGGTAGTCTTTCACTCCCATGCTTTACACTGCAGCACTGTGTTCTGAATGGCTGCTAGTTTCTAAATTCTACAGTATTTATTTTGTACCTATATCTGCAAGATCTTACCAGATATTGTATTACATGACTCCCATTCAGATAAATATTGATCCATTAATACACGGCTTGGTTGATTCCACCAGAATGGAAGCGGCACTTTGCGGTGACCGTGTCTCGGAGAAGGGGCACTCTCCAGATGTAAGGTTGTCTTGCTGAAAGATTTGAGTAGGGCTTGTTGCATGGTCTAGTGCACTGTCGTCCTCCACAGGGTGAAGGTTTGTTTCTTGTATGCTTTTTAGTTCACAACATGGTGTATGATCGTGGGTGTACTTTCTGACTTGCTGTGGGCTCATTTAGAACAATTTCGGACTTCTTTTGAACCAATGTAACTCTCTCCATTGGCCGTGGTTAGAACTATGCTGCATGTGAGCATTTGTAGCAGACATTACTGATCCCCCGGGGGATACATGCCTGGCTCATTCTGTAGGTGTACAGTCTCTATATAGAGACATCTCAATTCTACCATTTATAGAATGCTTCTCTATTTAAAGGGATTGGTGGTGGGGGACTACAGAACATATTATAGCCCTAGATGTCATTGACTTTACTAGGCTAGCAGGCCCTAAATCCAGATTATGGCCCTTTACACACTGTCTGATGTTCAGGCAGATTATTGCTAACGAGAATTCATATGAATTCTCGTTAGCGATCATCTAACTCTGCCGCCGATTGAGTAATGGGATTGTCCGTGCAGACGCATGGGTCATTGTTTGCTGGCAGCAGATCATGATGTCTGAACAGCATCTGCTGCCGATGACTCTGTATGGGGACGAGCAATGGCATTAGCAATCACTCCTCCCCATACTGTGGAGGAGATCGCTGCATGTAATCAAAGTGGTCTCTTCCACTGGCGCACGTGTCTGTCAGGAAGGAATGCCTCTTTAATGAGCCTCTGTCGGCATTATCATCCCTATCAAACCAGACATATTGCTTGGTAGGGTTGATTATGCCGGTTAAATCAATGCCTTATTTATGTTTGTAGTTTGCAGCATGTTTGTTCAAATTGGGCAGCTGGAGCACCAAGGTGTGGGCTGTAGGGCTCCAAGCACCACTACATCTGTTTCTAGTGCCTAGTAAACTCCTCTCTTCCATTGACCATTAATAGTCCTGTATAACGGTGCCTGTGCTGTGACTTGCTAATCAGTGGACTAATGGATTTTATCAAAATCGTGCATTCCCCTAGGAACGTACCCGTCACTGGTGGCAGTGTAGCCTCTGTGGAAGGGAGCGTGTTTGAGGACATGGATTTAATCGGCATGATCAACCCTACCAGGCAGTATTCTTTGTTTAATGGGGTGACAGAGGCTCCTTAAAATCTTGGGGGATCGGTAGAACCTGTTAAGCAGAATTGTCTTTTTTTTGGGATGGTGCGCTAGCTATGGGCAGCATAGGGGAAGCTGAGTGAATTCATATGATGGCTCAGCCTTTCACTGTAGAGGGGTATGAGGCCTGAAGGTACCTCCACATGCCTCAGACAGCACACGGGTCTCACATGTTTCATCGTCTGCTCCTAGGGTGGATTAAGTCTATAAGGCACCATGCACGTGACAGTACTCTGCAGATGCCTGGTCCCATTCACTTCTAACATCTGCATGCACATTATAGAACATGTCCTATGCTGGTCCGCATCGTGGACGACGGCCTTTGTTATTGATGGGGCGTACACACCATGGTTTTCTAACCAAAATGTGCATACGATTGTACAAGGCCTAATACAGTGCCTGGAGGTGGCAGTCTGTGGCCCTGTGTGCTTGGATTAGCTACTATTATCACATTAGGTTCCAACCTGACTAATTCTGATGTCCAGCTACATCTTTATAAAACCTGCAAGAACAAAACAGAAGATAGAAATTTTCAATGTATTTAAATGTAAAGTTGTGGCCGGGTCACGGCTGGACCTCACTGCAGTCGGTGGGGATCAGGTGGCTCGGTGCTGGATCTGCTAACGGGGAGGCGAACGAGGCCTTGGCTTTATACTTGGATAGTTCTGTATACATTTTTAAATTTGGGTAAAATCATGTCTCGTAATTTCCATAGTTGAATAACGTCAAGTTTAGACTTTCAAAATCTGCAGTCTGAATTTTTGCCTCGTCATGAAATCTGTATGGCAGGAAACTGCTCTTCTGTAACAGCTAGTTATGCAAGTCTTGTGATGTGGTATCACTGCCATCATGTGACTACAAAGCAAGTCTAACCCCGTAACAACATGGCTAATTGTTTAGACTTCTGTTTTTCCTACCTTTTTTAAGATATGTATAAAAATTTGTGCTGGAAAATAGAGGGGGGGGGGCATCCTGTTGGGTAAAATTGAAAAATAAAACTAATAATTCTGCATTGGTTTTGTTTTTGTGCTTAAACCAGTATGCTTATGCTACATTCACACGACCATCATGTAGCCATGCCTGTGTTGCAAGCCGCAAAACGCTAGCACCGGCCGTGATCTCCGCATCGTGGTGCAGGCACTTTGCCTTGAATGGTTCCCCAAGATAGGAAATTTGGGGAGGGGGGAGGGAACAGTACAGAAGAAAAGCAAATTTTTTTTTTTTTTCGTTATGTCATTCACCACATAAGTTAATGGTGTAGACCTTTTTAGACGTGGCCATACCAGGGTTTATTTTACATGTAAAAGTAGGAATAGGGTGTGACCTGAATTATTTTCTCTATTAAAACTTGCTGTATTTTAGTCCCATTAGGGGACTTGAACATGCAATTAGTTTGCCAATAGACTGCAGTAGAATACCATTGCAGTCTATGGGACCTCTACAGAACGCATGTCAAGCTCTGCCTCTATCGTTTTCGGGCAGCTCGCTCTGACGGTGCAGGAAGCTTTCACAAGGCCCCAGGCTGCCATAGCAACTGATCGGGACCCCGTGATTTCTCCACAGGGGCTCCAATCAGCAGGCATAGGATTCCCACCACCCACCCTCTAATCCCACAGATGCCATAAGTGATATTGATGGCAGCATCTGAGGGGTTAAATGACTGGTCACTACCAGCACCTACCAGGCATGCAACGGGCGTAGTAGGTGAACCAACTCCATACCACTGCTTAACCCTCATGATGCACGGTGGGTTTTGCCCATACAGTTCAGGCCATTGATAAGGAAGTGATGAGAAATGTGAACAGCTCCCAACCCATTCATGCATTTGTTTGACCACCGGGCACTGTGAATGCAGGGAGGGTTTGTGCATCTGTCTGCAAAAGATGCAGGCGAAACTAAGGTTAACCCTGGGTTCAGACCTGAGCGTTCTTGAAACGCGCGTATTGCAGTGCGTTTTTGCAAATAAGAAACGCGCGTCGTATGCACGTTCGTGTGATTGACTACTGTGGTGTTAATCACAATATGCGCGACAAACGCCCCCAAAAAAGCTCAAGTACTTGTTTATGAGTAGGGCGTTTTACAGCGCGTTCGTACGCGCTGTAAAACACTAAGGTGAGAACCATGCCCATAGGGAAACATGGGTTTTCGCCTGTTGAGCGAAAGGTGTGAACTTAGGGTAAGGGGTTCTTTGCCTAAACCAGGTATGCTCAACCTGCGGCCTTCCAGCTGTTGCAAAACTACAACTGCCAGCATGCCCTAATAGCTGTAGGCTGTCATGCATGCTGGGAGTTGTAGTTTTGGAACAGCTGGAGGGTCGCAGTTTAGGCATCCCTAAAGAGTTTCAGCAGCACTACACAAAGTACAAACCAGCACCATTCTTAAAAGCGGTGACAATCCTTTATTCTTGAGTACAGCAAGCACTCAAATAATCACGGCGCCACGACTAAATGCATTTCAGACAAACTAGAGGTCATTAATCAGCTGATCATGTGACCACCCTCCTAGCTGCCATCTCTTCCATTGAAGTTCCTACCCGATGTACGCCTGTGTCTTCCTCTTAGCTGCGTAATCTACATGCGGCTGAACAGGAAGACACATGAGCACATCCTGCCAGGACCTCAGTGGAAGATCCTGGAGAACCCCTTTAATTTTCATGTGCAATTAGGTGCTGGCTTTCTTACAGTTGTGCTTATTGAGGGATGCTTATCGCTGCGGTCAGCGGCAGATCTGTACTAGGCTGATAACTGAATGCTTTGCATGTATACTTATCTAGCTTCTTAGATGATATCACTTGCTTTAAATCTCTCATTTGTCTTCACAGCACTGGGAGCTGCCTATGGCACAGCGAAGAGCGGCACAGGGATTGCAGCGATGTCTGTCATGAGGCCTGAGCTGATTATGAAATCTATCATCCCTGTGGTCATGGCGGGTATCATTGCCATTTACGGACTGGTAGTTGCAGTGCTTATTGCAAATTCTCTAACACAAACCATCACATTATACAAGTAAGTTCTTTGCACTTATGGATTCTATTCTTTCTATATTGTGGACTGGATTTTAGTGTGGAGACCCATCCACTCTGGGATCCAGAGCCTCATGGGTGGTGGGGGTTGTTACGTGAGTCAGCAGCCAAATGTAACCAAGAAATAACCTCAGTATAGATAATCTGCAGCAGGTTTTTCTTGGTGGGGTGTATGGTTCCATGCAGCTGCCAGAGGGTTGAGACACTTCCAGTGCATGCTTTTCAGATTGCCTATAATCAATATAAGGGATCTTTATCAATCTAGATCTGATTGGCAGGGGTTTGGGCTTTTAAACTACAGCTCTGTTCATTGCATGTGACTCACCCCACTGAAGTGAATGGGATCAGCGCTGCATGCAATGGATGAAGCTGTGTAGTTCCAGCGCTGGTGCTAATGCAGAACAGCTGACTGGTGGTGGGGGTCTTCTGATTTTGGACCCCCACACTCCTGAAGCATTCTGGAGCTGCCATTGTTTGTAGGGTTTCTGTGCCTTAGAACTGTTACCTTTAGATATAAAGCATACATTAAGAGTTATGCATAGTGATATCATGTTCCCTGCTGCAGGCTAGCATAGAGGCCTGCCTGATAAATAGTACAACCCAACGCTGGGTTCACACCTGAGCGTTTCTGAGACGCGCGTTTTCAACGCGCGTTCTGGAAATACGTCATACGCGCGTTCGTGACTCTGGAGACCAATTGAAAAAGGCATATCTACTCTAAACGCGTGTTCCCATTGAAGTCTATGAGTGCAAACACGCAACAAAACGCCCTAAAGAAGCTCAAGAACTTCTCTGAGCGTAGGGCGTTTTACAGTGCGTTCAAACGCGCTGTAAAACGCTCAAGTGAGAACCATGCCCATAGGGAAACATGAGTTTTCTCCTGTTGAGCGTTTTACAGCGCGTAGGAACGCGCTGTAAAACGCGCAAGTGTGAACTGAGGGTAAAACGGCACTCCAGCTGCTGTGAAACTACAGCTCCCAGCATGCACACTTAGCTGTTCTTGTAACTCGTAGAAGTGAAAGGGGGATCCTGGGAGTTGTAGTTTCAGTACAGCTGGCGTGCCGGAGGTTGCAGATCCCTGGCCTAGGAATTATACGGACTGTGGGGCTATTCTAGAGGTCCTCAGAGGGTGAAGCCTGTGCAGACGGATAAAGGAGAATTACTGTGATATGAATTTCGTATAGGGCAGGCATGCTCAACCTGCGGCCCGCCAGCTTTTGCAAAACTACAACTCCCATCATTCCTGGACAGCCTACAGAATGGCATGGTGGGAGTTGTAGTTTTACAACAGCTGGAGGGCCACAGGTTGAGCATCCCTGGTATAGGGAATACAGAACTGCCTCAAACAGTGACCACCAGTATTGTCATTTAAAGCGTTAATCCCATATGGACACTCTACAGATATGCTGGATAAGCCATAAATGTCCAGAGGAGAATTTTAAATGTGTAGACTGCACTGTCAGTCCTTAAAAAATGCACTTTTTGGGTAGTACTCATTTATAGCGTTTTTTTTGTTCTACTTTGTGTAGTCTGTGTGAATTTACTTGTTCTAAGATGTACAAAATTCTAGATCATAACTTTATTTTCTTCCTCCTTAGGAGCTTCTTACAACTAGGTGCCGGCTTGAGCGTAGGACTGAGTGGTCTTGCTGCTGGGTTTGCCATTGGCATTGTTGGAGATGCAGGAGTGCGGGGTACAGCACAACAGCCTCGACTATTTGTAGGCATGATCCTGATCCTCATTTTCGCTGAAGTCTTGGGTCTTTACGGTCTGATCGTGGCCCTTATTCTGTCCACAAAGTAAAGAAGAAATCCCCCCCCACCCCACCTTCCTTGACGTTCCAGAAATCGCCACTTACAAATAATGGTTTTATCTCATGTGTACAGTCATCCTTCACCCGCCCCGATTCAGTAGTTTCTCCTCCCTTCTATCCCCCTGTAAATGCGCAATTGTAAGTTAGTGACTTGTGTGTAACCCTCTAGCTATATTCATCAAGAGGACTTCAGGGCAACATGGGGTCCTGATGCCAGTGTTGTGGGCAGGAAGCGGGCATCACTTCCACAATCCTCACCCAACAACCACCCCTTCTGCGTGCAGTGTTTCTTTCTTGCCTCCCATTTTGACTCTGGATGTTTTCTGACAGAAGTACCATGTAAAAATGATTTAGACTGTAATTTCCTGAGTATCATTCAATATTTTATTTATAAATACAGATTCTTCATTGTTCATACTCTACACTGCGAGCCAGCTGTTTCTTTCCTCTTGTAACTCTTCCCAGCGCCCCTTCCCCTTTGCTGCATATATATTTAATCTTTAGCTGTATATCTGTGTGGGATTTCCCTGTAAGTGCTGAGAATTCCCTGGATGTAATTTGGTTCGAGATTGCTGTACTGTTCTGACATTGGAGTGAGGTCTAATATATATTTTGTTCTAGTTTTTTTGTTTTAATACAAGAAGAAGAAAAAAAAAGATTCCCGTCCGTGTTAACTGGTGAACAGAATCATATTTTAAAAGCAAAGCCTTGACGTATGGTAAAGGTGCACCCACTGCTGGGCATCAGTTACACATTTCCAAATAAAACATCTCGATACACTAAAGCTGTCACTTTATTCACTGTTCTTTTTTTTTTTTTTTTGTATATTACGGTAGCGGCACGGAAATGGCATCAGTTTCTAAACCCACACCATACACATGTAATGGACCTCGCGGGGGGGTTTCCAGGATCTGAAGAATTGATGCCTGATGACACTTGCCATCTAAATGTTGTGGTCTCTACATGGTTTATATCACTTCCTCTACCTGCATACACAATACATTTGCATGAGCGAGGTAAAGCTGCAGTACCCCTCACTGCCAGGACTGCATGCCAGCATAAATAATGAGGCTGCCGTGAGTGCTGCAGCCCTTCAACCAGCTGCCCAGTAGGGATTCAACTCCACAAATGTGACATGAGCTACCTGGAAAACTATAGGGGTTCTGGCTTGGGTCACTGCTAGGATATGCAATCAGCTGGCCCTCAGAATCGGGCTGTGGTTGCTCCAGCGCCCACACCTTGAATTCTGGGCAACAAGGATATCGGGCGTTTTCTGACGGTCATGATCCTAGACATTGATTGGGAAGACTGAGCTTCAGTTACATGAGCATTTGGTGGGCAACAACCAGGAAGCTATATCATTGAGAAGTTGATGTAAATGACAATTTAAAGGAGTTTGCTGGTTCTGGTATATTGATGGCATGTTCCCAGGATAGGCCACCAATATCAGAATAGTGGGCGTCGCCTCTCATCACTATCCTAATCAGCTGTTTTTATAAGGGGCATGTCACTTTTTTTTTTTAATTGTGTACTTGGGGGTCATCTACCTGCACACATCTACTAAGGCGTGGTGCAGAGGATTGTAGCTGTGTCTGATTCAAGGGAACTGAACAGAGAAAAGTGTAAGTGGCACTTATTGTTTTGTATATTTACTGGGTCTGGAAAGCTTTTAATTAAACTCTGACAACCCCTTTACCTCCCAGAACACCACTCCATTAGTTTCAGGTTCACTCAGACCGAAAACTGAGAATTATACATGCACGTTAAATTGGGTCCATGTGCTATGCAGGTGTCATCCAGATAGTACATGGGTGGAAGAGTGTAGTCTGGGGGAGATTCACACATCTGTGTTCAGGACATATTATACGTCTGTTATTCAGATGTGTCTCAGGCTGACTGTGGATTTAACTAACCCGAACTCAAAGCATCATAGATCCCTGTGAGTTCTGCTGAACCTGTACTCAGGCCAGTAATAGACGTATGAATCCAGGCTAAGGCCTATGTATGCTAACATATATTTTTTTTCCCCCGTGTCATTAAGTTTTTTGCAGACTGTATGCAGAACAATTTTTTTTTCAATTAGTCTGCAAAAATTTATTCTGTATACATTCTGTTTCTGTATGTCCATTCTGCAAAAAAAGGATAGAACATGTCCTATTATGGACAAGGATAGTACTGTTCTATTAGGGGCTGGCTGTTACATTCTGCAAATTACGGAATGCACACGGACGTCATCTGGATTTTTTTGCGGACAGCAAAATACATAGTCGTGTGCATGAGCCCTAAATCTTAGGATCTTAATGTCTGTTTAATGTAATACACATTACAGAGCATCCCCCACACGATGTTCACAGGGGAACCTCCATCCCTCAGTGGCCATATGAGCAGTGGGCCACACAGTAGATGCATTATTCTTGTGCGCCTCTATGACACGGCAGCCTGGGTACGATAGCGGGCCAATCACTGCTTGTGCCCGCTGCCTCACTCACCATTCATTCATCTGCAGCCTCCTGCATGTAAATCCTCAGCCGGAGACCAATTTGCAAGTAAACGAAAGGGGCTCACCCAATTAAATCCAACCACAACATGCATGATAATTAGCTATAAATATAGACTTTCCATTTCAGATCGAGCAGTGACACAGTGCGGCCAGATGCTCGCCGTGCGCCAACTAAAGGCTTAACAGTGTATTACAGGTTCCAGTTATTCTTTTTTATCCTATATTGCAAATCTATCAAATGTTTGTATATACTTGAACACGTTAAGCCTTAGCCAAAAACTACAATACAAGATAAAAAGAACGTCAACAACCCGCCTGCCTGTAAGCCAAAGAAATGTAAAGCCGATGCATAGAGTTCCATGCCATGTTCTATAGGACGTTTTTGTTTTGCCTCTATTGGCCCCATGAGGTACAATCCACCAGAAAGCAGCACCACCTACCGCCTGCGTTCAGCAGGGCTCTCCTCTTTATGAGGTAAGACCATATTCACACTAGATGCACATTCAGCTGGAAAATGTTAAGGGGTCAGTGAATCTAACAGATTCTAAGGGCTCGTTTACAAGGCGGCGTGACGAAAAATCGCAGAATAGCAGTGCTGCCATAGAAATAAATGGGGTTGCAGCACAACTCGCATGTCTACTGTGACATGCGAGTCACAGAAAATCCAGCAGCGTTGAATTTTTTGCTCCCGTGCAAGTCACGCTGTGACCTTATTGATTTCTATCGCAACCCTGCGATACTTGGACGTACAATGTATGTGAGGAGCTCCAGGCTCTCACCCAAAGGATGATGTCGGGGCAGAGAAGGATTGGACAGAATGAATATTTTCACCCAGTTGTTTTATCCGAGGATGGAAAGTGGCATCTCCCAAGAATGACAACCATCTCACCAGCGCCAACTATCAGAAGTGGCTCCCTATGAGTCAAGATCCCACTATCCAACATGCCATGCGTTTTGCCAGGGGGGGTGGGTAAGGAACCAATATGGTCACGCACACCTACCTTAGACCACAGGAAGGGGTAACACATAAGGGCTCCGCAACCTGAAGATCCTAGTGAAAAACGTGTAAAGTGAACACACAGTAAAACAAAAAAATAAAATGGTGAACGTGTGCTAATTACAGCCTGAACATTTGACCGGAATTATTAAGCCTCTTTCACACAGGCGTCATGTTTGATGCCTGGACAAGATGCGGGTGCGTTGCGGGAAAATGTGTGATTTTTCCTCGTGGGTGAAAAGCGTTTTAATGCGTTTTGCATGCACGTGAGAAAAATCGGCATGTTTGGTACCAAGACCCGAACCCGGACTTCATCACTGAAGTTCGGGTTTGGGTTGAGTATTCTGTAGATTTTATTAATTCACTTGATCGCATAGTTGCCGATCTTTTCAGCTGGCGGCTAAAGGACCTGTGATGACATCACTGAGCTCATCACATGGTCCATCACCATGGTGATGGACCATGTGATGTGATGTCACCACAGGTCCTTTAACCGGCAGCTAATGCTTGAAGAAGAGAGAAAAGATCGGCAACTACAGGATCAAGCGGATAAGGTAAGTTAATTTTTAACCCCTCCATCCACATTTCACTAAGCATTCTGTAGTGAGAATGCTATTATTTTCCCTTATAACCATGTTATAAGGAAAAATAATAAAAATCGGGTCCCTCATCTCTTAGCAACCTTGCGGGAAAATCAAGTGCGGATGCTTGCGATTTTCCCGCAGCCCCATTCACTTCTATGGGGCCTGTGTTGCGTTAAAAACCTACAATATAGAGCATGCTGCGATTTTCACGCAACGCAGAAGTGATGCGTGAAAATCACCGCTCATGTGCACAGCCCCATTGAAGTGAATGGTTCCGGATTCAGTGCGGGTGCAATGCGTTCACGTCACGCATTGCACCCGCGCGGAAAACTCGCCCGTGTGAAAGCGGCCTAAGAATTCCTCTTCCTGATGTAGAGGTGTGTGCGCTCCATATGTGTGAGCGTGAAGTGCATGCAAATGTGCCATCACTGAGTTGGATCGCACCCCAGAGTCACCACTTCTGGGGCACTTCTGCACCTCGGACTTTCAAGTACTTCTCGAACCCAGGCTCATCCAGCGGTCCCTTGATGACCTACCACAAGGCACTTATGGCCAAAATCGTACAGCCTATGGATGACCATAAGATTTCAGCCGAAAGATTGTTCAACCGACATTTTAATGCATATGGGCAGCTTAAAGGCTATGTACACCTTTGGAGGCAATGTTTGTTTATGATTGCTTTTTACTCATTTTTGGCCTTAAAATCATATTTTCGATTGGTCTTTAATAAAATATTGAGCCACTCTGTCACAAAGGGTTAACTGTTTTTCTAATTGTGTCACTGGTACTTTCACTTTCTGCCAGTCATCTAATAATCCTTATCTCTAAACTACTGAGAGTCATAAAGTCTTTAAGAACTGAGCTACAATGAGTGTTTATAAGGTCAGAGAGCAGAGATAAGGAGCCTGTCTGCTTCCCAGATGACGGAAAAGGCAAAAAATCCACAGGCTGCCACTAGAGCATCTCAGCTATGTACACAGAAAAGGATTCTGTATTGTTAATAAAGAGGAGTACAATGCAATGAAAAAAAATTACCCTCAAAGGTGTACATAGCCTTTAAGGCAAGGGTGCCCAATCTTTTTCGGTCTGAGGGCCGCATTACTAGCAGCGAAAGCGCTCTTTGGGTTAACACTTTAATCACCAGGTCTGAAAAGGCCTTAATGACCATGTGGTGATTCAAACAGTTATAACTATCTTAATTGTTGGACTACCAAAATAATTTTTCCAACAATTTAAAATTATACATTTTTCAAAAGTTTTGTTTTTTTTTAAAACTATAGCTCATTATTCTTCAAATATTAAAAAAAATATTATAATTAGTTCCCTATTTTTTTTTTCTAATTGGTCCATTACTTACTTTATTAAATATATTTTTGCCAAATAATATGTACCCCAAGAGGTCATAAAAAGAATGAACATTAATATTTTGCACTTTTTGCATTTTATTTTTTATTTAATTTGTATTTTATTATTATTTTTTTAGAATTTACTTTTTTTCTAAATATCTTTTTGCCACATAATATGTCCCCCAAGCGTTCATAAAAAGACTATCGGGGTACAGTGAACACTTTTTTTGCACTCTATATTTCCTTTGTATTTGTTTTTTTATTTTTATGGTATTTTATTTTTTTTGTTTTTTTATAATTTTAAATTTTTTTGGCACATAATATTTATTTTATTTGTATTTTAATTTTTTTTATTTAGCTTACATTTTTTTATAATTTTACTTGTTTTCTTAGATGTTTTTTGCACATAATTTGTTCCCAATAGGTCACTGAAAGAACTTTAGGAGACAATGAGAGCCTTTTTTTTTAGCATTATTTTCACTGTAAAGCCCGATTCACACGTCCGTGTCTGTGCTCAAATCCGTGAGCAGGTGGTCAGTGATGCATTCGTGAAGCTGTCCGTGAAGGATTCTTGTTGGATCCGTGTGTTCGTTTTTTGCTGTCCGTGTTTCATTGACACTGAACAGTTGAAAAATAATTTTCAAAGCATCTCTTCTTAATGATCCGTGTTACATCAGTGGTTTTCACGGACTCATAGACTATAATGGACGTGATGGATCCGTGAACACGGACAAAATAGAGCATGCATCCGTGCTAAAAACACTAATGTCTGAATACACACATTAAAATGAATAGGGACATGTGCTGTCCATGGAGAACACGAACAGCACACATCAGTGAAACACTGACGTGTGAATAAGGCTTAACTGGGCATCCAAAGGAGCCCCAGTTACAGGGAAAACCGGGGGAAGGGGGATCATGTGGTCACAGGGCTCTACACTGCAAAGCGCTCATCGAGGAGAAGGCAGAAGTGCTGGTAAACCGATCAGCTGTGTTTCTACCCATCAGAACGGGGGCCGCAAACCATGGGTCTGGGGGCCACATGCAAGCCATGGGTTGTGCACCCCTGCTTTAAGGGGTCTTTGAATCATGGACCGTTCTCCACGGACATGCATTTAAATGTGTTTGTTAACACATCAGTGATCCACCTTGTGGATCCATTAAAATGAATGGTTCCGTATACGGAACGCAAAAACCGTAACGTAAACGGAAAGAAAATACGTTTGTGTGCATGAGCCTAGGGTCTTAAAACCTAATAATACCCCTTGTACGGAGCTGCTTTAAAGACTTGACATAGGAGTCCTGTGCCGGGTGTAGCGGTGCTCGGCTACCTTGGCTCCTGCTCTAATGGCTGAGGTCAGAGGAACCGCTGATCCTGGCCGATTAACCCCTCAGATGCTGCGTCTAAGTGGCTTCTGTAGTAATGTACCCCAGGGGTTCTCTGGCAGACGGAGGCCTAATAATGGCTTCTTGTTGTGCCCTGCAGTGTAACAGGTAAGTGGCCATTCAGATGAATAAGACAGGCACAAAAAATACTGCAACAAATTCGCACCGACAGAAAAATAATCAAACTTACATCAATTATAGAAAAGTTAATATACTTTCTCCCGTCACATACGGTATATTATCACATTATTATATTTCTCTAAATAATACAGATACCAGAAAGCCACAAGTCATTTACCACAACTATCACTGCCTTATCCCTATAAGGGAAGGAGGCACAAGTGCCCCAATGTGGGGGTGGTTTGGTAATTTTACTACTAAGATATCAAATCCCATATTTAGAAATCAGGCTGTTTCCTGCACGTATACAGGGGCTAAATTCTACAGCAAAAGGCCAAGGACGACCTTCCTAAGATGACTGAACTGACCTTCTCAACATGGCCGCGACTGCTCCCCGTGTCACGTGACCGTTGCAGGGAAGTCCTGTCACGTGACCCGGACTCATGTGACAGGCTCGGATTTTTCTGCTGCTAAAACCCTGCTTGGGGGAGAATGAGGGAAGAAGAGAGTTAACAAGGCAAGGGAGGTTTACAGGTGATTGATACCCGGCCATGCCTTCCAATAAATCCGTGTCCGACGCCCCCATCGTCCAGTTCAGGAACTGCCGCATCCTCCGAGACCATAAACTACAATGGTGAGTGACCCGAGGGCTGCGGGAAAGTAGGGGCAGGGTATCAGAAGCAGGCCAATCAAAAGCGAAGCGGTTGCCCTTATCAACGAATCAGGAAGCTGCTTTCATTTTCCATAGAGACTCCTGAAAATGAAAGCTGGAATCCGATTGGTTGCTGTCAGAAAACTCCTCCCCTTTTCCCATCGCTGTCGTTTTAATAGACCATGGAGTCTCCCTTTTAATGTCTGTGGCAGGTTTTTATCCAATATAATCTCTGTTTAAATGGGAGGCAAATGGTCAGATTCAAATAACAAAAAGTAAAATTCCTTTAATCCAGAATTTGATCATCTAGAAAGACGCATACACTGGAATCCCAGGAGACTACTTAAATAAATATTCTTTTCTCCAGATGTTCACAATCACATCAAAATGTTGCGGTTTTCACCAGAAAAGTGCACGTAAAATACGTGATTGCGTTCATTCTACAGCCGTTATTGATGCCTGAGGTCCTCTGTGCCTCATGTCTCTGCCTCATCACCACTCAGGCTTTTGTAATGGACGTGACATCTCTGTCCTCTTACAGGGAGGATCTGTGGGTGCGACAAGGGAAGATACTGAACCCCGAAAAACTGTTCTTTGATGAAAAAGGAGCTGCGGATGTTCAGGTGGACTGCCAGGGGAGGATCATCGCGCCGGGGTTCATTGACGTCCAGATCAATGGTAAGGGGCTGACTTCTAGATGCGGCTCCTTTTGGGGGTCCCGACCTCTGCGACCTCCATCGATCCTGATAATGAACAGCGCGTCGCCATCTATGTTTTCTGTGCGCAGTGTTACACCCCAGCCATTCTCAGGATCAGTTAGGGTCCCAGAGGTCAGACCCCTCCCCACCAGTCATAAAGTGACAGTACAAGATGGGGATACCCCTTTAGGTTAGGGCAACACGGCCACTTGCGGTTATGCGACTTAAAGGGCTTGTTTCACTTGAGCAAATTACATTTATCACGTAGAGAAAGTTAATACAAGGCACTTACTAATGTACTGTGATTCTCCATATTGCCTCCTTTGCTGGCTGGATCCATTTTTCCATCACATTATACACTGTTTGTTTCCATGGTTACGACCACCCTGCAATCCAGCAGCGATGGTCGTGCTTGCACACCATAGGAAAAGCGCTGGCCTGTCTGGTGGGAGTAAGCATAGGCTGGGGCTTTTTCCTATAGTGAGCAAGCACGGCCACTACTGCTAGATTGCAGGGTGGTCCGCAATACGCAAGATGCGGCAAAAGATAGGACGTGTCTTAACTTTTGCGGTGCGGAGGCACGGACCCAGAAGCCCAAGTAAAAACACGGAAGCTCTTCCATGTGCTTCTGGGTCCATGCCTCATTACAGCAAAAGATAGGACATGTCCTATCTTTGGCCGCACGCATCTTGCAGATTACGGACCCATTGAAGTCAGTGGGTCCGCACCGCGATGCTGGTTGCACATGGGTGGTGCCTGTTTTTCGCAGATCCGCAGTCTGCGGTAGGCAAAACGGACACGGACATCAAGTGGTCATGTGGATGCAGCCTTAGGGCTCATGCACACGGCCGTTGCCTGGCTGTTCCGTGCATTGGGGACTTCAAATTGCGGTCGCTAATGCACTGGCAACATCCGTGCGGATTCCGCAGACGGATCCAGGCCCATTCAATTTGAATGGGTCTGTGATCCGTCCATAAGCCAAAAAAATAGAACATGTTTTTTTTTGCGGTGCAGAGGCACGGAGAGGAACCCCACGGAAGATCTCCGTAGTGCCTCCGTTCTGCACTGCACCTTCCGGATTGCTGACCTGTATAAGTGAATTGGTTCGCAATACGGGCAACGGCTGTGTGCATGATGCATGTAACAGAAATCGGAAGTTTCAAAACCGCCCCCCCCCCCCTTGACCATTCAAATAGCAGTTTTCCGATCTGCTGCAGTCAGAAGGTTGTGATTTATGGAAGCCATTTCCCTTTTTCCTTCGTTTAGGGGGATTCGGGGTGGATTTTTCCCAGGAAACGGATGAGGCAGGACAGGGGATCTCTCTGGTGGCTCGCAGCATCCTCCCACATGGTGTGACCTCCTTCTGTCCGACTATTGTAACGTCACCCTCGTCGGTCTACTACAAGGTATGACATTTCCTAAAGGTGGCCTCATACACATTGAGGGGTTAGAATACCAAATAATCCCACAGGATTTGCCATTTTCTTACTCATCAGATGCATGTTTTTTTTTTCACGGATAGATGTTTATTTCCAAGTTGTATCTATAGCACCAACATATCCCGCAGCGTTGTACAGAGATTGACATTATTATCATCAGTCTCAAACACAAAGGATTATTTTATAGATACAATGCACTCAGAAAGTCGTCAGACTCTCCCATCCCCCCCATCATTCTGCACCCAATCCACCATAATGAGAAAGTGAGAACAGGATGTTAGAAATCTTTGCAAATCTATTGAAAAGGAAAAACTAAAATCTTACATTGCCGTAAGTATCCCAGACCCCTTACTATGGACTTAGTTGAAGCCCCTTTGGCAGCGATTACAGCCTCCAGTCTACTTGGGGATGATGCCTGGATTATCTGCCATTCTTCTCTGCAGATCCTCTCAGGCTCTGTCAGGTTGGATGGGGACCATCGGTGGACGGCCATTTTCAGGTCTCTCCAGAGAGCCCAAGTCAGGGCTCTGGCCGGGCCACTCAAGGACATTCCCAAAGTTGTCCCTCAGCCGCTCCTGTGTTGTCTTGGCTGTGTGCTTAGGGTCGTTGTCTTCTTGGAAGGTCAACCTTCGACTCATTCTGAGGACCAGAGCTCTGGATCAGGTTTTCATTAAGAATATCTCTGTACTTTGCTCCATTTCCCTAAACCCTGACCAGTCTCCCTGTCCCCCCACAGCATGAAACTGCCACCACCAAGCTTCAATGTAGGGGTGGTATTGGGCAGGTGATGGGCAGTGCCTGGTTTCTCAGATATGATGCTTAGAATTGAGGCCTTATCAGAGCAGAGAATCTTGTTTCTCACAGTCTCAGAGTACTTAAGGTGCTTTTTTTTTTTTTTTTTTTTGCGACTTAATGTGTCTTTTATTGAGTAGAGGCTTCTTTCTGGCCACTCTGCCACAAAGCCCAGATTGGTGGAGGCTGCAGCGATAGCTGACCTTCTGGAAGTTTCTCCCAATTATTTAGTTTGATGCGGCGGCCAGCTCTAGGAAGAGTTCTGGTTGTTCAAGACTTCTTCCATGTAAGAATTATGGAGGCCACGAGCTCTTGGGAACTTTCAGTGCAGCAGAAAGTTTTTTTTTTTTTTTTTTTCTTTGCACCATTCTCCAGATCGGTGCCTCCACACAATCCTGTCTCTGAGCTCTACAGGCAGTTCCTTCCTCCTCATGGCTTGGTTTTTGCTCTGATATGCATTGTCAGCTGTGAGATCTTATATAGACAGGGCTGTGTCTTTCCCAATCATGTCCAATCTACTGAGTTGACCACAGATGACTCCAGTCAAGGTGTAGAAACATTTCAGAGATGATTAAGAGAAATGGGAGGTACCAGAGCTAAATGTCGGGTGTGAATTTTTAGGTTTTCCTTTTCAATAAGTTTGCAAAAAATGTCTAAAATTCCGTTTTCACTTTCTCATTATGGGGTTATTGGGAGAAAACTTGAATTTTTGGAAGTTTAGCACAAGGAGCAACATGTGAAAAAACTGAAAGGCTCTGAAGACTTTCTGAATGCATTGTATAGCCATGCCATAGGTTTTTGGATTGTGGGAGAAAATCCTCACATTATCATGGGGAGAACATACAAACTCCATGCACATGTTGCCCTTAGTCAGATCTGAACCCAGGATCCCAGCGCTGCAAGGCATTAGATGGGACTATAAATCCGGCAATGCAGACTTTGGCCTTAGGGCAGGAATTATCTGGTGGCCGTATTATAATTTTTTTTTTTTTTTATAGCTTGAACTTTAATTTGATAGACATTGATCCTGGGGTATCTGCCAGGCACGTGGGTGTTGGACTTTACCTTCAGTCTGTATTCTGTTTTAATGAGATTTTTGAAAAGTTTTTTTAAATGATTTTTTTTCCTAATGAAGTCCACTAATTCAGAGTGGCCTCAGTACTGCGTCCTTTGCATTTTGTGTAGTCCCTATAGATTTTAATGGAAATGGCCACGCTGCAACCGCTATTGATTTCAGTGGGAAAAGCAGCTGTTGTGCGTGGTTTAACTTGGCAGAAGGTTTTTTAAAAAAAATAAAAATTCTAGACAGTATTATACATAATATGATATAGAGTAATATATTATATTACTAATATTCCATGTATTTTCCCATAGGTGCTTCCTCAGATTTCTGTAAGAGATGGTGGACCGGGAGGGGCCGGAGTGTTGGGTAATGATGCGTTATATAACTCTATTCACCTAGGTCTGTGATTTTAAACCAGCGTTAAATTGAAGTCTCTTGTCTTAGGCCTCTTGCACAAGAATGTTGTGCATTTGATCCGTGCATTGGGGTCCCCAATGTCCGGGCAACGTCCGTTCGGCAGCCGGGATGGATCGAGACCCATTCAACTTGAATGGGTCCGTGATCCGTCCTCACTGCAAAAAAATACAAGTTCTATTTTTTTGCGGTCCGGAGGCACGGACAGAAACACCACGGAAGCACTCTGTAGTGCTTCCGTGGGGTTCCGATCTGTGCTTCTGTTCCGCATCTCCGTGATTGCGGACCCATTCAAGTGAACGGGTCCGCATCCGTGATCCGGAGTGCACACCGGTCGGTGCCTGTGTATTGTGGACCCGCCGTAGGCACACAACATTCGTGCGCAAGAGGCCTTAAAGAGGTCAACCTACCACAAACACCTATCCCCTGTCCACAGGATAGGGGATGTGTCTGATCGCCCTGTGTTCGCCATATGATTGGAGCAGTGGTCACGCATGCACAATGCTGATTATTTTAACTCTTTGGGATCGCCATAGATAGCCCAGCTATCCGCTATCTCCACCACTCCTATAGAGCTTAATGGAGCGGCTGTGCTCATGCATGACATCCGCTCCATTCAAACAGGGGAACGCAGGGCCCCTATTCACGTGATCAGTGGGTGCCACAGCAGTCAGACACTTATCCCCTATCCTGTGTTTGTAATGGGACAACCCCTTAAAAACCTTGTTAAAGGGGTTGTACAGGACTAGAAACACATGGCTGCCATAGGCTGCTGTGTCTGATATTCTAGTTCTGCCCTATTCAGTCCTTCAATAAAGTCAGGCTGCAACATCAGAAGCACCACAAGGGGCGCTGTTTCTCTTCTCTCCAAATCTTGCACAATCATTTTAGGCCTCACACACACAATCTGATCCGTTTTGTGGTCCGCAAACTGTGGATCTGCAAAATACAGATACTGTCTATGTACATGCCGCAGTTTCTTTAAAGAAATGCCCCAAACGGACAAGAATAGTAGATGTTCTATATTTGCATAACAGCCACGCGAATGCGGATAAAACACGTATGACATCCTTGTGCCTTTTTCGGCGACCTATAGAAACAAACGGGTCTGCCTGCGATCCGTAAAACGTGTGGATTGGACACAGACTAGGCCTTAATGATACATGGTGTTTGTTGCTAAGCATTGTTGGTAATTTGACTGGTCGGCAGGTATCCATCTGGAGGGTCCATACATCAGTGCTGAGAAGAAGGGAGCCCACCCCGAGAACTGTCTGCGATCTTTCGGCGAGGCCGGTTTCTCAGAGCTCCTGGACACCTATGGAACTTTGGATGGAGTCAACATTGTCACCATTGCCCCCGAGATGCGAAAGAGTGGGGAGGTGATCAAAGAGCTGGTGAAGCGCGGGATCTGTGTCTCCTTAGGTTGTACTACACTACAGTATAGAATCCTATCAGTAAATCTTCTGCTAGAAGACATGTAACCTCCCCTGTCTGTTTTTAGGGCACTCTGTGGCCAACTTATCTCAGGCTGAAGATGCTGTAAAATGTGGGGCCTCCTTCATTACACATCTCTTTAACGCCATGCTGCCGGTATGTGACTCCTCTTGTGTCCACTGACATACGTGAACTTGTTATCAGGCGGACATACTTGTGTTCAGTGGATTGGCAAATAGTCATCTTTCCCGATGTTTTCACAGTTCCACCACCGGGACCCCGGCATTGTCGGCTTACTGACAAGTGATCAGATTCCGGCTGGGAGGACGGTTTATTATGGGATGATCGCAGACGGAATACACACAAATCCTGCTGCTTTAAGGATCGCCCATCGTGCCCACCCCAAAGGTGCATATAACTGCTGATGGCATGAAATGCGCTTAGTGCCGTGTACTTTAAAGGACCTACTTTTAAAGGGGTTGTCCGGGTTCAAGGGGGAAGCCAGACATATCGCCATCTTTCCCCGCTCAGTCCCTCTGACATGAGAAAACAAGCGTTTCATGCTCCAATGCTCTCTCTAGCCTTACGCTGAATCGCACAGGGCAAGGGCTTTTTCTGGAGATCCGGTGACATACTGGGCTCTCCATGGTTAAGCTAGGTGGAGGCTTCCGCCTAGCAGTGAGCCCGGTGACGTCACTGGCACAAATGGGCGCGCTTTAGCGCTGCACTGGCCTGTAAAACGGCTAAGGCAGCACTAAAGGCCGCCTATTAGTGTCGGTGACATCACTGGGAACACTGCTAGGCGGAAGCGTCTGCCTAGCAGTGAATAAAATATAAACAAAGAGTCTTTGCTCTGCGTGATACAGCACATGGCAAGAGAGCGCATCGGAGGGGCCTGAAAATGGGGAACCCAAACAACCGCTTTATTAGATATTGTACAGAGCTTGAGATCATTGTGCCTGTGTTTTATCTGTATATTTTGCTGCATTCTAGGTCTGGTCCTAGTGACGGACGCCATCACAGCCATGGGGCTCGGACCAGGCAGACACACCCTGGGTCAGCAGGAAATACTGATAGACGGTTTCAACGCTTTTGTGGCTGGTGAGTTGTCGAACTCTTCTTGGTATGAAGACGTTCAGCATCTATAGTGACTATGTAATCGGGGGCAGACTGGGAACTTAAAGTGGCCCTGGTAAAAAAAAAACTAAAAGTGGCCCCATGTTGTAGGCAAGTTCAAATTGACAGAAGGTGGGAAAACACAAGTACGCGGGGCCAACACAAGCCACAAGTAGACAGGGACAAGGTGGGGCCAGCAATACCATAGTGCAGCACAAAATACCTCCCCAGCAGAACAAATACCAAAGTACAGCATTAAATACTGTCCTATCGCCATACTAAGGACAGTGATACAGTTGAATTTTTAACTTTAATTTTTTTTTACACCTCAAGGAACTCGCACTCTGGCAGGCAGCATTGCTACGATGGATACGTGCGTGAGGCATTTTCATGAAGCTACAGGTAAGTGACCTTAACACTTTGAGGCAACGGGCTTCATACGACAGTAGGGAGGAATCTAGGCGTCTGGGTACATACTGTAAGCAGGGTATGGATAGTAGATGTCTATGGCAGGGTATGGCACTGCGGTAAACAGTAAATCATCTCCATTGACCCTCCTACATAGTAGTGACCCTCTTCTGCGTGTGCTTTATGCTGTCAGATATTGATTATGCTGCCGAGGTTAAATGAAATCATGTATTGACAGCTGGCTTGTTGTAACGCCCTGGGCAGGCTGGCCTCGGTGGCCTATTCATCTCTGATTATGTAGCTCTCTCTATTACCTTCTTTGAATTATCAGATAGTTGCCTGCATCTAGCTACTGCTCAAAATTATCAAATACAGGGACTAATCACAAAAAAATTGTATGCAAAAATTTGAAAAGTGTCATTTTAGTTCTAATGTACATTTGACGGCTTCTCAGCCTGTGACCCTTACCAATCCCTAGACCAGGGGTAGGCAACCTCTAGCACTCCAGCTGTTGAGAAACTACAACTCCCAGCATGCATAGAAATGAATAAGACATGCTGGAAATAGTAGTTTTACAGCAGCTCGAGTGCCGAAGGTTGCTGACCCCTGCCCTAGACCAATGGCTGACAATTATCTCCACCATAAACATACGTGCTTGGATAAGCCAGGCATGAATGTCTATTACAGTGGGCGACAACCTCCAACATCCCAGCTGTTGTGAAACTACAACGCCCAGCACACTTTTGCTCCGCAGTTATCTGAACTCCCATAGAAGTGAATGGAGCATGCTGGGAGTTGTAGTTTGAAAATAGCTGTATCGCTGGAGATTGCGGATTCCTGGTCTACTACCATTGAGGGGATATGCTGCTGCCAGACACCACTTATTTCCTGGGGATCAAGGATTGGGCGTGTAAAAATCCAACATGTTACACCTTTGTTACTCCAAATAGTGACAGGACAGACAGCTTGGCTGTCCGTGTGCAAATCAGATTGTTGGTGAACCCCACTGCTATCAAGCTAATGTGCATGACGGGCTGCAGGCATAACTGGAATTACACTCCTAACGTAATGGTTATATTGTATAAAAATGCCCATTGACACAGATCCATTAACATGTATGTGGATGAGCAGCTGCCAGACCGCTGTGGTGCCACTTATCCCCATGGGAAACAAAAGGATCAGACCGGAAAATTCCACCTTGTTTCTCCCGATGGCAGCCCAGCAGCTGCCTGGCCTTATAGACATTTGATTGTCTGCAGATCCTAAGGGTCCATTCATACGGCCGTACCCATTTTGTGGTCCGGCACATTCCACCCTATGTTAGAAGTGCCTATTCTTGTCTACAAAACGGACAAGAATAAGACATGTTCTATCTTTTTTGTGGGGCCGCGGAACGGACATAGATATGGGGACAGCACACTGTGTACTGTCTGCATCTTTTGCGGCCCCATTGACATGAATAGGTCCACATCTGATCTTCAAAAAAATGCGGATCAGATGTGGCCCAAAAATACGGTTGTGTGAATGGACCCTAATGAAACGGGCAGCAGACGTCTACGGGCAGCTTCAATCTATACACATTGACGTATACTAATGAACAAGTCACTATTAATGTTTCTTAGGTCTTCTTCAAGACATAAGAGTAGTGGCTTATACATGTGTAAGGTGACCCCTGTAACTATTGTCCCGTTATCAGCCATTTCAGGCTGGAAAGATAGATTGATGCTCTTCAGTAGTATACTGTATATAGAGATTTATTACATTATAGTATGATGGCCGCTGTATCTTCTGGCAGGTTGCACAGTGGAGGAAGCTTTAGAAGCAGCATCTCTTCATCCAGCACAGCTCCTGGGCCTGCAACATCGCAAGGGGACACTGGAGTTCGGAGCAGATGCAGGTTTGACTGGTTACTTTTCAAATACTTAAGGCATACCTGAGTTTTCAAAAAAAGTTTGCATAATGGTTGTGCTTCTTTGTACAATCATAGCCGGGAAGTAGCAGGTCTTTTTCGGCCACATTATTCCCTGTTTCTGCTAGATGCATTTCATTCAGAAGCAGGGGGGCACAATCATAACCGGGAAGTAGCAGGTCTTTTTCGGCCACATTATTCCCTGTTTCAGCTAGATGCATTTCACTCAGAAGCAGGGGGGCACAATCATAACCGGGAAGTAGTAGGTCTTTTTCGGCCACATTATTCCCTGTTTCAGCTAGATGCATTTCACTCAGAAGCAGGGGGGGCATTTCCCTTCTGTGAAGTCTGCCAGCACTGTACTGCTGTGACATTTTTTTCCCCTGTGTCCCACTATGTTTGTTTGCAGCTCACAGAACAGATAAGGAGGGGCAAATCACACTTAGGGCTCATGCACACTGCCGTAGTTTCATTCTGAATCCGATCCGCGTTTTCTGTAGATCGGGTGAGGACCAATTTATCTCGGTGAGGCTGCAAAAGGTGATGACAGCACATCCGTGCTGCTGACAGCCAGGATCCGTGTTTTGAGTATCTGTGCTTTGCAGACCGCAAAACGTGTTTGTTTTTTTTGTTGGGGGGGTACTAGCTCTCCTTGGGGAGAGAGCGCCTTAATCGGCGTGAGCTCATTTGCATCCCTTTATTCCCAGAATTCCAGAGGAGCATGTATGGCCTATAAGTCTCCTCACGCCAATTAAGGTGCTCGCTCCCCAAGGAGAGATAGTACCCCCCAAATCCTGACTTAGGCCAGCCAGTACTCTCTGCTCTGCACTGATGAGGGACAATCACCCTGAAACAGCTGTCTGCAGATGAGATGCTGGCTTATTTAATATCCGAGTCATGTCTCTTTACAGGGTTGAACATTGACTCATAGGATAGCTTCCTTACATCTGGTGGCATAAAAGACAGAGTTTGTTAAGAGCTCATTTGCATCCCTTTGAGCCCTTACAGACAGGCAGGACGCTCCTATAATCTTCAGAAACAGTCCTTTATCAGGCTCAGGGTCTCAGCTAAATCTGACACGCCCCCACTTCCTCTCGGCCATCTTTCCTGTCTCTATTACTAGGATTACTAGGGACGGATCTTGCCTGACTAAACGTAGAGTGACTCTTTAAGCCTACATGCACACAGCAGTGGTTTTTTGCGGCCTCCATTCCGTTTTTTTTTTGCGGATCCGATGGTTTCCCATTCATTTCTATGGATCAGTTAAAAATGCGGATGCCTCTTCCGTTGCCTGTCCGCATTTCATGTGGCATGTTCTATTCTTGTCCGCAAATAACGGTTTGCGGACCCATAGAAGTCAATTGGTCCGCAAAAAATGCGGATGACCAACGGAAGCCATCCGTTTGTCATCTGTATCCGTTTTTTTTTGCGGATGGTTGCTTGGAAAGCAGGGCACAGAGAATGGGCCTGGGGTTGCAATGGATGTCGTTCTCGGCAGGACATCTATGGCCATCCATTCATTAAGCATGGAAATGATAGGAGTGCTTCTTAGAGCTCGTGCACAAGACTGGTATTTTTCCTCAATGTACTAGCCTCTTTTTACGGATAGCACACTAACCCATTCATTTCTATCGGACTCCGTACACATGCATCTTTTTTTCACGGCTCCGTGTGCCTAATCTGCAAATCTCAGTGCAGATCCTATTCCCGTCCATAACTATGGATGAGAATAGCCCTTTCAAATGATGGGAGCACGGGGGGGAAAAAAAACAATGCACACAGAAGGTATCTGTTTTTTTTGCAGACTGAAAATCGGATACGGTCACACGCATGAGCCTGTATCATCACTCATCCTTTAAGGTGCCCATGCGTATAAGAGGAAAGTCAGTTGAACCCCCTTTAGCCACTCATGACTTCAGTGAGATTGGTTGACTATATCATGTGTATGGGGGTGTCCCGACTCTCCCCTGGTAGCATTGTTAGCAAAACGAAGGATCAGGCATGTTAGAGTTCAACATGCCTGATCTTTTCTTCCCACGGGAGATCAGCCTCCACCAGAGGTGTTTCCCAGCGGCTCTTTAAAATATTTGTATCGGCCCTTTTTCAACTTTTTCTCTCAAAGTCCATTTCTTCCATCTTTTTCTCAGATTTTCTACACCTGGACGACAACCTGAACGTGAAAGCGACCTACATAGCGGGAGAAGTGGCGTGGAGTTCCTTGCCAATCTGAGCATCATCATGACAGTCATCTTAGACATTCATTTTCTGCTCCTGTGCCTTATATACCGGCTGTTTTTATGCATGACCTGATGATGGCCACAAGATGTCACCAGAGCCCTGGTTCTGCCATGATGCACAATGGCCGTCATCCAGTTCCGCTTATGGGTGACACTTGACGGGTCAGCGACTGCAAATGTGGACCATGAGACGCTATGCTGTAACAATCGAATACTTCTAAAGGCATCAGTACATTTCTATATGTATGTATTGCCATAGCTACAGTGGAGGCAGCCATTTTGTGTCTCTAACCGATGTTTACAGACCTCCTAAGATGGCCAACAGTCAAAATTTGAAGGGTTAGAAAAGGATTTAAAAAAAAAAAAAAAAAAAACATGGGTGCCTCCTTGCAAAAACAGCGCCTCACCTGTCCACAGGTGGTGTGCGATACTGTACCTCAGCCCCTTTCACTTCAGTGACATTGAGCTGCAATACCAGACACAACCTGTTGTGACAGATGTGGCGCTGTTTCCAAAAGAAGGCAGCCATGTTGTTCTTTAAAATTAATATTCATTTGGTTTGATGATCTGCTCTACTTTCCTAGGACAATTTCTATAAATGTTTTCTGCATTCCTTCAAGGGCAACCATTTGCTTTGCTTTCGATCTCTTTCCTTGTCTGTCCCTTTACTGGAAAGTTTCAGGTGTTATCAGAGAAATCTACCTGGTTATGGCCATAGAGCCATTTCCCCGGTGGGCCGATGTCCAGGGGGCACCTGAGCCCTCCTCTCGGCCACTTACATAATGATCTGATGCTCTCACCGGCCACAGGTGTCCTCCTGAACTCAACTGTATCACCGTCCTTTAAGTTCCCAGCCCGCCCCTGGTTATGGCCATGGTGGAGGAACACTCCAAGCAAAGCACTTCTACCTAGCGTACAGCCTGAGGGGGTGGAGCATGACACAAGGATTTTCCCTTTCAAGGTCTTTGAGCCCTGTGTCATGCTCCGCCCCTCTCAGGTATAACACAGTCTATCAGTTTTGGGTGGAGTGCTCCTTTAAGGCCACCTGTACACGAGTGCGGGTGAATACACATAAGATCTGCACGAATTGCAGCACAGATTTATGTGTATATCTGCATCATACCCGCAGTGGATTTTGGTGCGAATTTGATGCGCTTTTGTCGCAGACCAGATTTCACCCTTCCATTGAAAAGGGTAAAATCCGTAGCTAAAACCACAAACATAATTGACAAGCTGCGGATTTGGAAATCTGCAATGCAGGTCAATTTGTGCACGCAAAAAATCCGCAAAGTGTATATGAGATTTGTGTAATACGCTGCGGTTTTTCCATACGGGAATCCACGTGTATTCCACAACGTGTGCAGGTGGCCTAAAGCTCCAAAAAATTACCATTTAGACATCTGCATTTTTCAATTATCCTGTCTAGCTCATTGATAGGGGTCGTAAGTGAGGGACCTTCTCCATCCCCCCCCCCTCTTGGTGAGACTTTCACAGTGCAACCTGCCCAATGGCTCCCACCACTGTGGCTACGATACACCGGGATACCTGTATAAACTTCGTCACTTTGGGCCCTTTCCTACAGAGGCCACGTTTTTACTGTGAGACCCTTAGAAGGATGCACTTTTTTTATTATTTGCAGGATTTTTCACCTTTTTGCTGCACTATAAAATAATCCAGCTGCTACACATGCGTGACTTGATCGAAGGGGGAACAATTCTTTTCGGGAATGTGTATAAAAACGAATGCACATTGAGTTCGGATTTACAGTTTACAAAATGAAAAACCGGAATCTCATCTTGGGGTCTATGATAAAAACTGGTTTGAAGCTCAGACTCCTAAGGCCCCTTTCACACGAGCGGGTTTTCTGCGCGGGTGCGATGTGTGACGTGAACGCATAGCACCCGCACTGAATCCTGACCCTCTCATTTCAATGGGTCTGTGTTGCGTGAAAAACGCAGCATGTTCTATATTCTGCGCCTCATAGAAGTGAATGGGGCTTCAGTGAAAAACGCACTGGATCAGGAAGCAAAACCTTCAGGTTTTTTTTTATCACACGTGAAAAACGCATTGCACCCCCGCGGAAAAAATTGAACAACTGAACGCAATCGTAGACAAAGCTGACTGAACTTGCTTGCTAAATGGTGCGAGTTTCACTGAATGCACCCGGAGCCAATCCGTATCGTAGCCTTATAGTCTCATTCTCATCTGACCGCCCATCACGGCACAGTCTTCACACTGCTGTTTCAGTATTTAGGCGTCATACACACGACCGTATCCCTTCTGCAGGCCATAGATTGCAGATCCGCAAAATACCAATGCGGTCCGTGTGCCATCCGCTTTTTTTTTAGCGGACCCCTTGACTTTAATGGGTCCGTGGTCTGCATTTTGTAGACATGTTCTGTCTTTTAGCAGAACGGACATACGGATGCAGAAAGCACACAAATCGTTCATGTGCTTTCCGCATCCGTATGTCCGTTCTGAAAAAAAAAAATAGAACATGTCTTATAGTTGGCCACAAAATACAGACCACGGGCCCATTGAAGTTAACGGGTCCTCAAAAAATGCAGATGCAGCACGGACGATATCCGTATTTTTCAGATCTGTCATTTGCAGACCGCAAAATACCTATAGTCGTGTGCACGAGGCCCAAGAAGCCAGTATGGAACATGAAAGAAGTGACCTGATTGGACAACTGCTCCACTTTGTGACTGCACTGCTTTTTATACAAAACTGTTTTTTGGTTTTTTTTTCTAATATTCCCCGCAATAGACTCAATGGTGCTATACAGTACGCTGCCGTCGTTTTCAGGTCGTCTTCTGTCTTATTTAATATGGTCCTGCCTTGTCTCTGTAGCCGTCTCTTTCTGTAGATTAACCAGGCCCTGTTACCTCTTCTGGCATGTCTATATCAGTAAATCATGAAATAACCAGTCTGGAGCACCTTTTCTTTCAATTCTATGGTTCTTCTGTTATTCCTCCTAGAAACACGTGTAAATTGACACCTGGGAATTAACCTTCTCACTGTCAATAGGGTGTGTCCCTCCACCGTCACACTAAGGCCTCTTGCACACGAGCGTATGGCTTTTTCAGTATTTTGCGGTCCGCAAAAATACGGATGACGTCCGTGTGCATTCCGTTTTGCGGTACGGAACCGCTGGCCCCTGATAGAACAGTACTATCCTTGTCCGGAAACGGAAGGCATATGGAATACCTTCCGTTTCTTTTTCCGGATCCATTGAAATGAATGTGCAAGAGGCCTTAAAGAGGACCTTTCATCACCCTAACAAATCTAAAGTAAGTATACATACATGAGAGCGGCGCCCAGGGATCTCCCTGCACTTACTATTATCCCTGGGCGCCGCTCTGTTCTCCTGGTATGTCCTCCGGTGACTTCAGCTCTGCGTCTCAACTGGGAGGAGCCTGCCCTTGTTCTCCTGGGCGTCTCCTTCTCCCAGGCTGTAGCGCTGGCCAACCGCAGCGCTCAGCTCATAGCCTGGGAGAAGGAGACGCCCAGGAGAACAAGGGCAGGCTCCTCCCAGTTGAGACGCAGAGCTGAAGTCACCGGAGGACATACCGGGAGAACGGAGCGGCGCCCAGGGATAATAGTAAGTGCAGGGAGATCCCTGGGCGCCGCTCTCCATGTATGTATACTTAGTTTAGATTTGTTAGGGTGATGAAAGGTCCTCTTTAAGCTGTGCTGTACATTTTATATAATGCATATTTCAGCGTTATCCTTCATTCACATGGAATGCACACAGACTTCATACGTATTTTTTGAGGATCCGTTTTTTTTTTGCAGACCGCAAAATACTGAAAAAGCCATACGGTCGTGTGCAAAAGGCCTTAAGTTGTGCTGTACATTTTATATAATGCAGATTTCAGCGTTATCCTTCATTATAGAAGATGGATTACAGATTAGTAGCATTTCTCATAGTTGGGCTACATGCACACGAACGTATGTGTTTTGCGGATCCATTGTAATAATACCTATCCTTGTCAGCAAAACGGACAAGAATAGGACATGCTCTATTTTTTTTTTGCAGAGATACGGAACGGACATACAGATGTGGATAGTACACTGTGTGCTGTCAGCATTTTTTGCGGACCCGCTGAAATGAATAGTTCCCCATCCTATCCGCAAAAAAAAACGGAACGGACATGGAAACAAAATACGTTCGTGTGCATGTAGCCTTAGGGTCTATTCTCACAACCGTAATTCTGGGTCCGCATCCGTTCCGCAATTTTACGGAACTGATGCGGACCCATTTATTTCAATGGGTCCACAAAAGATGCGGACAGCACAAAGTGTGCTGTCTGCATCCGTAGTTCCATTCTGCGGCCCAGCAAGAAATATAGAGCCAGCGGACAAGAATAGGCATTTTCTATAAAGCGCCAGCCCTGTGTGTTCTGCGAAATGCGGAACGTACACCGACGGTATCCGTGTTTTGTGGATTCACAATTTGTGGACCTCAAAACACGGCACAGGCGTATAAATGTAGCCATAGGGTCCATTCACACGTCCGTGTGTGTTTTGCGGATCCACGGATCCGCAAAACACGGACATCAGCGATGTGCGTTCCGCAATTTGCGGACCGCACATCGCCGGCACTCTCATAGAAAATGCCTTTTCTTGTCCGCAATTGCGGACAAGAATAGGACATGTTCTATTTTTTTCGGGAACGCAATTGCGGACCCGGCCGGGACATCGTCTGTCCCCATTGAAACTAATGGGTCCGCAATTCCGTTCCGCAAAATGCGGAATGGAATTGCGGACGTGTGAATGGACCCTTAATCTGATATTTACACGGCAAATATAATGTAATATGCTTATCTTACACCTCTCCTGTTACCTACTATAAAGACTGTATGGATCAACCCTCAATAATAAGGGCTCATTCAGATGAGCAGTTTTCAGGACCGTGCACTGTCCGAGTGTAGAACAGACAGCACACAGACTCATTAAAGGGCAGCCGTCAAAAAATTTGTACCTATCAGCCTCTATGAGCAACGGGGGGCGTTACCATTACACCTAGAGGCTCTGCTCTCTCTGCAACTGCCAGGCAGTCTACACTTTGATTGACAGGGCCAGGCAGTGAAAACATCATCACAACTGGCCTTGTCAATAAAAGTGCACAGCAGGGGCACAGCAGCCGCAGAGAGAGCAGAGCCTCTAGGTGTAATGGTAACGCCCCCGTTGCTCCTAGAGGCTCATTTGCATATAATAAAACATCATTTTTCTCAGCAATGCGGGCACATATGAACATGGGATCAACATAGATGCCTTCAGCTGCCAAGTGCACATGTAACAGGTCAGCCAGTGTCATAGAAGCAAATCTGCTGACAGATGCCCTTTAAAGCCTATGCACCAATTACATGTCTGATTTCTATGAATGGAAAATACAGTATAGCACACCATATCCGCAGCAGCTGAGTTTTGTAATATCCATGAGTTGCAACCAGATAGACGACAACTGCGAGGTTCCCAAACCTACAAGAGTGAAAATTGAGTCCAGAAAAAAACAAAATGAGTTGGTTTTGCATGTATCTCCCACCACAGCCACAAGGTGGCACTGCAGTACCTGCTATTGTACTGTCTTAAAGGGGTATTCCCATATTAAGAATCTTTATATAGCACTGACGTATTCTGCAGTACTTTCAGATGGCACATATGCAAACAAAATCAGGCAATACATAGCAAACAAATCAACATTTCACACAATAGGAGTGAAGGCCCTGCTCCAAAGAGCTTACAACCTATGAGGAAATAGGACATGTGACGGATGCTTTGGCTTCAGTTGAGGGGGATCCAGATCTTACCGGAGGATCTATTTAGCCTTATCTCCCCAAAATGGCGATAGGAAACAAGCGGACACGGCTGTAACAGGAGCAACGGTTTTTACTGTTCTCAGCTGGGGCAACAAGCTTGGTGGTGACAAGTCTTACAGGAGGCAACTGCGTTAGTGGTTATAGACTCACACAGGCCGACAAGTCTATGGTTACAGATTCTCAATTGGCTGACAGACTTACAGTCGTCCGTGACAACAGGACTGGCAAATATACTAGGGAAGCAAGTTGCAGATATGTCGCCGCGTAGCCTCAGCCTAAGGCCTCATGCACACAGCTGTAGTTGTGGTCATCATCAGTTCCACAGGGGATATTCTGACTAACTTTCAGCCTATCAGTGTCTATAGAATATGGATGACACCTGGAGGGAAAAAAAAAAGACGACACACGGATCCTTCACGGACATCCTCACAGATGAAGCACTGACCATCTTGAGACATACATGTGAAAGAGACCTTACTCCTGAACTTGCTTCTGCACAGGTCCTTCGCTGCTCCAGGGTGCAAGAGCTAGGAAGTAGAGGTCAGCGATCCCCGCTCCTGGCTGCAGGCGTTACTGCTCCTCCCTAGGCTCTGAGGGGATGCACCAGTGTACGAGAACTTCTCTACCTCCACAACTAGCTAACTACCACGCAGGTTTCTGCTGGTTCTCCCTCTACAATGGCAGCATCTACTCTCACTCTCTGTATGGTACCTTCTTGCGTCTGACTCCTATATGCTCTGGCTGACTGACCACGAGGTCCCATTGGGGCACTTTTATTTACGCACTAAAAGGAACATCTTTTGTGTCGTAGGTACGCCTCAGACATGAGCCCTATATTGACCTCTAAGCCAGCCTAACATTTCCACAGCATGGACATTAACCCCTTCATAGACACATGCTCAAAGTTTTTTTTTTAAGTGTTTAATACTGATGACGTATCCTCAGGATAGGTCATCAGTATCTGATCAGTGGAGGTCTGACACCCGAGAACCTTGCCAACCAGCAGTTTGAAGAGGTCGTGGGGCTCCAGTCAGTGCTGCTGCCTCCTCGCTGCATACCAAGCACAGCACCCTCCATTGGATAGTGGCTGTGCTTGGTACTGCAGCTTCACCTGAATGGGACCTAGGAACATCTAGGCCGTGTGACCGACGAACGTGACATCACTAGCCTAGTAAAAGGCTACGGCACTCACCGGAACACCGAGGCCTATTCAAACAGCTGATCAGGTGGGGTGCCATTAGTCAGACCCCCACCAATCTGATCTGATGACCCAGTCATCAGTATTAAAAACTCGGAAGACCCCTTTAAAATGAGCTACCTTTGATCCCCGGCCTTGGCTTTACGAGTATGGAGCATGTTTAACCAAATTGCTTTTGGGCCTTACCACACATGCAATGTCAGAGGTCTGGATGGAGGCAGCCATCTTAAATTTGACATCTATAATATCAAAGTGTCCAATGCAAACATATTAATATCATGCAGAATATGAATAAGCATGTGCAGGTTGTTATGGCCATTTCCAGTCAAATATGTCACCATGATAATTCCTGGTAACTGTAGCTTGACAGCCACAGGAACATGGAGACACAGCGCGGCCCCCGCTCTCCATATATACCTGGGTGTCTCAGGCCGGAACTCGTTGTCGCGTTCTCAGTTTCCGTCCGGGGAATTAATTGCGCGGAGCCAGCAGGGGAGTGAATTCACAGACGGGCCGTTGTAACCACGCGTTGTCAGTAAGGTACATGTCTAGTAGCCTGTCATGTCTGTGGCCGCACGTCCTTATATTCATGGTTTCTGTTTGTTTTCTGCTGTCATGGAGGAGGACGCACTACAGGTCCCAGCATGTGGGAATAGTCCCAGTGTTTGCTACTTGACTCTTTTCCGTGAATAATGTGATGGCTTCTGTTTCTCTTCACCGTTTAGGCAGTGCTGTTATGAGAGTGTCCTGGGTGAGGAGCCATAGACATGGAGGAGGTGAGTGAAGGCTCAGTGTGATTACTGTCAGAGGTGCCAGACTGTGAGAAGTGATCCCCCTAAACAACTGCGGACCCCAGAGAAGTCGCCCTGGTAGGTAGGTAGGTAAGCAGGGGCGGACATCCTGGTAGGTAGGCAGAGGTGGACACCCCGGCCGGCCGAGGCGGGCACCCCCGGTAGGTAGGCAGGCTGGCACCCCCATTATGTGCCCGTGTGTGTCCACCACAGTACTCAGAAGTCCCATAGATGTGGTTGTAGAAGTGATCTTGCAGGCGCACCATTGCTCAAGTCACTCAGGGGCCCCGCCGTCGGATCCCCTTTTCATCTATCTCGTGGGTAAAGGGAATGCTCCCTTAAAGTCTTAATCTGAAAACCCCTTTAAGGGCGTGGAGTCTGACACCTCTCTTACCCTGGGAACACACCTGAGCGTTTTTCAGTGCGTTCATACATGCTGAAAAACGCTCAACATGTGAAAAGCCATGCATCCCTATGTGCATGGTTCACATGTCGGCGTTTTATAGCGCGGATGACCGTGCTGTAAAACGCCCTACGCGATCGCGACGGCTGCCGTGACTATCGCGCGGCAGCATGCGCGATCCAACCCATCTTCTATTATGGGAGCGCGCATATGACGCGCGCTTCCATAAACAGCCACTTCGCGGCAGAAGCGCACGTCATATGCGCGCCCTGGGAACACGCGAAGTGTGTTCCCAGGGTCAGTGTGAATAGATGTGCAGTAGGTCTGTTAGCCAGTGATTGGTGTAGAAACCAGACTGTTACACTTGGAGAACACGTCGTAATAACGCAGGAGAGAGGACTTCCAATGTCATAATTGTGGCTGATAATTTAATTCCTATTGAATTCCTCACTGATCAGAATTTCTTCTACATGATCCTCAGGCTCCCAAAGGGACCTTTGAAGAGGAGCTGGAATGGTGCATCCATCAGCTGGAGACTGGGCTCCTGCGCCGCAATCCCACGCCAAGACAAGGTGCGTGTTAGTGAGCGATGACCCTGTGCTTGTATATTCCAGGATTCTGTTCCCTGATGTCCTTCTGTTAACAGATTTGCACCCTTTACAGACCAGACTGGTGTGAAACAAGTCACTGGGGGCAATTCAACACCATCGTAGTGGAAATGCAGTGGCAGAAAACGGGCTGCTGTTAAAAGTTGCCTGTATTCCGGCTACTGCACAGCAAACAGGCCATCCTAAAACAGCTTGTGTCTGCAGATGGCCTATAGAGAATCCACAGGCAATAGAGGTTTGAGGTTTAGCGCCTCTCTTGTCCTTAGGCTGTGTTTGGTACTGCAGCATTCACTTTAAAGGGGTATTTTAGTTAGAGCAAGTTGTACCCCCACCGATCACAAGAAGGAGGGGCCTGAGTCCCCTGTTATGAATGGTGCGCTGGTTGAACATGCACACACCACACCATTCATCTCTATGAGACTGCCAGAGATACCAAAGTACAGCACCCTGCCATCTTCAGCATGCCCATACACATTAAATGGAGTGGCAGTGTGCATGCTCGACAAGCACTCCATTCATACGAGGGAAATGCCCCTCATTTTTGTGATTCCCTGGAGGGTCCCAGCAGTCGGACCCTCTGCCGATCTAACATTTCTCCACCGTCTAGTAGATGGTGCAGGTATCAGCAACCTCCGGCACTCCAGCTGTTCAGAAACTACTACTCCCAGAATGCTTCATTCACTTCCATGGGAGTTAGAAGAGCAGCCGAGCATGTTTGCATGCTAGGAGTTGTAGTTTCACAGCAGCTGGGGTGCCGAAGGTTGCTGATCCCTGAGATCGGGTATAAACTGTTCTAGCTGGGATACACCTTTAATGGGCCTGAGCTAATTAACTATCCTCAGGATAGCTCATCAGTATTCTACTCCCGGAGTACCCCTTTAATAATAATCAAAGCTCCAAATTGGGACTATTTATTTTCTAGTAGAAAAACCAAATGGATAATAAATGATGTTATTTCAATAGTGACAGACACTCAGCGGGTATTGCGGGTCCTCCGCTCTCGGAAAGCTCCCTTTGTGAAGAAGAGACAGGTGATGAACCAAGTATTTGGAAACTACCGTCTAACAATGGCCGAGGAGAGACGGGTGCAAGAAAATGCAGGTGAGCATAGTGACCGGTAGAAACAGCGCCACTGCTGTCCATGGGCTGTTAGTGGTATTGCAGTGTTCGCTTCTATGAGACAGTTGCAATGCCAGATGTTTGTGGAATAGGATAAGACCTAATCAATAGAATAGGTCTTGAAGCAATGCTCTTTGAGGTCCAGACTGTTTGTCATCTATCTCCCGAGTTATGAAATCTTATTACTCATATGACTTCCTTTCCTTTAAGCCAATGATCCCCCGGAACCTCACATTCAAGAAGTGACTGCTCGAGATGCCCAAAGTATCGCCTATAGAAAGAGCTCAAAGGATGTACAAGGTGGCAGCGGGCACTGGTTCACACCTTCCAGCAGTGACTTTACCTTTAACTTCTTACCGGATCAGAATGCAGAAGGTAGCACTGGAGCGGAAGACCACGCCAAGGAGGTGAAGGGTCCCGACCCGCCGACTAGCCAACAGGACGGTGCTGTGTGTTTAGATGGTGGCTCGGCTTTCACCTTCAATTTTCAAATCGCAGAAGAAGCGTGTAGCACGTCAGAGAGCGCCTCAGCTCCTCTGGCCACACATGACGCCTCAGGTGACCACCTTGACCCTCACCACATGACTCAAGCAGTTGCTCAGGAACAGTTATCCTCTACCTTAGATATGGCGGCCAGTTCCTCAGGGGTGACGGCTAAGCAGACTGAGGAAAAAAGTACGGCAGAGTCCCCGAAAAAGAAGAAGAAAAAGTCCAAGACTAAGAATGCGGTGGCTCAGACACAGAACAAGGTGGAGGAACCTAGAGGAAAAGTGGATCCAGTTCCACCCCTGAAGGAAGAACCTAAGGTAGGAACTCAGGGGTACGAGGGGAAGGTGGTGCTTGTCGGACCGCCATTATCCACACATGCTTCCTGCCTGTATGGATACCGCATGGCAGGCCTACTTACTGAGGTTGTGTCCAAAGGTGGCATCAAATCCAAAAGGCTCTGTGCCCATTGGGGCCCTTGTACTAAGTATATGGCACCTGCACTGAACTGTCGTACGGCTGTGTGGATCCTACTAACAGTGATATTTTATAAAAGGTATTTAAAGGATTAGAAAAAACATGGCAGCTTTCTTCCAGAAATGGCGCTCTCTATGGGTTGTGTCTGGCATTGCAGTTCGGCTCCATTGAACTGAATGGGCCTCAGCTGCAATACCCTATGCAGCCTGTGAATGGGGGTGGTGCTGTTCCTGAAATAAAGCTGTCGTGTTTTACTAATCCTGGACGGCCCCTTTAAGTAAATGTTCTACTGCTTGTTCCCCAGTCAGGAGCTGATGAGCTAAGAAGGGAACTGGATTGGTGCGTGGAGCAGCTCGAAATAGGACTACAGCGTCAGAAATCGACTCCCAAACAGGGTGAGAATTTTTGGTCTGTGTGCTCAGTGTACAATGTGATGTTTTAGTACCGTAATTAAAGTGAACCTCCCCCTTTGCAATCACTTTTATTTATTAGGGAATTGCATTGTAAGCAGTTACCCGATGTGCATGCATTAATGGAATGGAATCATGTAAGATAGAAACCAAAATTTCACCTTTACACACACCCAGCAATGAGCTGGTGTCACTAGGGTAAGCGGCTTCTGGCTGTACCTTTCCCCTACAGCGGCCTCTACAGGGGAGATGCAGTATTACAAGTCAGCCATTCAAATGAATGTACTTTATGGAGTTCTTGCTGGCTTTGTTTTCTGTTTCATATCACAATTCAGTAAGTATGCATAAACTAATATTCTTCTGTTCTCTCTATGTGAATATCTTTCTAATCCGTGAGCAGTGGAGGAAGCGTTACGTGCCATAAAGACTCTGCGCGGTGAGAAAGTACCGTTGGTAAAGAAACGGCAAGTCATGCGGCTAATGTTCGGTGACTACCGCCTAAAGATGGAAGAGGAGAGGGTCAAACAGCTGAGACTGATGCAAGCCAGTGAGTAACAGAGACCGACGCAGTCTAATATGGATGAGGGCTTTACTTGATGTGCAGCCTACTGACCCTGGAGTCTCCATTTCATCTGCAGACAAGTATTTTTAAGCCAAGGCTACTGTCACCTATGCGTTTTTGCAGTCTGGTTTTGAGATCCGGCATGGGATCTCAAAACCACAACAAAACTCATCGGTTTTAATAATTCAACTGGCTGCATCCTTTCAGAACAGATTTGGTTGTATTATATTGAAAATGAACATGCTGGATCCAGCACTTAAACTATTGTTCAAAAAGAAAAAAACGGATCCGGCACCATTGACTTGCATGGTTTGTGGTGGCGGATCTGACATGTTCAGTTTCCCATGCCGCACACAAATACAATGTTTTCAGCTGTTTTGTGTCCGGCATGGGAACGCAACAAACCGGAACATGATGCATTCTGCTGCACTCCCTCCAGTTTTGTTCCAATTGACGTTTTCCTTCGTTTTTGAGGTCCTCTGCTTGGTCTCAGAATCGGAAAGGAAAACGCAGATGTGAAAGTGGCCTAACAGCAGTAAATGTTCTAAAAAGAACATCCATTACTCATCTGGTACATCCACAGTCCGCCGCTCCAGTGCTAGTTCTTTGGTGGTCCCTGAACCAGCTCTGGAGGTTTGGTGGATTTAGTCATTTACCACATTGCCAGTCTTATTTTTTTAGTTTTAGTTTTTTATTGGTGGACAATAGTCTGTCAACTATTTTTTTCATCCCGGACTGCTTGAATCACATTGTAGCACATTAGCATATCGCTTCAAAGTTTGTTTTTTCAGCATCACAGCCGCAGACAAGGGAAACAAAGGTATCATGTGTGAATTGTTTATATGAACTACAATGCGAATCAAACCGTGTGAGAAGAGTAAATTAGCTGACAAATTCCCTTTAAATGAAATAATTATAATATTGTCACCACTAGGGGGAGCTTACTGCATACAGCTTCCATTAGATTCTATAATAACTAATTCACTTAAATTGTAAGCATTGAGCTCCCCCCTAATGATCGTTACAGGCACCCAGAAGTTTAAAATTTTTCTCCGACAATTCAAGTGGTTTGGAGCTCTTTATGGGACAAATAGAAGTCTAGTCATTGTCTAGTCAATATTCCCTTTTTATGTAGGGCTTGAAATGTCACGCGGTATGACATTATAGCGTGATGACTACGCTTGTGCTTTCAGTCAATCACCACAGTGTTCTTATTCCTCACAGCAGCTAAATCGGCAAAGATGACCACAGTGACTCGGACAGCGAGACAGAACAGCAGCAAGGTTTTCCGAAAGAGCGTCAACAAGTCCTCGGGGAATGCTGCACCTAATTCTGCTGCTCCTGCAGACTCCCAGGGAATCTCCGCTCAGACAGCAGCTCCGTCATCATCCAGTCAGCAAGAATTCACCTTCAGACCTTCCCAGGAGGCCTTCTGCTTTAACTTCTTCTAATAGCCAGAACCGCACTACGTGGCAGCCATTTTCTTTTGGACAGATTTGCCCTTCTATACCTTAGGGGGTAAAGTGCCTTTTCATTTGGAGAAATAGACTTCTGATAACTGAATGATTAGCCAATGAATGACAAATTGGCGCCATACATGCATACACACACACACTCTGTAGTTTGCAGGTGGAAATTTTAGTTTTTAGTGACAAAATGGAGCAATGGAAATCTAACAAAAAAAAAATGGTTAGAAAGAAAAATGCAAAAAAGTGGAGTGGTTACCAGTGAGTGCATTATTTTTATTTTGTAGAGGCTGGTAGGAAATTGATTGTAGCCGCTTTCTTAGTTGCCATGGGTAACTACTTCACTTTTCCAGACTTCTGTATATTGTATTATTTAACAAACTATATAGTAAAAAATTCAATGTTTTAGCCACATCATTTTTAGAATATTGAGCATTTTCCGCTGGAAGTTGTGGTTCCGCAGGTTGGATTTCGCCGCCCTCCTCACAACAGGCTGTCCACACATGCTGAGAGTTGTAGTTTTGCAGCATTGGTATAGCCACAGGTTAGAGAGCGCTCCTTTCTGCTGTTACCCTGTGACCCCATTCAGGCAAAATATGCAAACGTTTGAATGGCCAGGGTAATTAAGCACGCCCTCTAGGAACCCCCTCTTTAGGTAGGTTTTGAATAACATCCATCCTCCCTTCCATCCTGGCAAAATCGTGAATGCTGACGTGTATGTGTCTTCATTATGGAGTAGTTTATAGGGGTGTCCTCTGTTTTTGTTCATTGGCTGTTTTTACTGATAAGAACCCTAATGGGGAAACGTGAATGGGAGAAGTAGTGCAGAAGAAAATGGTAGCTGTTGCCCATAGCAACCAATGAGAATCATACTCTTTCTGAGGTCGTTAAAGGGGTTGTTCATGGTTATACTACTGGTGGTTTATCCTCAGGATAGACCTGGGATGGGCAACCTGCGACCCTCCAGCTGTTGTAAAACTACAATTCCCACCATGCCCTGCTGTAGGCTGATAGCTGTAAGCAGTCTTTGCATGCTGGGAGTTGTAGTTTTGCAACAGCTGGATAGCCGCAGTTTGCTCATCCCTGGGATAGTCAATGTCTGATCAGCGGGGGTCCGACACCCTGCCCTTGGCCGATTACCTTGTTTCAGGGTAGCGTCAGCACAACACAGATCTATCCATTGTGTAGTGGACAGAGGTGGTTACTATTCATATCAATGGGAGCAACACTGCAGTTCTGTCCAACGCACAATGGATGATGGAGCATTGCAGTTCCAATGCTACTTGTTGATCAGCAAGGGTGTCAGACTTCCACTGATCATATATTGATGACCTTTCCTGGGCAACCCCTTTGAGGGCTCATGCACACAAACGTATATATATTTTTTTCCTTGTCTGTTCCGTGTTTTTTTTTTTTTTGTTTTTTTTGAGGCCTGTATGTGGAACCATTCACTTCAATGGGGCCGCAAAAAAAACGGAAATGACTTTGTCCGCATTCTGTGTCTGCATGGCGTTCCATAAAAAATAGAACATGTCCTTTTATTGTCCTCGTTATGAACGAGAATAGGACTGTTCTATTAGGGGATGGCCGTTCTGTGCCCCAAAATACGGAATGCACACGGCTGCTATCCTTATTTGCGGATTCAACAGCGTTGAGCATCCCTGCTCTACACAAGTGCACCAGTTTTGCTAAATGACCCCCGATGTCTTGAAGGTGCCAAATCTCCAGACTCGTCCATATCTATACAGTTTCCTAATACAGATTAAAATCCTGCATGTTATTTTCTATAGTTTATTCCATATTGTATAATTTTAATGTTTACTTTCTGAACATCTACATTACATTATCTCACAGTGCTCTGCAACTCCCTGTGCCTGGCAGGGCATGATGGGAGTTGTAGTTTCACAGTGCTTACTAACGTCTTGTTCCATACAGAGTATTCTATAAATCCAGCAAAGCAGGATGTGGTCTCCTCTATGGCACAGTCTCGTGTAAGGAGGGTGTAGGGTATTCCCTCGCCCCACCAATCACAGCCCCCTGGGTACCTCAAGCCCTGCCCTGTATGCAGTCAAATAGCCACGCTCTCCAGTAGACAGGCAGTGTGTGAACAGGGGGTTAACAGGGAAGGTAAATTTTATACAATAAGAGGGTGACAACCACGAGAGGAAAGTGACGATCACCACTGGACAGAGACTAATATATCGCTCATAGGGTTATCCCAGTACTTACCAGCTTACGTTGTTTTTGGATCTATATGTTTTTTTATATAAGTGCGTGGCACTGCTAGAAGGGGACATTTGACTTCCATTTTGTTTGTATCACAGGACGATTTTCTTTCTTTTGGAGTTATTTTGACCTTTCGGCAGCTTTTTTTTTTTTTTCCCCTGCTTTTTACTTTCTTGGTACTATAAAGAAGGACGTTCACCATGGATGAAGTGTGGATCCTGTCTCTGTGCCTCACCATATTCGGCTTTTTCATTTTTATTCTGACCTTAAAACCCAAGAAACAGGAGGTGCCCGAGAGCATCATTAAGTCGTTTGGGGCCCCCGCTCCAGTGTGTGCTAGCTCCGATGGCAAGAGCCTGGAGGTCAGAGAGGATGAGGTGGAGAAGATGATGGAACGGCTGAATAAACTCTTGAGCGACTGTGAGCCTAAGAAGAAAGAAGTGTATCAAGAGAGGAAGAAAGTCGCTCTCGAGAAGGAAGAAGAAGACTTTCCCCACCGTAGAGAAGACACGGAGAGCACTAATGAAACCCAAGAGCTGACGGGCAAGGTGCCAGGGCATACCCAGCCCGCTTACCAAACAAGTCATCACAGGGTTCAGGTATGGGACAAGGCGTGGAGGATCAGTCCAGTCAGCAATGCCACTGAAAGCTAGGACCGAATTAGCAGCTTGTGAATTATACGTGGATATAAATATCATCCAGATCGCTCTCCAAATCTGGAAGTTTGGGTTCCAATTTTGGAAATTCTCTGAGCTTTTCTGTTTCATTATGGCCTCCTGCACATGACTGTATCCGTTCTGTAGTCCGGAAATCGCGGATCTGCAAAATACAAATGCAGTCCTTTAATGGGACCCACTGTCAAAAAGCCTACTCTTGTCTACAAAATGGACACGAATAAGCCAGGTTCTGTAATTTGCGTCCTGGCTGCACAGATACGGACAGCACACGCATGACATCTGTGTGCTGTTTTTTTTTTTTTTTTTTCTTGCGGATTCTTAGTAATGAATGGGTCCGTGTGCGATCCACAAAAAATGTGGATTGGACACAGGCCAAAATTACGGTCGTGTGCATGAGGCCTTAATGGAGTTCTGCAGTTTTATGTAAATAAAGCATCATTGCAGGGCTTTGAAATCATAAGTAACGTTCTAATATGCAGCGAGTGTCAACTTCTCCCAGTTTTCAAGATCTTTGCTTGCTGTCAGTGACATGAAAACCTATTCCGATGTAGTCCAGCTCACTCAGCTGCATGCTTTATTGGAAGAGACGTCTATGATATGAACCATCCAATGGGTCTGTGTACATGAGCGATGTTTTTTTTTTATTTTTTTTCTTACGCATCAGTTCTGCGTTGCATGACAATCGCAGCATGTTCTATATTCTGCGTTTTTCACGTAGCCCTAGCCCCATAGAAGTGAATGCGGCTTCAGTGAAAAACGCATCAAAACGCATTGCACGCGCGCAGAAAAAACTGACTGAACTTGCTTGCAAAATAGTGTGAGTTTCCCTGAACGCATCCGGAGCCAATCCGTCACGCTTATGTGAAAGAAGCCTAACCCTGGGTTCACACTTGAGCGTATTTGATATGCGCGTATTACGTGCGTTTTTGTCACGCGTATTACAGTGCATTTTAGAAATAGGAAACGCGCGTCATACGCGCGTTCGTGACTCTGGAGACCAATTAAAAAAAGGCATATCTACACTTAACGCTCGTTCCCATTGAAGTCTATGGGTGCAAACGTGCGATAAAACGCCCCAAAGAAGCTCAAGAACTTTTTTGAGCGTAGGGCGTTTTACAGCGCGTTCAAACGCGATGTAAAACGCTCAAGTGAGAACCAGGGCCATAGGGAAGCATTGGTTTTCATGTGTTGAGCATTTTACAGTGCGTTTGAACGCGCTGTAAAACGCTCAGGTGTGAACTGAGGGTAAGGGTACGTTCAGACCATGACAAAATCTTCTGCCCTGTGCTGCTGTTTCTGCCGTGGGTGTTTATGTGGACTTGCTCTAGGTTTAGCTCCATTAAGGGAATTAATCTGCAAGCAGGCTCCCTGCTCTAGCTTTGTGAAGGGTCCGAGTGGTAATTGCACCTTTACATTCTTGACACGGTCTTAAAAAACCGCACAGCAAAAACCTTCGGCTGCATGAACTGCGGCGTGCTTTCAGTACACATTCGACATGGTTTTTGTCACAGAATCCATGCTGAAACCCGTGTCCAAAATCCTCCATCTTAAGTTAAAACCAGGGAAGAGGGAGTGCAGCTGCAGAATCTCCCCCTTTGTGTCTGTGAGGCTGCATGCTGTGAGAGGAGCTGACGTGGGGAGACGGATTGGCTCAGAGTGCAACATTTTGTAAACTTGTCGCACAAAAAAAAAGAAGTGCAACTCATGACACTCCAAAAATGAGAGCAAAAGGTTACATGTTGTTAATACATGACCCCCTAAGTCTGTACGGTCTATTAGTTGGTTTACTTTGAGCAATAATTTTGGTGCACGGTGTGAAATCGGAGTCACTGTACTTTCACACAATTTCATTTAACAGAGAATGGTGTAACTAGCAATATTTCTAAATCACTTCATTTAAAAAATGTACCTGCATCCACCTTAAAAAAAAGCGGTAATGTCATGGCCCTCTCCTGCATAAAGGAAACCGGGCGGATCCGTTATGTAGGCCATAGACTTCTATTATGACGGAATGAATAATGGAATGGAATTACGGAATCCATAACGCAATTCAGTAAATACCACAACACGAACCAAAAACTAATTTCAAAATAGGAAATTTGCTCATCCCTACTTCTAAACATTACAGGAGCCTGTGTGTCTGTAAGTGTTCTGTGAGCTCTGGAGCTAAAAACAAGCATAGTGGGAAGTAAGGCCTCATGCACACGACCGTTGTTTGTTTCCACGTCCGTCTGTTTTTTTTTTCACGGATAAGATGCTTCCCCGTTCATTTCAATGGGTCCGTCAAAAAATGCGGATGGTCAACCGTTTTTGTTCCGCATCCGTGGTCCGTGTTTACATTCCGCCACTTTAAGGACAAGAATAGGCATTATTAGAGTGGATCTGCCAAAAAACAGATCCGTCAAAAAAAACGGTCCGTCATCCGTTTTTTTTTTGGCGGACGCAAAATTTGCGGACGGAACGGACGCGGAAACAAACAACAGTCGTGTGCATGAGGCCTAAGGGAAAGGACGTCATAGGAGTAAAGTAAGGGAGATTTACGCGTCATGCTTGTGAGAGAAATGCAGCTAGCTGTGCAGCTGAAACAGGGAATATTATTGCTGAAAGAGACATTAGGGAAGCCCAAAAAGACCTCATCCTTCACAGTTATGATTGTAACTCAGGTACACTTCCAGTTACACCACTTTCCCACTAAATCATGCCCATTTTCCACCAAGCCATGCCTCTTTGTCGGTTGTGGCAGAAAAAAAGCATCTAAAACCCTTTCTAAATGTGGCGTGAACTGTGTTCTGATTTCTCACGCATTTGCAGTAGTAAGTCCGCCATGGTATATCAGCTTTGTCCGCAGTGTCGCTTTAAGTCAGAAAGGAAAGACCGGATACACAGAGATTCATTCATTCCATGACCGAAAGAGGGGACGTTATGGGGGCAGATTATTGTGCAAGGTCCCCTGTCATAGCGAAATGCAGAAGTGTATCCTTCACAAAAATCTGGCGAAGCAGCACAATGGAAAACTATTGCACAAGATATAAAATACGTGTTTTTAAACTTGGCGAAATTCCATACCTCAACACGTAATAGCCAGACATCCACAAAGGCCGTTCCTCTCTCTGTGTATTGGATGAGACTATAGGGTTTAGGGCAATGAACCAGAGGGGCTCAAACCCACATACAATATATATTAGGGTCCTCCATAAGATGCAGCCATATTGGCCTGTGGGAACCTACTGTACCCGGTCGACATCTGATTCCATTTAGAGGCGCCTCGTTCCATTGGATATAATGTATGGCGGTATATGGAGTCCCAAGACTCTACACTGCGGCTGTAGCGCAATTGTTCAGGCTTTAGTTAAATATAATATTTATATAATATTTTTTTTATAAAATATAATTTTTTATTGAAATAAAGTTTTTCATGTACAATAAAACACATATCTGGATAGAATAATAAAGCAACAGAAAAATTGCACATTTCTAAAATCATCATTGAATTTCATTGCAGCCCCTTCCCCCTCACTTGTCCTTTGGGTGCAGATTTTCAGTGCATCAAATTTTTTTTACTTCTCCCCCATTTCATGACGGCTTTGATTGCCACAGAGCAATCCTATCTGGATGTCACAGTGTTAGTATTTTTCCAGTGCGGGCTGCAGCTGTCTCTCCTGGGGGCCTATAAAGATGATGTATCTCGCACTCTTCCTTAACATGTATGTTTATTGTAGTATACCCCAGGCCAAAAGATGAGACTATGACCTGCAATATCCCTAATATTCTTCTAGCAGGAGGATCTGCAGCTAGAGCATAATGGGGGTCATTTACGAATTTTTTTACTCCAGCTTTTGGCATAAAATTATTTGCAAGACCCTTTTTTTTTTAACATTTTGTAGCGCGGGCGTTTTTGTGACATCCTCGACCCTTGGAATTGGACTTCAGCCTCCGACTCATTTACTATCTTTTACACCTGTAAACGGGCATAAAAGAGGAGTGAAAACTACACGGGTCAGGGTCTAGGCATAAGGACTGCCGGAGGCGCGCCTAATTTATGACAAGCCTGCACTGGCTTATGTGGCTGAGATCTGCCAGTGAAGTAACCAGATATGATGTGAAATGTTCTGTATGGATTGAGGCCATGGGGTGAATGGTGTACGAACACTACCCGGCATTACATTGCATTAGGGCTCATGCACATGACCGTATGTATTTTGCGGTCTGCAAAAAAACGGATCCACAAAAAATATGGATCACGTCCGTGTGCATTCCGTATTTTGCGGAACGGAAGAGCTGTCCCCTAATAGAACAGTACTATCCTTGCTAGTAATGCGGACAATAATAGGACATGTTCTATCTTTTTGCGGAACGGACATACGGAAACGGAATGCACACGGACTAACTTCCGTTTTTTTTGCGGTCTTGTTAAAATGAATGGTTCCGCATATGGTCCGCAAAAAAAACGGAGCGGATACGGAAAGAAAATACGTTCATGTGCATGACCCCTTAGGCCGGGTGTTGATAGGCATTACAGTTCATTGTGAATAATGCACTATGTTTATTGTATGGAACACTTGTGGTAGTGAAGGGTTATCTGCCTGATAATGCATCATTGCTGAGCACGGTAATCTGTCAGCGTGAGGGTCATTCACCCCCATGCTGGCAAGCATGCTTACGATAGCTGATAAACGGAAGTCCGTCAGAGACGCAGGCGCAGAGACAGAGAGTTTGGAGATGCTGTCGCTGGTAAGAAAGCCAGCCAAAGGTATTCCTGCATGTAGCTAGCTAGAAGTGGAGGTGAGTGACACTAGACAGGGCCTAGATAGGGCAAGTAGCAACTGAGCACAGCAGAGGAGAGGGAAGCATGAGCAGAAAGGAGCTGTCTATCTATTACAGTTTCAGCAAATAAACAGTATGCTTTTCACAATGAAATGTTATACAATTGCTTACTCTCATGCAAGCAGGACCTTCATTGCTTGTTCTGAGTAGATATAATTCTGTCCTGGTGATGTGATGCACACATAGGTGCACGGGCTTATTACAATACAGCTATTGTGGCTGTGTGTCTATCACATGGCTAGGAGTGAGTAAATAAGTTACTTTTAACCCCTTAGTGACTACCAATATGCCTTGCTACTGCAGTGACCAAGGGGCCTTAGGCTGGGACGCTGCCTTTCTATGGCTGCCTAATCTAAGGCTGGTTTAACACTAGATATTTTAGAGCCGGCAGGGAACAGCCTGCTGAATCTCTCTGCATTCTGCATTGCCAGAAGCTACTGCATTGCCTTCCGGCCCCATTAACTATAATGGGTACTGGTGGAGATCCTGCTGCAACCTGGCAAATATGCCAAGAGTCAGCCGGACTGAAACCGCTGCGCGCAGCAGTTTATGTCTGACAGATTCTCAGCTTGTTTGCCGGGTTGCAGCCAGATCTTCACCGGTCCCCATTATAGTTAATGGGACCGACAGGTATCAGGTAGTGTCTGGCAGTGCCGAATCCAAACATCTCTAGCAGGCTGCTCCCTGTGTGAAACTAGCCTAAGCGCTGCATGGGTCTCCCGTGCAGTGGAGAGGGGAGATTTGGCTCTCACATGAGTGGCGGGCTCCTGCTGTAACGGCCTTGAACGGCAAAAGCCATGATCCAGGCCATTCAACCTCTTAGATGCCACAGCAATAGCAACTGTGGCATCTAAGCAGTTCCAAAAGAGAATGGACTCCTACTGTTTCCCATTGGCACCCCACAAATGAGACTGCGGGTGCCGATGCCTGTGCATGGCAGCCTGGGACCCGATGAAGGCCCCAGGCCTGTCTGCAGTGTTTCGCATCACACTGCACCTCTCTGCTGCGCCCTGATGGCGGCTGTCAGTATAGCAGTATAATGCATTGTGCATGATAAAGCTGTACAAAGTATTATGTGAAGTGATCAAAAGATCGTCTGTTAAAGTCCCCTTGAGGGACTAGTAAATGGTTAAAAAAAAGTAAATACAGTTTTATTAAGTAAAAAAATTAAGCTAAATTTACATCCTTTTTAACATTGAAAAATTGCAACAATGGAAAAAAAAGCTATGGCTCTTGGATCGTAGCGATGCAAAAATATTTTTGTTTTTAAAAGTTGTGCAAAAGTAGTAAAATGTAAAAAAAACTCCAACTATTTGTATTTGGTATCGCTGTAATCGTACTGACCCAGAGAATGAAGATATCATGTTATTTATACCAAAATTTATAATCTCAGTATTGCAGGTTTTTTCTTTAATCCTCCTCCCCAGAAAGAGTTAATAAAAGTTCATCAGTAAGTTATGTGTGCCCCAGAAATGTTGCTATAAAATCTACTTCTTGTCCTGCAAAAAACAAGTCCTCATAGGGATACATTGACAGAAAAACAATGAAAGTTATAGCCCTTGGAATGCGACCAAAAAAAATTGCTTGGTCATTAAGGCCCCAAACAGGCTGGTTACTAAATGACAGCAAGCAGAGATCTTAAAAACTATGAGGAATTGATTAAAAAAAAAAAAAAAAAACTATACTGGAAATTTGTGGCATCATTAGTGAATTTAAAGAGCATCTGTCAGTAGTTTTGTCCCTATGACACCGGCTGACCTGTTACATGTGCACTTGGCAGCTGAAGGCGTCTGTGTTAGTCCCATGTTCATATGTGCCAGCATTGCTGAGAAAAAGAAGGTTTTAATATATGCAAATGAGCCTCTAGGAGCAACGGGGGCGTTACCATTACACCTAAATGCTCATCTCTCTCTGCAACTGCCACGCCCTCATTTTTCTTGTGGCGAGTAAACAAAAAATAAAGCAATTCTGGCATTTTTTTTTTATGTGATTGTTGCAATTTTTTCAATCGAAAAACTTCTTTCACAAATGTCACAACGCCAGTCGTAATAATAATTGTGAAAGTAGTCGTGCTGAAATCCACAAGGGTTGGATTTCTGCCAGCTGCGAGATCAAGGATGTAGAACAACCCCTTGACATAATGTGGACAAAATGCCCCTAACTGTTCCTTCCCTCCCCCGTTTTCTATCGCTATGTTTTAGTAAAAGAGGTGACGCATGATCCAGGTCTGTAATACACAGGCCGAATATCTGAGAAGTGACATACTGCTTATAAGATCATTAACAGACAATTATGCGGCCATCGTATTGCATTACAGAGAGGATTCTCCGGAATCTTGGCCGGCCGACACCATGATCCAATATAATATCCATTACTGATATGACCATGGACTAGCCTCCTAAATGTCAGGAGTGCAGTCCATGGGATAATGTCATGGGCTGTATTTCCTCTCTATAATTTAATAATCCCACATACATCTTCAAGGATTCCTACAAGACAGGGCGATTGTAGCAATCCTTACAAACCACAGGTTCTAATTATTTGTACAATCTACAACAGGGGTCAGCAACTTCCAACACTCCGGCTATTACAGCTCCCAGCATTGTCCATTCACTTCTGTGGGACTTCCAAGAACAGTCAAGTAAGTGTGCATGCTGGGAATTGTAGTTCCACCACAGCTGGAGTGTTGACGGTTGCTGACCCCTGATCTATAACGTAATCCTGATGATATAAGGTATAGTCACATGCAGTACTACCTACTTGTATCTCCCTGGATATTATTTAGGCACAGATAATACTACCTCCTGTCTCTCCCTGTAAATGATGTAGGTACAGATAGTACTACCTCCTGTCTCTCCCTGTAAATGATGTAGGTACAGATAGTACTGCCTCCCTGTCTCTCCCTTTAAATGATGTAGGTACAGATAGTACTGCCTTACTGTCTCTTCCTGTAGATGATGTAGATACAGATAGTACTGCCTCCCTGTCTTTTTCTGTAAATGATGTAGGTACAGATAGTACTGCTTCCCTGTCTTTTTCTGTAAATGATGTAGGTACAGATAGTACTGCCTCCCTGTCTCTCCATGTAAATGATGTAGGTACAGATAGTACTGCCTCCCTGTCTTTCTCTGTAAATGATGTAGGTACAGATAATACTGCCTCCATGTCTGTTGATGTAAATGATGTAGGGACAGATAGTACTGCCTCCCTGTCTGTTGATGTAAATGATGTAGGCACAGATAGTACTGCCTCCCTGTCTGTTGATGTAAATGATGTAGGCACAGATAATACTGCCTCCCTGTCTGTTGATGTAAATGATGTAGGTACAGATAATACTGCCTCCATGTCTGTTGATGTAAATGATGTAGGCACAGATAGTACTGCCTCCCTGTCTGTTGATGTAAATGATGTAGGTACAGATAGTACTGCCTCCCTTTCTCTCCCTGTAAATGATATAAGTACACATAGTACTATCTCTCCTTGTAAATTATGTATGTTCAGATAGCACTGCCTCCATCTCTCTCTCTGTCTCTATAAATGATGTAGGTACAGAAAGTACTGTCTCCCTGGAAGTTATTTAGGCACAAATGGTACTACCTCCTTTATATCCCTGTAATTGATGTAAGTACAGATAGTACTGCCTCCATGTGTCTCTATAAATGATGCAGGTACAGATAGTACTGCCTCCATGTGTCTCTCTATAAATGATGTATGTACAGATAGTACTGCCTCCTTGTCCCGCTATATAAATTATGTAGGTACAGATACCACTGCCTCTCTGTCTTTCTATGTAAATGATGTAGTTACAGACAGTACTTCCTCCCTCGCTCCACATGTAAATGATGTAGGTACAGACAGTACTGCCTCCCTCACTCTCTATGCTAATGATGTTGTTACAGTTAGTACTGCCTCCCTGTCTTTTCCTGTGAATCATGTAGGCCCAATCATAGTGCCTTAGTTTTTCTCTTTGTAACCTATGGCACATATTGTACACTGACAAAACAAAAAAAGTTTCCTATCGTGATCTATTCAAATCTATGTGGCATTTAGAAACTAACCTGTGATTGGTTACTATGATTAAAGAGACACTCTCCTCTGCACCCACGGGTGACACTTTACATTGCACTGAGTTCTTACAGGCTGTCTGTAGTCTGTTCCCTGATAATGTGATGTTTTCTGTGTCCTAGGAGAGATCTGCTCCCGCTGCTGTTGAAAATATCATGGATGAAATAGGTAAGTCGAAGCCTTCATCTATTGCATAAAGGGGGGTTCTAATTTTATGTAATAAGCCTCATTCATATTTAGCAACTTTCGGATTCAACTTAAGACCCAGGGCTACTTGGATTTTGATACCCGCAAAACAGCGCCACTCTTGTCTATGGGCTGTGTTTGGTATTGCAGCTTCCTAATAATCAAATCTTCAGGCAGTTGAAATGTTCTTCTGTTATCCTAGAACAAGCCGTGCAGGAGACTGGGGAACCAGACTACTACACCAGGCGTAGGCAAGAACGGGCAGCAGCTCGGGCAAAGCCATGGCAAGTAAAACATGAGAACCTGGTTATTTTCTCCCACAGGATGATGGAGGGTGCAGTACATTAATTGTCCCCATCATGCCGGAGTTTTAGTTTCACAACAGCTGAAGTACCAGAGAGATGGCGCCTGCTTCACACAGCAGACACCTGGGACTAATGTCTGCGATCGGCGATTACATCGATCGCAGACATTTAACCCCTCAGATGCCGTGGTCAAATGTCAACACCGCATCTGAAAGACAAAAAACCTGGAAGCATGCTTCCCAGGCAGAAGCTCCTTGATCTGGCTCAGAAGGCACTCCATAGGGCCTGGAAAAAAAAGGTAAAAAAAAAAAAGTTTTTAAAAATATAAAAAATATATAAAGATTAAAATCATCCCACTTTTCCCAAAATAAAAATAAACAATTAAAAAAATTAAAGCATCATAGGCATTGCCACGTCCCAAAACACCCGTACTATTAAAATATATATTTTTTTATCCTGTATGCTGAAGAGCATAATGGAAAAAATTATGGTCAATTCGCATAAAACTGAGTAAAAAGTCATCAAAAAGTCATACACACTCCAAAATGGTATCAATAAAAACTACAGATCATCCCGCAAAATATGGTCCACTCACACAGCTCCATAGACATAACTTTAAAAAATTGGCGATTAAATATGGCGATTAAAAGAAAAAAAAATTTCCCCAAAGTTTTCATTTTATTAAAACACAAGAAAAACTATATAAATCTGGTATCATTGTACTCATACTGACTCAGAGATTGATGGGCAAGGGTCAGTTTTACCACATAGTGAACGCCGTATAAACAAAACCCATAAAACTGTGGCGGAATTGCAGTTTTTTCCAATTCTACCCCATTTGGAATTTTGTTTGGGTGGTATATTGTGTTACACTACAGTACTGTTGGCCCCGCCTACTTATGTTCACCGGACCTTCTCTCAGTTTGGACACGCCCACAACTTAGGGCCACTTTAATTTCACAGTTCGCCTCTGGGTCCACTCTTGGACCACCTCTAGCCATTCACTGATGGGATATTGTAAGGAAAGCCTGCGTAGCCCAATTCGCCCTCTAAGGAAGGTGGGGAAAATCTATATGTGCGCCCAGTTTTGTAAATTGATGCACCAGGACATCACAGTATATGACATCACATTTCAATGAAAATGCACACAGTGATGTCACAGTAGGGTGATAATAAATACTGTGACGTCACAACTAAAATTATTTCTCTGAAATAATTGTGTTTTCTTTGGCAGGACTGAGACAGAGGGTATGTAAGGAGAGCCGTCCGCCTGGTAAGTAGACAGACGGTATGGTCGTCTTCTGCTATAGTGAGTTATAATGACGTTACTTTCACATGATAGACAGACGTATTAATTGGGGCTGAGAGAATCGTAGTGGACTTCGATTCAAATTTGATTGGAAAATTTGATTCGCCGTGAAGCCGAATTTCCTCATGCTTCTTGGAAACAAATCAATTTTTCCTGAAATGGTGTTAAAAAAAAAAAACATACTCACCTCATCCATTTGAGCACGAAAAGGCCATCGCGGCCATCTTAATTGAAGATCCTGCACGAAATCTCGTGCGCAATGAAGTGTGACGTCACCATGCTGGCCAGTGTGATGACGTCATCACCTACTGTGCGGGATCTTTAATAAAAATGGCCACAGTAGCCTCTTCGCACTCAAATGGAGGAGGTGAGTATGTTATTTTTTTTAACTGTTTAACCCCTGAAAGTCCTCATTTTTTTATCTCTGATGCCTCAATCAATGATGAACGCGGCATCTGGGGGGTTCAATATAGGAGGGGGGGGGCGCAATCGTGACTCGCTGTCATTGCGCCCGCTACTTACAAAGAAATGTGAATCACGACGAAGCAACCAAATCGAATTTTTGTAAACTTTGCTCAACACTAGTGTTAATAAATGAATCTTATATATTAACACATATGAGTGAATTAATAAACTTGCCCTGGCCTAGTACAGTTTACTCCGGCCTTCAACCTCTGAATGCAAGCAATGTTTTTTCTCTGTAAAATTTCCACTTTTTTTTTTAACAATTTTATGACAGTCACGCCAATTTTGAAAAGTGTGTGGGAAAGCGGGATTGGTTAGCTATGTAAATGAGTTGTAAGACAGATTCTTTAATTGCAAATTTTTAAAAAGTCGCAAAAAAAAAGTCGTAATCTTACTCTAGTAGACAAAATGTAATGTTTATAGATATGCTAAATATACGTTGATAAATTTGGCGCATAGTAAGTGAATGCAGAGTCAAAACTCACTTGATAATAGATAAATAATATTGAGAAATTTACTCCAAAATATATTACAGCTTCTTCATTGACTCATTTCTTTCTTAATATTTCTTGTATATGGTCCCTTTTTTCAGATTTTATTAAAGAATTGCCACCAATAGGGGGAGCTCAGGAGTTTGCTGCATGTTGATTATACATTGAACTCCATAATTAGTCTACAGTGAGCTCCTAAGCGCCACCTAGTGGTGGCTGCAGGCAGTGACCAAGCACTAACCACTATAAAGACATGGTTGAGATCAATCAGTGCAGTATTTCCAGCTTGGATTAAAATAATGAATGATCGGGATCAGGAAAATTCACTGAAAGCAGATGTAAATGTGATCATTTCGGTGGAGATGCATTTTTAATGTGTAAATATTCAGGATAGATTTCAGAGAACTGAATTTTTAAGTTGAAGTGGTTTTCCAAGACTCAGCAAACCCACCTTTAATTACACATAACACGTCTGTAGGAGAAAGTTTGTAATATACTTACCATCCCAAAGTTGCGTGGATCGGCCACTCAGGAACCCTGTCATGTGAAGCTCTTTTTCTAAAAATCCAGCTTCTGCCGGTGTCACGTCCTTTACCAGATTTCTGGCCTGGGCTATGGACAGGGCAAGGACTATTCCTATCTTTGGCACTTGCGCAGATGAGGTGGGTTTAGGGGGTTTGTGCATGTGCCAGTTCATAGCCCAGGACAGAAAGCTGGTAAAAGACTGGATTTTCAGAATTGGAGAGTTACATGACTGGGTTCCTGGGTTTCTGGGAGGCCGATCCACACAACCTCGGAACGGTAAATAAATTACAAACTTTCTTGTATATGCGAGATACAGTATGTGGAATTAAGGTGGGATTTGCTGGGTCTCGGAAACCCCTTTGATGTGGTTTTAATTTGCAGGATTATTTTTGATGCCTTATTTTAGTGCCCGGCTCTGCAGATCTTCTTTCTGTGAAGTTCCTCTTGGTATACCATATGTAGACAGACTTTACATTGTTCCTGTTCTTCCCCTATCTTATACAGAGTCTGCCGTGGAACTTACCAAGAATGAAAACCACATCCCGCAAACCTCTGGTCACATCCCTGCAGACGCCAGGATCCTCATTTCTAGAAACACGCGGTCACGGAAGTGTACATACATGACTTGTGTCTAGATGTAATGTGGATTAAAGGCTTCATGGTGAATTTATTGGATTGTTGTATAGTTTATCAGTACACCAATAGTTATTTCTTCTTGTCAGAGCAAGGGTCTGGCATTTTCCAGAAACAGCGCCACTCTGTGTATGGGGTGTGTTTAGGTGTTGCAGCTCAGTCCATTTGCATAAAGGAGTCTGAACTGCAATACTAAATCTGTCCTGCTGACAAGAGGGGCGCTGATTCTGGAAAAAAAAAAGACAACCCCTTTGATTAATCAGGTCAGGTTTACAGCCCATGTCTGCAGCTCTATAGAAAGAATACAGATGACCTCAAACTTGGGTTATCCCGATTACACTAGCAGTATATTTGACCTATAGTTGTTCCAGGGATATACAACCCCAGGACGTAAGTTCCTATGTGTACCCGTAGACATGCCTATCTGAGGAATACACCCCTGCATGTAAATACATAGGCTTGTGAATTTTTGGGTTGTATGGTTGAATTTAGTTACTATGGACCTGTTGATGAGGAAGAGCGAATATGAAAGTCTTACCTAGAGTGTGTGTAAAATTTTTCCTGACAGTGTGATACGACTACGACTACAGTGCACGGTCCAACCAGTCTGGAAGGGCTATAGAGGCAGACCCTAGATCCCATCAGCCCAAGGTTGGCCCAAAGTGCTATATATAAATCCATGCATGCCTTCCTCTCTTGACTAAGATGGAAACAGGGGAAGATGGAACTGCCCTTTAAAGGGACACGTAAAAAAAGTATCACATATTAGCCTAGATTCTATGTATTTTTTTTTATAATTAATAGATGGCTTTCTGGATATATATATATATATATTTTTTTTTTTCACTCCATGAATTCTACTTCCTGTCCTAGTTTGTTAACTTCCTCTTTTTAGCACGGCAGACAGTCTTGCTTAACTCTCTCAATCAGACCATACCTCCGACCAGAGAGACCCCCCCTGTAGTGACTCAGTTTAGTACAATTACTATATCTAGGCCTATCAAGAGAACAACAGAACTGTCCTACTGTTATCCCAAAGTTGCTCCATGAATTCTACTTCCTGTCTTAGTTCTTTTATCTCTTTGTTTGGACTTTTAGCACAGCAGACAGTCCCGCTTAACTCTCTCAGTCAGACCATCACTCCGACCATAGAGAGCCCCCCCTGCAGAGAATCAGTTAATACAATTACTTTATCTAGGTCTATTAAGAGCACAACAGAGCTGTCCTACTGTTATCCCAATTCTACATCTAGTATTATCACGAGGATTGCCTTGCAGATAACATCTTCCTCTCACAGCAGCAGTAAACTGATAATAGATTACCTGTCTATATAGGAGGTCTTGTCATTTGTGTTGACTGCTACAGAAGGACAATATCTTGTATATAATATTCGATGGCATAGTACTGTCAAAATATAAAACTCTTTTATGAATATTGAGAATTAAAAAAATCTCCCTTTCTGACAAATGTGACCCTTTAAGGAACAAAGAATAAAATAAGGGTGTGGTGCTTTTTTCTGGTTCTTCAGAATAACTTCCCTTGAGAATAAATATCCTTTTACGTTATGCATTGGTCTTTTTGGTTTTATTGTGTAACTTTTATACATAATCTCTGCCCTCACTGTCCTGTGTACCGTAGGTGGGTTCTGCTGACACATTTCCTACAGTCAGTGCACCATTCCTAGTCGTTTATATGGTGCTTATCCTTTATGCTGTATTTTATGCTGCAGTATGTTGACACTCAGATGTTAGAGGTCCCCAATGGGTAAAATCAGCCATATACTTTTTTGAACCACCGCTACCATGCTCTCCTGCTACCATGCTCACAACAGCCAATTACTGACCGCAGCAGCTGACCCTTCATGTAAACTTGGCCATAGACATGACATATTCATTGTCATTTGCATCCAAGTTTGGTGAGATTTGCTTACAATACACTGTCTACATTTCCCAAAATTAATCCTAAAAATACCATATGACATACTGCCATACCGTGCACGAATAATCATAATACCAACACACAGTGACCATGTAACAATGCCATACAAGTGAAGTGTTGTACAATTTAATTAATATTACCAGGGATGTAATGTAGCTAGGTAGGGACTGAGGGGATTATACCCCCTATGATGGGTGCCAAGGGGTCGGCATCAGGACACTCTACCTTGGCCATTTAGATATAGCTTTTGGGAAGCAAACTGTAAAACACTGTCATCAATCCTGACATTTGTGGTTGGGTTGTGCTGGGTTTTCTTAGTTTGGATGATGTGGCGTCGACTCGTAGTGACCCTCCTCTCAATAGGCGATACTGTCATCTCAACAGAAATAAGCAAATAACGCCATATCAGCATGGCTTCATGAGGGATCGTTTATGCCAAACTAATTTCATCAGTTTCTTTGAGGAGGTAAGTTCTAGACTTGACAGCGGCGAATCAATGGATGTCATATATCTGGACTTCTCCAAAGCATTTGACACTGTACCTCATAAAAGGTTAGTATATAAAATGAGGATGCTCGGACTGGGAGAAAATGTCTGTAAGTGGGTAAGTAACTGGCTGAGTGACAGAAAACAGAGGGTGGTTATTAATGGTACACACTCAGACTGGGTCACTGTCACTAGTGGGGCACCATAGGGGTCAATATAGGAGGGGTCACTGTCACTAGTGGGATACCTCAGGGGTCAGTATTGGGCCCTATTCTCTTCAATATATTTATTAATGATCTTGTAGAAGGCTTGCACAGTAAAATATAAATTTTTGCAGATGACACTAAACTGTGTAAAGTAATTAAAACTGAAGAGGAGAGTTTTCTGCTACAGAGGGATCTGGATAGATTGGAGGCTTGGGCAGAGAAATGTCAGATGAGGTTTAACACTGACAAATGTAAGGTTATGCACATGGGAAGGAATAATGCAAGTCACCCGTACATATTAAATGGTAAAACACTCGGTAACACTGACATGGAAAAGGATCTAGGTATTTTAATAAACAGCAAACTAAGCTGTAGAAACCAGTGTCAGGCAGCTGCCGCCAAGGCCAATAAGATAATGGGTTGCATCAAAAGGGGCATAGACGCCCGTGATGAGAACATAGTCCTACCACTTTACAAATCACTGGTCAGACCACACATGGAGTACTGTGTACAGTTCTGGGCTCCTGTGAACAAGGCAGACATAGCAGAGCTGGAGAGGGTTCAGAGGAGGGCAACTAAAGTAATAACTGGAATGGGGCAACTACAGTACCCTGAAAAGTTATCAAAATTAGGGTTATTCACTTTCGAAAAAAGACGATTGAGGGGAGATCTAATAACTATGTATAAATATATCAGGGGTCAGTACAGAGATCTCTCCCATCATCTATTATATCCAGGACTGTGACTGTGACGAGGGGACATCCTCTGCGTCTGGAGGAAAGAAGGTTTCTGCACAAACATAGAAGAGGATTCTTTACTGTAAGAGCAGTGAGACTATGGAACTCTGCCTGAGGAGGTGGTGATGGTGAGTACAATAAAGAAATTCAAGAGGGGCCTGGATGTATTTCTGGAGTGTAATAATATTACAGGTTATAGCTACTAGAGAGGGGTCGTTGATCCAGGGAGTTATTCTGATTGCCTGATTGGAGTCGGGAAGGAATTTTTTATTCCTCTTAAGTGGGGAAAATTGGCTTCTACCTCATATGTTTTTTTTTTTTTGCCTTCCTCTAGATCAACTAGCAGGGTGACAGGCCGAACTGGATGGACAGATGTCTTTTTTCGGCCTTTTGTACTGGTAATATGTTACTATGTCATACAGTGTACACATGCCCATATACTTTTATTTCCCATACAGTATGGTGCCAAATAATAGTGCCATACTTTGGCCAAGTAGCACTTCCATAAAGTTCCCTAAATAACAATGCTATACAGTGCTGCCAGTGCCATTCACTGCAAAACACCGCCACACAGTGCACAAACAGTACCATCATACAGCGACCAAGTGAAAGCTACATGCATAAAGTAATCAATAACGCTGCTTTATAACTAATATTATGTGGTGGTAACATACTTTGAGTGCCTGGTGTCCTGTGATTCCTCTTTCAGCAGGGGGGACTGAGGCACCATGTACGACAGCACAGGTTGCAACTGCAGTACCCCAGTTCAGTGGCTATCTGCAAATGTTTTTTTGTTAAAATGTAATCTAATATTTTTTTTTTATGTAATGCCATGTATTGCTCCCAGCATAGTTCTGTAATGGTAGTGACAGAGTTAACTAACTCTGACATAGTCCTACTAACTCTGACATAGTCCTTTGCAGGAGGTTGCTAGATGGTGGCTGGCTCCACCCCTAGCTCTATTCAGTCTGAGGAAGGAGTAGGGAGAAGAAGGAAGCAAAGTCCATGTGCTCCCTCTCCTAGGTCCTCAGGATTCAGAGACTAACAGATCTCTGTGTGTTTGCTGCAAGATCTACAGCAAGATTGAAAGGAAAGAAAGGAGAAGGTTCTGAAATTTGTATGGCCAAGCGACAAGAGTCAGTCAGTAAGGAAAGCTCAGTTGAGGGCAATACAGACTTTACTGCTGTGGAGGGATTACAGGTAAGACACCCTATACACTTTTCCACGACTTAAACACTGATGATCTAAGGAACGACCCAGCCTGTTTTTTCATTCAGCCTTTAGATTCTACTAAGGGAGACCACTGCGACATATCATATCGTCAAAGCCACTACCACTCCCTTCCTCCACTCTGGCTCCACACAAACTGCTGCACAACCTCATAAAGATGACTCTGGATCAGGATAATAGATGGATTAGATCACATTAGATAGATAGATAATGAAAATGTACTCACCAGCAAACTTTGTTTCCTATGGTCCTCCAGAAGCACAATCAAAAATGGGATTTGCAAACCAATAGAATTATGAGGGTGGTGCATAAAATGCCAATCTTTTCCCAAATAAATCCCCTTCTGCCTGTAGAATGTCCAGTTTGGGGTGCTTCATGACAGTAGAGCTGGGCGACCAAGTGGCAGCTGCACTGATTTGCTGAAGTGAGAGTTGGGCCAATGTTGCCCAGGATATGGCTGTGGACCAAGTAGACTGTGCCCTGAAACTATCTAGCCAATGACGCTTTAATGCCCTTGTGCCCATTATTTTGGCCATGGTGTTGTAAACAGAGTTTTTTTGAAGCTCTGCCGTCCTTATTTCTTTGGATGTAAGACATAAAAGCTCTCCTACATGGAAATTTTCTTGCTCTTTGCCCCGAGGATTTGAGTGAAAAAACGGTAAGGAGATTGAGATTAGAGTTGAAAGAAACCTTAGGAAGAAAACCTGGCACAGTACATACAGTAGTACTAGGTGGTATCCCAGCTTTCTTAGAGAATGTACTTTGTGTAACAGCGCTTGCAGCTCACTTATATGCCTCGCGGACATAATCACCAGAAAAAGACCCCTGTAAAGGTCCAATGAAGGCAACGGTGAATGGACTACAAGATTAAACACTTTCAAGGCCCAGAAAAAAACAGATTTGACAAGATTATGATGGTGGTACAATGTACTTACTTGTACTATACTAAAGTACTCAGCTTGAGACCATCCTGTAGAATCTATAGAAAACAGTTGACTGAGGTTCTGCTGCATTTACAGTTGTGTTCATAAGTTTACATGCCCTTGCAGAATTTATCATTTCTTAACCATTATTCAGAGAATATGAATGATACCACAAAAACTTTTCTTTCACTCATTAGTGGTCGGCCGAAGCCATTTATTGTCAAACAACTGTGTTTACTCTTGATGACCCTGATCAAAAGTTTACATACCCCAGTTCCTAATACCGTGTATTGCCCCCTTTAACATCAAGGACAGCTTGAAGTCTTTTGTGGTAGTTCTGGATGAGGCTCTTTATCTTCTCAGATGGTTAAGGTGCCCATTCTTCCTGACAAAAAGCCGCCAGTTCCCCTAAATTCATGGGCTGTCTTGCATGAACTGCACGTTTGAGGTCACCTGAGAGTGGCTCAATGATATTGAGGTCTGGAGACTGAGATGGTCACTCCAGAACCTTCCAGTTATTTTGCCGTAGCCAATGACAGGTCGAATTGGCCTTGTGTTTTGGACCATTGTTATGTTGGATTTTTCCAAGTACCTCCCATGCGCAGCTTCCGGGATGTTGAGTGCTAATTTTCCTCCAGTATTTGTTGATATATTACCGCATTTATTCACTTGAATGGGTCAGCGATCCGTCCTTTCCGCAAAAAGATAGAGCAAGTTCTATCTTTTTTGCGGCACGGAGACACAGAACAGAACCCCGGGAAGCACTCCGTAGTGCTTCCGTGGGGCTCCGTTACGCATCTGCGGATTTGCGGACCCAGTCAAGTGAATGGGTCTGCATCCGCCATGCGGAATGCACACGGCCTGTGCCCCGTGTATTGCAGACCCACCGTACACGGGCCGCAATACGGCAATGGCCATGTGAATGAGCCTTAATAATTTCTCCTGCTCAACCTCCAGGGCTTTGAGGTGGATAACACTAGTGGATTGGAATAAAGGATCTCCACTTGGCACAAAGGGTTTGGCAGAACTGGTAGTTTCCAGTAGTTGCCTTTCGAGAAGGACTATGCTAGGAAGCACCATGCCCTGTGCAGCCCACATAAAGGAATTGCAATCACTTTTGCTTGGTTCTTTAAGGTCTTTTTCAAGACCTTCAGAATGAGGGAAAGAGAGGAAAGACATACACTAGTTCTTTCTTCCAGGTGGTCGATAGATGGTATGTCTCCATCTCTTTGAAAACGTCATCTTCCAAATTCTGCCCCAATTGCCTGACCCAGACACATAGCAAAACGGCTGAAAGAAAATGTTTTCTGCCTTCTGATCCATAGGGTCTTTTAGGAGAAAAGTATCTTCTGATGGAAAACTTGCCCTTTTAGAAAGCCTTTCTAACATGAAATCTTCTTTGATCCCCATTCATCGGTGAATTTCCCATCCAGCCTATATAAGGACTTGACCGCAGGTCTGTCCCAATCCATCAATGACTGGTTGACCAGGGAAAACCTTGTCCTTAGTGCGAGGGAAATAGACCCATTTCAGACTTTTTTTAGCTTTCTAAAAAGATTCGCCTCTTTTACACGTGTGTCCCCCGTCGCCGTATTGCGGCCCGAATACGGCAGGTCTGTAATACACGGGGCACCGGCCGCATGCATTCCGCATCACTGATGCGGACCCATTCACTATGGGGTGCTTCCATGGGGTTCCGTTCCGTGCTTCCTTTCCGCAAAAATATGGAACTTGTTCTATCTTTTTGCGGAACGGATGGATTGTGGACCCCATTCAAGTGACTGGGTCCGCGATCCACATGCGGCTGGCCCACGGTCAGTGCTCATGCATTGCAAACCTCAATTTGTGGTCCGCAGCAAGGGCACGGCCAGCACATGTTTGTGTGCAAGAGGACTTTCCCTGTTTCTTTAGCAGCTTGTGTAGTTTATCTTTACGGGAAAGGTGGTGTTCCTCGGAATCAGAGGCAGAGATTATTCCTCTGTAACAATCTCTGCCTCTGCGGGCACCTTCACACGTGACAGAATTTCTTGCAGAAAATATCTACGACTGAAAATCAGTTCCATTCAACTAAATGGAACTTGCACAATTCCATGTGTTTTCCACCCAAACAACCCTAGTCAGATGATCGAAAAGGATTTCAGTCACTGACTTTTCTGCAACAAAATCTGCAGAGTGTGAAGGCCTCCTAAAAGCTGGTGAAAGGTCAGATGAAGAAATCAGTGGTAGAGAAGAATACACAGAGTGGTTTTCTCTGCTTTTTAAGATCTATGATCAGTTTTAGCTTCCTCAAATGCTATGGAGAGTTGGTCCTTAAAGGGTTTCTGTCACCAACTTTTGACATTATAAGCTGTCTGACATTAGCTATGTGCTAATGTCAGACCAGCTTGATAATGTCTTTTTTATAAAAATCCGCTGTATATATAGTCTGAAAAACTTACTTTTATATTATGTAAATTAGCCTCTAGGAGCAGGGGGGGCGTTGCCCTGCTCCTAGCGGCTCCGTCCGGCAACCTGCTGGCACGCCCCTTCACACTTTGATTGACAGTGCAGGGCAGCGATCCTCCTGCACTGTCTCGTTCTGAATCGCTGCCGCGCCGCCGCTCTGTATTCGGCGCAGGCGCGGTGAGCAGAGGACAGCAGGCACCAGCGTCCTCTGCTCACCGCGCCTGCGCCGAATACAGAGCGGCAGCGCGGCGCGCGATTTCAGAACGAGACAGTGCAGGAGGATCGCTGCCCTGCACTGTCAATCAAAGTGTGAAGGGGCGTGCCAGCAGGTTGCCGGACGGAGCCGCTAGGAGCAGGGCAACGCCCCCCCTGCTCCTAGAGGCTAATTTACATAATATAAAAGTAAGTGTTTCAGACTATATATACAGCGGATTTTTATAAAAAAGACATTATCAAGCTGGTCTGACATTAGCACATAGCTAATGTCAGACAGCTTATAATGTCAAAAGTTGGTGACAGAAACCCTTTAAACCAGGAGAGAAAGTTCCTTGTCTGAGATTGAACAAAAGAAGATCCTTCAGACTGCCAAGTAGAGTAGACATCAGAGAACAAATCACCCGGGTAAGGGTTGTTGGCATCTTCTATGGAGTTTATGCCTGGACTTGCTTTTAGTCTTTATGAAGGGTTCATTACGAGAAGACATCTCCATAACAAACAGTGTGTGAGCTGCCAGCACATAAGCAAGAAGGAGAGACGCCCCATAACCAGCGATGTCTATATACACATCCCCATATGCAGACATCCCAACCTGCGAAAACTCATTTCAGGGAGGGGTTTTTTTTTCCACAAACTTTTTATTACATTCATCAGCCCCCCAGTGCCTCTCCATCAGCCCCCCAGTGCCTCTCCATCAGCCCCCCAGTGCCTCTCTATCAGCCCCCCAGTGCCTCTCCATCAGCCCCCCAGTGCCTCTTCATCAGCCCCCCAGTGCCTCTCTATCAGCCCCCCAGTGCCTCTCTATCAGCCCCCCAGTGCCTCTCCATCAGCCCCCCAGTGTCTCTCCATCAGCCCCCAGTGCCTCTCCATCAGCCCCCAGTGCCTCTCCATTAGCCCCCAGTGCCTCTCACCAGCCCCCAGTGCCTCTCCATCAGCCCCCCAGTGCCTCTCCATCAGCTCCTCAGTGCCTCTCCATTAGCCCCCAGTGCCTCTCCATTAGCCCCCAGTGCCTCTCCATCAGCCCCCCAGTGCCTCTCCATTAGCCCCCAGTGCCTATCCATTAGCCCACAGTGCCTCTCCATTAGCCCCCAGTGCCTCTCCATCAGCCCCCCAGTGCCTATCCATTAGCCCCCAGTGCCTCCCCATCAGCCCCCCAGTGCCTCTCCATTAGCCCCCAGTGCCTATCCATTAGCCCCCAGTGCCTCTCCATCAGCCCCCAGTGCCTCTCCATTAGCCCCCAGTGCCTATCCATTAGCCCACAGTGCCTCTCACCAGCCCCCAGTCAGTGCCTCTCACCAGTCCATAAAATATTTTAAAAAAAAACCACTTACCCTCTCCTGCTCCTGGACGCCGCCGCTCCTCTTCTGCTGCTGTCGGCTGTGCTGTGAAGGCTGTGCACAGCGTGACGTCACAGAGCGACTCACTACTGTGCGCAGGCTGCAGAGCCGACAGCTGAGGACCAGGAAGCGGTAAATACAAAGCCTTCACTGCTTCCTGGTCCTTTTGCCCTGAACGGGAACGGTGTTCCACCCGTTCCCCCTGCTCTCCGGGATATATTGTTTCTCATGCGGGCGTCAGGGAGCCGCTATCTAATAGCGGGAGACTCCCTGAACATCCGGGAGACTTGAGATCCCTGCCATATGCAGCATTGGACTGGCCCACCAGAAGTACCAGAGGATCCTCCAGGAGGCCCAGGCTCCTGTACTAATGCGGGCCCCAAAGGTTCAGGAGAAAAAATCCTATTTGGAGCCGCCTTCGAAAGCTATTAGACTTCATTGATAACATAGGGGTTGGGCCCCGAAAATAATTTCCTCTGATGTGCCCAAGGAACCCCAGTCCAACAATGCCCATGTGCACTTAACCATGGTAAGTAGAGGGGTTGGCAATCTGGTGCGCCAGTGGTTTGAACAGACTGGAAGTTATTGGCTGGGAACTTGCCGTGACGCACTGGACATTCCTGCACATGCGCTAGAATTCTCTGACTGGACAAAACATGCGAGAGCACTACGACAGCTCTACCTGGAAGATAGATATATATGAGATAGATAGATAGATATGAGATAGATAGATAGATAGATAGATAGGAGATATGAGATAGATAGATAGATAGATAGATAGATAGATAGATAGATAGATAGATAGGAGATAGCTTTGCCTATGATAAATGTATTTAGTCTTGCCAATAAGGCAAATTTGAATTACATAGATAGAAAGATAATAAATAGATAGATAGATAGATAGATAGATAGATAGATAGAATGTATCTACAGCTTTACCGGATACAGATTAGTGGATATTATTTTCATCCGTAACTGTAGTTTTTGGTTAGTGGTCCGTAAATGTAAAGTGAAGGGTTAACCAGTCTCCTCTCAGCAGTGACCAACATCTGGTAGTCATCAGGCCTCCTCTCTACCCCCATCCCTAATCCCTTCAGTGGGGAAGGATCCTAAAACAGATCTTGGTGTTTTACAGCAACGTGTACATTAAAGGTTTCGGATTTCAGAGAAAAGTAACACACTTTTTATCCAGGGTTTCTGGGAATCAGAGGGGAGGAGAAGAGGAAGTTGGGAAGCGGCCTTCAGTGAAAATTAGGGCAGACATGCGGTGGAGGAGACAGGATGCTCAGTAAGTTTCATGGGGCCTGTAATGGTAAATTAGTGGTGGGATTATATAAATGAAGATTTAGCATAACAAGGATGGGCCGGAGAGCTAGCACTCACAGCTCCGACTCCCTGATGTCACCCGGCTCACCTTCCAGGGGTGTTAAATGTTATTTGTAAGAAAACTTCTATATTTCTTCTCTGGTGAAATATCTTTAGCTATGATAAAACATTTACAGGGGGGAGAGACAATAATGTATGGTGGTACATGTCTGTTACTACTACTCAACCTATTATCTATCTATCTATCTATCTATCTATCTATCTATCTATCTACCAATCTCCTATCTATCTATCTATCTATCTATCTATCTATCTATCTATCTCACTATCTACCCATCTCCCATCTATCTATCTACTATGTATAATCTATCTATCTATCTATCTATCTATCTATCTATCTATCTATCTATCTATCTATCTATCTCCTATATATCTACTATCAATTATCTATCTATCTATCTATCTATCTATCTATCTCATTATCTATCTCATTATCTATCTCATTATCTATCTATCTATCTATCTATCTATCTATCTATCTATATCATATCTATCTATCTATCTATCTATCTATCTATCTATGTATCTATCTATCTATCTATCTAAAATTTGAAGAATGATGCAGCACTCCAGGTTCAGAGTATTTATACCCCCCCCCCCCAACTTTTTGGACGATCAAAGAGGGACACTTATGGTTCATTGTCTGAAAGATCAATTTTTCCTGCATATTTATACACTTCAATAGTGCAATAATTATCTGAATATAGACATTTCTAAAAATCCAGATTGCATCAAATAATTAGTATACAAGGCGAGCTCTAATATGTAAAAACACTTTGTGGATCAATCATGTACATGTAATAATGCAAATCTATACCTGAAATGAAGAGGGACGTTTAAGGAGGGACTTGGGTGAAAAAGAGGGACACTTGGGAGCCCTGTTTATTTACCCTTTTAAGTGTTTCAGTGGATCTTCGGCAGTGCTGCATCATTCTTCAAATATTAGTTACCCTGGATCAAGGTTTATTTTGCTGGCACTCAACCGTGTGCGAAATCCGGAGTGCTACTGTGTTTCTCTTTCTTCTCTATATCTATCTATCTATCTATCTATCTATCTATCTATCTATCTATCTATCTATCTAATAACTATATATCTAGTATCTATCTACCGTCTCATAGCTATTTACAGTATCTATCAATCTATCTACCATCCCATATCTATCTATCTATCTATCTATCTATCTTTCTGAACTTGCGCAGCCACCACTTCCATTCACTTCTATGGGGCCGATGGAAATAACTGAGCCAGGGCTATTTTCGGTGGCTCCATAGAAAATGAATGGAGGACGACTGCGCGCGCACAGTGCACCCTCCACCACTTTTGGGGCTCTCTCTTAGATAATTTCCTCCTGCCTTTTTAGACCCCTGCATGGCAAACATGCCTAGTGATGCCCAGCAGCCGGAGACTCTTCAGCTTTTACAGATAATTGGGGAGACTCTCTGATTAGCTATTTATAAGGGACTTCAGCACTGTTGCTAAAAAAGTGAAGTGCATGGTGTGTAACATTTGCTTAGAAGCGATGTGCAGCAAGCCCCTGAGGAGCTGGAGCGGAGGATGGGAGTAGTAGTGGCTCTGGCTGTAATGGTCAATCACAGTGGCTGTTCTCACACTGTTGCTCCCTAGGACGGTGCGGTGAAAGGTGGGGGGAACCTTTCTTCCCTCGGGAGACACCCTGATGCTCCTGCCTTATGGTAGTCGAGGTGTCAGTGATGTGAAGTGTTTGTATAGGTGCAACACAGGGCATGTGGAGTGCAATGGGTCGGCGTGTGGTGGAACCAGGCCAGAAGTAGAAGAATAAACATATCTTTACTGTAGTGCAAAATAGGAGTTGTAGTACATCCACCAATAGCAAAACACATCTCCAACTGTACACAGTGCAATTCTTTCCAGATAACGATGTATGGATTTAGGCAAGGATGGGAGTTATGGCCCTCTCTGTCTCAAATCTCAACCTGCAGATTCGATGGTAGGCAATAATACTATTGCAATGGTGGTTGTAACGTTCACTGAGGATACAGTGTTAGGCCTCATGCACACGACCCTTGTTTGTTTCCGCGTCCGTTCCGTTTTTTTTCACGGATAGGATGCTTTCCCATTCATTTCAATAGGTCCGTCAAAAAATGCGGATGGTTAACCGTTTTTGTTCCGCATCCGTGGTCCGTGTTTACATTCCATCAAAAAAATAGAGCATGTCCTATTTTTTTTATGTTTGCGGACAAGGATAGGCATTATTACAATGGATCTTCCAAACAAACGGATAATTGCGGAATGGGTGCAGACCCATTCATTTCAATGAGGCTGCAAAAGATGCAGACAGCATACGTGTGCTGTGGTTCCGTTCTGCGGCTACGCGGAAAAGATAGAGCATGTCCTATTCTTGTCCGCAATCGCAGCCAAGAATAGGCATTTTCAACTACGGTTGCGGCCATACGGCCGTCTGAATGGGCCCTTATAAAGATACGACTGGCCAGGTCCTGTCTAGGTGTGAAGGGTGTCCCTCACAGCAGTAAAGTCTTAACAGCTTTTGGTAGCAGGTTACCTTATTATGCAGACTCTAAATTCTCTCATTCGTCTTGCTCCTTCTCTCCTTCTGTAGATCATGCAGAGATCTGTTAGTCTCTATATCTTTATAGGTCTAAGAAGAGGGAGCACAAGTCACAGATTCCCTCCCTTCCAAACTCCAGTCTAGACTGACCTAAAGTAAGTGGTGGGACCAGCCTACACCTAACCTCCTATGGGTATTGTAAATCCCTGGCTGTGCCATCTATACCTGGTTATACGTAATACATAGCACGAAATAGCAGATACCCCCTTGCACTGGGCTAAGGTTAGGAGATGAAAAACCTCCGGACGGCTGCAGTTCCTCTTTACGAGGTCCTTTCCTTCTTGTCAATTTCGTCTTCCGAGTTTATTATAAACATCCATTTCTCATAATGACACAGGGAATCTTGGGTCATCGCTGACTTTTCCTTGAACATTTTTGGATATTTTTTGCACATTGTAATAATTACTACATATCCTGTGAGTCATGTGCCTCACTGAGTCATCCAACTGACAGCCACTTCTAAACACTCTTCGGTTTATGTGTCTTTCTGTATAAAGGGAGAGAAATCTGGACGTATGTCACAACTTCCCGGAGATGTCTGAACCCAGGAGCATCTGCGTCTGGTTCGTATCAAGTACTTGATATTTTGTGTATTTTGACGCCTATCCCTCTGTCACCAGCCTGCAACTTGAGCATGCAAATATTAAAGGGTCCGTCCGGGTTACAGATATTGATGACCCATCCTCAGCATCGGTGGGAATCCGACACCTGGCACCCCACACTACAGCTCTTTGGGGCAGCAGCGGCATCGAAAACTGCCAGAAACGGCTGTAGGGTAGGGGTCCTAAGTGTTGGGCCCCCACCGATCTCATATTGATGACCGATCCTAAGGATAGGCCACCAATATCAGTAGCCTGGACAACCCCTTTAAAGAATAGAATAAGCCTTATACCAGTATTTCCCAACCAGTGTGCCTCCAGCTGTTGCAAAACTACAACTCCCAGCATGCCCGCACAGCCAAAGGCTGTCCGGGGATGCTGGGAGTTGTACTTTTGCAACAGCTGGAGGCACACTGGTTGGGAAGCACTGCCTTATACCATAAAGGCTAATATTTCCACAGGAGTCTTATGGGTCTGAAAGCAAATATGGACTGTAGCCGATATCTACCAATTAGAAAATCATGGCTTCTTTATTCTAAAAAGAGCGCCACTCCTGTCCACGGTGTGTGTCTGGTATTGCAGCTCAGCGCCAATGAAGTGAATAGGACTAAGCTGCAGTACTACACATGACCTGTAGGCAGGTGTGGTGCTGTTTTTGGAAGTATCTTATCTAGATTCATTAAGTAGTACTCACAAAGTATGAGTATAGACCCCTCAACCCAGGGGCAGAGCATGAAGCTTCTGGACCCCAGTGCATAACTTATAACACGACCCCCACCTACCATGTGCCATATGTAATATGTCTTCTGATGGGGCTTTTGGGCCCACTAGGACCCAGGTATAACTGCAGCTTTGCACCTTCTTATTACCTGGTTACAAACTATTTACTGCAAACCATCATACTACATTTCCTATCATCTGTAATATTCATCTTAAGAAGTAGTAGTCCTAGGGTTCTGGAAATAAAGGGTAAGGCACGCCACCCCACTGCTGCAGTTATATACATTGTTCTGTGTCCTATGGATATTGCACCCGTCCTTCAAGGTAGATGAATTTGATTTATTATAGCATTGGCTATATTATATTTTAAGGCCACTTTCACACGAGTACGTTTTTGTTCGCAGGTGCAATGCGTGACGTGAACGCATAGCACCCGCACTGCATCCTGACCCATTCATTTCAATGGGTCTGTGCACATGAGCGTTTTTTTTACAATCATCACTTCTGATTTGTGTGAAAAACGCAGCATGTTCTATATTCTGCGTTTTTCGCTCAGCCCTGGCCCCATAGAAGTGAACGGGGCTTCAGTGAAAAACGCATTGCATCCGAAAGCAAGTGCGGATGCAATGCGTTTTCACTGATAGTTGCTAGGAGATGTTGTTTTTAAACCTTAAGTTTTTTATCACGTGCGTAAAAAAAGCGTCAAAACGCATTGCACCCTCGCAGAAAAAACTGAACAACTGAACGCAATAGCAGACAAAACTGACTGAACTTGCTTGCAAAATGGTGCGAGTTTCATTGAACGCACCCTGAACGCATCCGGACCTAATTCATCACGCTCGTGTGAAAGGGGCCTAAGACTTTCAGTTGTTACAGATCTCCATGAAATAGCGATTCTGTGGTAGATTTTCTTACAACTCTGTGTTGTTCCGGTCCTCTTTTATTCCTCCTATAAACATTTAAATAAATTGTCAACTGGGTGTTACCAGTTGAGGTGGTGTCCCTGCACAGTCTAACATTATGCAATCAGTGTTGTCAGTGTCAGGCTGTGCAGGGACCCTCTCCGCCATTTGCAGTTGTCAATTTATTAATAAATGTTCAAGAGGAATAACAGAGGGACGGTACAGCACTAAGATATGAGAAAACATGCTCCAAAATTGTTATTTCATAAGGATTACAAGTATTTACTGAAATAGTATCAGAAGTGTTGCACTAGTGACAAGTTCTATTTAAAGGGGTTGTCCAGGATTTTCATCTAGATCAGGGATGCCCAACATGCAGCCCCCCAGCTGTTGCAAAACTACAATTCCTAGCATGCCTAGACAGCCTACAGCTATTAAAACATGCTGGGAGTTGTAGTTTTGCAACAGCTGAAGGGTCGGTTGAGCATCCCTGATCGAGATCAATATCAGATCGGTGGGGGTCTGATGCACCGCATCGCCACCAGTCAGCTGTTTGGGGGTAGCTCCGGTGCTGGAAGTCGGCACTGGGACCACATTGCACCATCCACTGTGTAGTGGATTGAGCTGGTTACCATTCACTGGAACGGAAGCAGCGCTGCTGTGTAGTTCCTGTGCCGAACTAAGGCGCTGGAAAAAAGCTGATCTTCGGAGGTGTCCGACCCCCACCAAACTGATATTAAAGGGGTTATCCCATGAATAATGTTAAAAATGAAAATCAGACATCATATAGCACATGACAATCTCTTTCAAACAAAGCTAGAACCAGCCCCGTACCTCACATGGATCCATTGTTCTGCTAGATTTATTTCAAGCTGACAGCTTAGGGAGCGTGTCTTTTCTCAGAGGGCATGTCCTTTCTGCTACAGCTGATGAAAGTTGAAGGATGGAACTGAGAATGTGCTTCTATCTCAGTGAGTTGAACAGAAAAATTAGAAAAAGAGAAAACAGCAGGTGGCGCTATGCAGATTGTTTCATATAAAATAAATGCAATTGCAAAAGTATTCAAATCCAGATGCTGGTTTTCTGGGACAACCCCTTTAATGACCTATCCTGAAGACAGGCCATCAATATCAAAATCATGGACAAGTCCTTTAATAGTAGGTTCAGCTATGACTTTCAGATTGATATTGTGGATGATTGATGTCTTTTCCAGAACTTTGATATGTTGAAACTTCATCGACTACTGCTTCGAGAAGAGATACCATCTCGGGACCGTTGCCTCCTTGAGATCCTCCACCTCGTATTCCCATATTCTCTACTTTGAGGGGGAACATTGTCCTTCTGTTCACGATTTGAGGACTTGGTAGAGAAGTAAAGAGAGATATGGCATCTTTGAAGTCAACTGTGGTTGTATTACTTGGGATGTTCTTGGTCGTCAAATGTCAGAACTTTATAAAAAACTCCAAGGAGATGAATCCAGAAGGACTACTCTTCATCAGTGAAGTAAACCCAGATAACCCTGGGTACGACACAAGCGAGTTTATCGAGCTTCATCATACAAGTGGCCAAAATGTCTCTCTCGATGGCTTCACGCTGGTCTTCTATAATGGAAAAACCAACACAGCCTATAAAGTGATCAACTTATCAGGATACTCCACAGATAAGAAAGGGTTCTTCCTCATTGGGTCTTCTAGCCTTAGACCAGTTCCCAATATTGTCCTGCCACCCAACACCATCCAGAATGGAGCCGATGCCATCGCTCTTTATTTTGGAAAAGGATCTTACTATGTGTCAATGCAAGTGACCCGTGAAGGGTTAGTGGACGTCTTGGTGCACAAGACCAAGAGCACAGACCAGGCTGATGGTCTCATCAACACCCTGACACCAGGGATGGAGGCCTTCTGGGAGGACGCTGACTTTCACATCACAGATGAGTCCATAGGGAAGTGCTTGGACGCAGACGGACGACTCACCTTCCAACTGACGCACCCGTCGCCGGGCAGAGAGAATTTCTGTAGGGTGTCTTTAGTCGTGCTGAACGAAGTTTCATCTCCTTACGCTGAAGATTTATACGTAGAAATCCATGGGCCGCCATCCACCTTTCTCCAAGGCATGACCCTGGCATTTATTAGCGCGATGGATCAACTGGTCTATTACGCTTCGGACATAAGAGGTCAAACCGATGCCAATGGGTTGTTTTTGCTGGCAAGTGGAAAGCAGGATCACCGAGGTAAGCAAATTCCTGTTAAAGAAGCACTCCTACAAAAAATGTTATTCTCTGACCTGTTGGAAAGATGCATGATGTAAACTGTAGTGAATGTAATCTTCTTGACAGTGAATGTATTTATAGGTTATAACCTCCCTTCTGATCCTCAGCTGTGTCATGTGACCAGCACTATGACTTTCCAAATAACACAGCATCTTATGAGTGGACAGTAAGTCAGTTTCTCTATCTATTTCTATGGGAGCCTCAATGTCAGTCTCATAGGAATGACTAGACAAGGAACTGACTTCCTGTCCTGTGTTAGTTGGAGATTAGAGTGTTGGTCACATGACACAGCTGAGGATCAGAGAGGAGGTTATAACTCACAAATACAGTCACTGGTGAGATTACCTGCACTATAGATTTCATCATGTATCTTTCTAACAGGTTAGAGAATGCATTTTTTTGTGGGAGTGCTTCTTTAAAGGGACATTCCCATCTAGAGATTTACGACTTATTGGTAGGATATGCCCTAAATGCCTATTTCCAGAACAGAGCCCCATTTTGAATGGACGGCAAGTGGCACATCTTTGGCTTTCTCCATTAACGGCTATGGGACATCCAGAAATAGGCAAGCGTGCTTGCTCGTTTATTTTCGGAAGTCCCATAGCAGTGAATGGAGGAAACGCATGCGCAGCTTGCTCTCCATTGACAATGGAGGTCTGTTTTTGAAATAGGAGAAGGTCCCAGAAGTGGGATCCGCACTTATCAGACGTTTATGGCATATCCTACTGTACCTGACATAAATCTCCAGATGGGAATGTCCTTTTAAAGGGGTTCTCTCGGGCTTTAGCAGAACCCAACGCTTTCCTAAGCCCTGTGGAAGAAAGTCAGCATGGTTAATTCTTACCCATCCCTCGCGCCACCGATGTTGCCATCTACACTGCACTGACATGGGCTGCGGACTCTTACACTTGGGTCCCGACCGTAAGTGCCCTGTACATTCAGCTGGACAGGATGACAAGGGAACCCACATCCTATGTGAGTGCAGCGGAGGCGCCAGCATCGGTGAAGCGAGGGGTGGGTAAGTATTTACCAAACTGCCTTTCTTCCACGGGGCTGGAGAAAGCATTGGGTTCTTGAAAAGCCGGAGAACCCCTTTAAATTCTTACTTTACATTAAATTGGAGTGCCATCTTCCTGTGGAAGCTCCTTAGACTCTTCAGGATGATTATTATCTGTATGATGGGTTCCCCAGGATTTAATAATTGATGACCTATCAGTAGAGATAGATCACCAACTGTTAAATTCTGGAGTACTGCTTTGTAAGGGTTGTCCCGGGATATAAACTTATCCTTTATCCATGGGATATGGCGATAAAGGGGTTTCTGGAAGTTCAATATTAATGGCCATGATAGGTCATCAATATCTGATTGGTGGGGGTGCGACATCCAGCACCACTGCTGCCCAGCTGTGTGAAAAGGGAGCGTCGCTCTTCCTGCATGGCGTATTTGCAGCTCAGTCCCATTCAAGGGAATGGACCTGGGCTGCAATACCAAGCACAGCCATTATACAATGTATGCCGCTGTGCTATAGCTTATTCAAACAGCTGATTGATGGGGGTGCTGCTAAATTGGATATTGATGACCTATTCTGAGATAGAAACCCCTTTTAAGTATCTGATCATGGGGGGTCTGACTGCTGGGACCCCCACTGACCATGAGGGCAGGATTTTTGTGTCCCTGTATGAATGAAGTGACAGGTCGATATGTTATAATCATTATAATCGCATCCGTTTTTATTGTTTTTGTCTTGGTCCCCGACCATCCAGCTCAGCAGGCCCTGCCCGACAGCACTCGCTTGCTCACCAAGGGTGGCGGTGCGGTAGCTCTGTACTTGGGGAAGAGCAGTGAAGTCGTGCAGAACATGCGATACAATACCAGCGGACTGATCAATGCTGTGGTGTATGGTGACTACGAGGACATGGCGGCTCACCCCCTTCAGGACCTGACCATAGGCAATAGTATCATTTACTGGCATACATGGTAAGAAGGAGAACCTAGGAGCTTACTAAAAAAAGCGAATATATACATGTATATGAACTGAGCTGCAATACCAGACACTGTCTATGGGCATGAGTGGCGCTGTTTCTATGAAAAAAAAAAAAAGTAGGTCTTGAACTCTTTCCCTAACCTCTTGGTGCGAGCGCCAAAATATCTATTAATGGGGAAGAGTAAAAAATGTAAAAAAAAATTAGATTTAAAAAGGACCTAGTGGCTCACCCCCGTCAGGACCTGACCATAGGCAAAAGTATAATTTACTGGCATACATGGTGAGGCTACATGCACACGACCGTGCCGTGTTTTGCGGTCCGCAAAACACAGATGCCGGCCGTGTGCATTACGCAATTCGCGGAACGGAACGGCCCGCCCATTATAGAAATGCCTATTCTTGGCCGCAAAACGGACAAGTATAGGATATGTTCTATTTTTTTTGCTTGGCCACGGAACGGAGCAACGGGTGCAGTCAGCAGTCAGGAGTGCTATCTGCATCTTTTGCAGCCCCATGTGCATCAGGCCTAAGAAGGAGAACCTATGATATTTATATATACAGTGTATATATACAGTGTATATATATATATATATATATATATATATATATATATAATCTATCTATAGGCTGTGCCTGGTATTGCAGAATTAACCAAAGGGACTGAACTGCAATACCAGGCACTGTCTATGGGCAGGAGTGGCGCTGTTTCTATGTATAAAAATTTGTCAATCTTAGGCTTGATGCACATGAACGTTTATTTTATCAGTTTACGGGCTGTTTTTTGCGTTCCGTATACTGTTCGTATACGGTACTATTCATTTCAATGGGTTCGCAAAAGATAGAACTTGTCCTGTTATTGTCCGCATAACGGACAGGGATAGTACTGTTCTATCAGGGGCCAGCTGTTCCGTTCTGCAAAAAAACAGAATGCACACGGACGTCATCCGTATTTTTTGTGGATCGTTTTTTTTCGGACCGCAAAATACTGAGAAAGCCATACGGTCGTGTGCAAGAGGCCTTAGACTATTTAAAATATCTCTTTATGGAGAAGGGTAAAAATATCAAAATAAAATAACATTAAAAAAGTCAAAATGGGAGCTGATAAATGTGCAAAATACAATTGTGCTTGACCAATGCTAATTCAGTCACGTAAGAGTAAAACGTTCTTAAAAAAGACAGTCAAGAAGTAGTAAAATAAAATGAAAAAAATAATTAAAAAACATCTCCTGGGGGGGTCAAAATGGGCCAAATCTTGAAGGGGTTAATAATAGGATGTTTCATCCGGATGTACTAATAACTGTGTAATATGACATTTTGATATGATTTTTATTTTTTTACATCTAGGGATGTAAACATTTCTGCCAGCCTGTGTAATGTGGGCGAGGACCCCAAGTTTATACTCGGAGGTAGCACTCCAGGGCAGCCGAATAATTGCCCCCAGAGCTATCACACTGTGAGGCTGTGCTTCCAGATCACTACAGGTAGCAAAATCCACATTTCAAAAAAATAAAAGTGAATTTACAGCAGATATGCTTGATATTGATGCTTATATGTGGCTGATCTGCAATACCGGGCACAGCCAGAGGGCAAGGGTGGCGCTGTTTCTGAAGATAGGCAAATTATTCTTACTACTCTGTGCTGTTTTCTTCATTCCTTTCTTCATGCAGATTGCTCTGAATGGGAAGGAGACCAAGTCTCCTCTAAGGTTCTGAGTGCGGTGGTCCGGTCCTGGCAGTCCGTCTGCAAATGTCACGTATCTTCAAGCTTATTTACAGGTGAGATGGAACCCTGAATTGGGACTATACATTGGGAGATGTTGAATCTGGGACCCGAAGCACTGCGTATGATAAAGTCATCAGGATCAACCCTATTAAACCAGGCAAACAGCCTGGTAGGGTTGATCCTGATGATTCAAAGGATACTTGTCTTATGAAAATTGATTGCGGCGACATTACAGAGGAAAAAAAAACAACAACCTGTATTCCTTATGCAAATGAGGGCTCAGTGCACTAAGGGGCGGGGCATAGCCCTTCAGAACACCTTATTTTCCCATCACCGGCTCTACCCCTTGGTGCACTAAGGCCTTCATTTGCATAAGGAATTAAAGTCTTTTCTCTCTGGAACGCCACAACCTATTTTCACAAGACAGGTATCATTTTGGTCAGCAGGATCAACCCTACCAGGCCGTATTGGGTTCAACGTAAAATATAAACGTAAAAATGTATACCATTTCTCCAATATACTTTCTGTATTCGTTCCTCACTGTTTTAAAGATCTCTGATTGCTGTCAATGACTGATTGCTGATAACTGATGTTATACTTCTAAGGGCTCTTTCACACGAACGTGTGCGCTCCCTTCCCGTATTGCAGACCGCATTTGCGGATCCGCAATACATGGGCACCGTTCCGTGGCCATTTCGCATCACGGATGCGGACCCATTCATTTCAATGGGTCCGCAAATCCGGGAATGCGGAACGGTGCGGAATGGAACACTACGGAAGCACTATGGTGTGCTTCCGTGGGGTTCTGTTCCGTACTTCTGTCCCGCAAAAAGATAGAACATGTCCTATCTCTTTGCAGGACCGGGCAGATCGCGGACCCATCAAGTGCAGCTGCCCCACGGTCGGTGCCAGTGCATTGCGGCCCGCAATTTTCAGTCAGCAGCACGGGCACGGGGCGCACATGTTCGTGTGTAAGAGCCCTAATAGCTGTTTTTCTCTTTGTACATAGATGCCAACCTGACGTGCCAGTCCCACCAGTTAATTCTTCATGTCCGACCGAACGCCACCCTATATCCTCAGAATGATGAACTTGACGTTGTCCCGCCATTTGTATTAATGGGGAGAGTCATAACTGTGCAGAACAAGAATGCCACCTTCACCGTCTGCCCACAACCCAGTGACCTGCCGACATCACCTCCAGGTAATAGACACTGACAGGTTGGTAAATTATGGAAAATACACCCCGCCCCGGGAAAGCCCCAAACCAGATGGGACCGCCTATTTATAGGCAGGACTTACATAAGCCCCGCCCATTTCCAGCTCTAGCCAGCCCAAAATTAGCAGGGACAATTTCTGAAATATAGGGGCAGTACCTGCAAGTTTGGTGAGCAAATTGAAGTTTAAATTTATGCAAATGAGCCTCTAGGAGCAACGGGGGCATTACCATTACACCTAGAGGCTCTGCTCTCTCTGCAACTGCTGCACCCTCTGCACTCTGATTGACAGGACCACGCAACTTAAAAGTGATCACACCTGGCCCTGACTTCTAAAGTGCACTTAAGTTTTCTTCTGTACTGCGAGCCTTTTTCCTGTTCTGCGCCTGCGCTGGGTAGTGAAGCACACGGCGCAGCGCGAGACTTTACGAGAACTCACGGCCAGACGTAATGACTTTTACGCTGCCTGGCCCTGTCAATCAAAGTGCAGTGGGTGCAGCAGTTGCAGAGAGAGCAGAGCCTCTAGGTGTAATGGTAACGCCCCCGTTGCTCCTAGAGGCTCATTTGCATATATTAAAGCATAATTTTTCTCAGTAATGCGGGCACATATGAACATGGGACCAACACAGATGCCTTCAGCTGCCAAGTGCACATGGGACAGGTCAGCCAGTGTCATAGGTACAAAACTGCGGACAGAGGCCCTTTAAATAACTAAATTCCAAGTCCTATTAAATCTTTTCCCAGAAAACGATATATATATATAATACTGCTCAGCGCCTCCTGCGCTATATCAAGTGGCCTGCAGATCAGATAGATTAAATCTAAGAATTTATTGCCTCGTGGTAAGCAATTTATTTGACATAATTACAAAATTCCTACTTGAATCCTCCCTGTCCTCGGAGCGAACTCCCCTAACATTCTCAGCTGCAGACTGTCATGAGTCGCTGTATGTCATAAAAAACTATTAAAGGGGATGTCCCACAAAAAAATATTCTGCAGTTTTCAAACCAGCACCTGGATCTGAATACTTTTGTGATTGGATGTACGGTAATTCAAAATTTATTATAGCCACGGAGGGTTTTTTGACTTTGCATTTTTATTTTTCGCTCCCCGCCTTCCCAGAGCCATAACTTCTTTATTTTTCCATTCACATAGTCATATGAGGGCTTTTTTTTGTGGGACAAGTTGTACTTTCCAACGCCATAATTTAATATTGCATAGAATGTAGTGGGAAGTGGGAAAAAAATTCCAAACAATTTTGCCACAGTTTTACTTTTTTTTTTTTTAATTACGACGTTTAATATGCGTTTTGATGCTAAAAAAAAATGTTAATTTTTTTTTCTGTCATATTCTGACCCCTATAAATTTTTATAGTTATGTGTGTGGAGCTGTATGAGGGCTCATTTTTTGTGTATTTTTCATCAATACTATTTTGGGGCGTGTACGGCTTTTTGATCACTTTTTATTAAATTTTTTGTGGGAGGAGAAGCGACCCAAAAATTTACAATGGGCCATTTTGCCCCGTTTTTTCGTTTTGCCTTTTTTCGTATGGGATAAGTACATTTATATTTTGATAGTACGGGTGTTAACGCACGCAGCGACACCCATGATATGTATTTTTTTTACATTTTTTATTCTCATTTTGGGGAAAGGGAGGGTGACTTTAACTTTTATATTTTTTTATTTGTAAAAACGTTATACAATTTTTTTTTTACACTTTTTTATAGTTCCCGTAGGGAACTATTACAATCAATCATTTGATTGCTATTATCATAGACTCCAATGCACTTCCATTGGCGTCTATAATGATTTTACTACTTTCCTATGGAGCCCTATTACAGGCAAGGGCTTCATAGGAAAGACTATGCAGCAGCCTCGTGTCATAGACTATGACAGGGGCTGCCACACACAAGCTCCTACTCCTTAGATTGCTGCACGGGGGCGCCGGAGCATAACCAGAAGCTTGACCTGGACCTTCCTTCCTTGAACTGGACCTTCCAGTTTTCAGCACGCTCAGATGCCGTGGTTGGGTTTGACCACGGCATATGAGGGGTTAAATGACCACGATCGGCACAACTGCTGGTCGCGGACATTAGCCGCTGGTGTCTGCTGTAGGAAAGAGCCGGCACCATATTTAAAGGGAACCTGTCACCAGGAAATTCACTGATAAAGCAGGCATGCTGCCTTGTAGGGCTCACTCTGCTGAATATAATGATACCTTTTACTTGGTGATATGGTGCTTTATTGTGGAGAAATAGTACTTTTAATCCATATGCTAATGAGCTGATTTGAGTCCAGTGTTTTTTCTATTCAGAGCTGTAGCCCCTCCCCTATTAACTTCTTCAGTTGCAAAAGGGGCGTGGTTTATTACATCATTCATTCATTCATTTTAATAATTAGAGGGAAAATGAATAACAGGGAATGCTAAGGTATTATATTAAAAAAGGGGAGGAATATACTATTGAAGTTAGTAATTATAATAAGGGCTAGTTTGTTCATGGGGTGATAAACACATGATGGCTGATAAGGGACATGTCGCCGTGGGTATGGCAGTTAGGCTTTAAAGTGAAAGGCAGCAAGCCTTGTATTGGCTATAATGCAGGTCATTTTTTTTAAACCACGCCCCTTTTACAACTGAAGACGTGAATAGGGGAGTGGCTACAGCTCTGAATAGAAAAAATGCTGGACTCATATTAACTACTGGACTCATATCAGCTCATTAGCATATGGATTAAAAGTACTATTTCTCGACAATAAAGCAACAGATCACCAAGTGAGAGGTATCATTATATTCAGCAGAGTGAGCCCTACAAGGCAGTGTGCCTGGTTTATCAGTGAATTTCCTGGTGACAGGTTCTCTTTAAAGACCCGACCCGTCGGGAAGGGGTTAATAAAATGTAAGTGCATAGCGCCACCTGCTGTTTGTCTTTTTCTTATTTCTTTGTCTGGCTCACTGTTATGGCCGCACATGCTCAGTTTCATCCTTCGACTGCCTTCTGAGTTGTGATTGGGAGAGAGCGGCAGCAAAATGGACATGCCCCCCCCCCCCCCCCTTATCTGCAGCAGAATAGACACTCTTTAGCTTGATAAAAATCTAGCAGAGCAATTAATGAGGAGATCTATGGATCCATGTGAGGTGCAGGGCTGGTTCTAGCTTTGTTAGAAAAAGATTGTCGTGTACTGTATATGATGCCTGATTTTCATTTTTTACATTAGTCATGGGATAACCCCTTTAAATACATAAGCTGTCCCCTTTCCCAGTATGTATTTGGCTATATTAAAAAAAATATTACACACAAAAAAGAGAAACCCTGCAGTTTTCACACTAACTACTGAGCCCCCCAATAGGCTGACACCTCCTGTTCTGTAGAAATCACTTCTCAGTAGTCTTTTCATTGCCATCACTGGCAGGATTACAATGAAAGATAACACCTAGATAAAACAGTACCCAACATTCACAATAGGTGATGTCACAGCTCACCTCCTCCCCTTCCCTGTACAATGACCTCTGCACAGGTCACAGAGCACTCCCACAACACTCTACCAATGTTTTTAAATAACGTCCCATGATGCCTTGTTATCTTGTAGAATTAAGGTGGTACCTGGTATACTACTGACCTCCTTGCTTCCATTTCTACAGCACGACCGACCAAATCATCTTCTGTTCTTCTAATTAGTGAAGTAAACCCCAATACCCCGGGATCGGCTGAAGATACTGAATTTGTGGAGCTTTACCACACAAGCAGCAGCTCGGTCAGCCTGACTGGATACTGGCTAGTGCTCTTCAATGGGAAGAACAATTTGGCATACAGCGTCCTGAACCTCAAGGGCCACTACACAGATAAAAATGGCTACTTCCTGGTAGGCAGCGCCAAGATGACACCTAAGCCTCACATTCTCTTACGTCCTAACACCATACAGAATGGGGCAGATGCGGTTGCCTTGTTTTACCGTCCGGCAAAGCAATATGGAGTCAACATGCCTGTGACAGAAGATGGCCTGGTGGACGCTGTGGTATACGTTTCACAAGCCAAGGATGATGCTTCTGGCCTTCTAAATGTCTTAACCCCAGGACAGGAGGCTGTACGTGAAGATGAAAAATTCCTTGTGGAGGACGAGTCTTTGAGTCGTTGCCATGGGTTTACTCTATTGGACCACTCCAGCTTTCAGGTACTTTGAAAAATGACCAGATATTTGATGAGACACTTCGGTGGAAGTTGAAGAGACCACCAATGTCTAGATGGAACAGGTTCAGAGACATAACTGGGCCCCAGTGTAAAATCTGTAACAGGGCCCTGCACCTGGTATGTCTCATTTATAATACTGGTGTGCCTAAGACCTAAGATTGGACCTAAGACAACCAAAAGGTCTGTTGCGCCATAGACTACAGAGAAAGAAATGTATAGGTAGGTCTCTAGACCTAGATGAGCCAACTAACGGCCTGAAGTCCAAGTCTTAATCTGAGTCCCAGAACCTGAATGTTAGGACCACCAATGTCTAGAGGTAACAGGTTCAGAGGAATAATTAGGCTTCTGGGCCCCAGTGCAAAATCTGTAACAGGGCCCCCACCTAGTATGTCTCATTTATATTACTGGCGTGCCTAAGACCTAAGACTGGACCTAAGACAACCGAAAGGTCAGTTGCACCATAGACTACAGGGAAAGAAATTTATAGACCTAGATGAGCCAACTAACGGCCTGAGGTCCAAGTCGGAGCCCCATAACCTGAATATTATGATCTTAGATGGCTACATATTCAATACTCTCCAGAGGGATGGAGTGTTATCATGTAGGGTCCAAGCTTCCTGAGAATTGACTCCTTTTGTATGAGGATCAATACATTGAACATTTGAGAAGATGATATTATACAATGGGTCACATTTTTGATTTATGTTCCAGATCACTAGGATTACCCCTCTTACGAAGAACGACTGCGATACTGTATTACCCTCCACAACTCCATATGAGACCTCAAGACGGTCAACTTCCACCCCCATGACGCTTTCAATCAGTGAGGTGGGGGTGTTGCAGGGATCTGTGCCATACAACTTCATTGAACTCAAGGGACCCCCCGGAGCCCCAGTTGAGGATCATACATTGGTCCTGTATTCTAGCGATGGGAAGGTCTATTATAGGATTGGTTTGCAAGGCAAAATCTCAGATGATGGTTTCTATCTCATCAGCAACAATGAAACTAGTGGTAAGTAGCGCTAATTTTACAAGCCTGCGTTATGGATGCTAGACAATTAAGGGTGTGAGGTTGTTCTTCGTGGTGTAGGATCACTTCTGATGGACCTGTCCTTACCAGAGCCTGACTCAAAAAGAGGTGGAAGGCGTAGACTAAAATAACCTACCCCATACGTTTCTGGCCATACACCTGAGATAAAAGTTGATTTCATTGGTCTTGTAAGGGGGTGGGGGCCTCACGACTGTCCCCTGACAGCAGATTTTGGGGGAAGTGGGATCAGCCATGTTGCGTTTGGACCTTTTTTTTAATTACTTGGGCAATAAAATGCTAATATCTGTTACATGTACTGTATTTGTTCAGTAGATATGATGGAGGTTTTACACCGGTATAGTGTCAGGTATGAGGCTTACACATCCCTGGCCTGCTGCGCAGCATCCTATTCTTAGCCCAGTACTGGCCGCTAGTCAGCGGATGAGTCCAGAGATATTTCCATTTGGACTGTACTGAGATGTTTGCTGGGAATGAAATGCTAACGACTCATAGCTACAAGTATTCACTAAGTACAAAGTAATTTGTTGCTGAGGTGTTGAGTCAATCACGTCTTCTTCTATCTATCTATCTATCTATCTATCTATCTATCTATCTATCTATTCTTTCTTTCTCTCATCTCTCTATATCTATCTCATATCTACAGTATCTATCATCTTGTAACATCAATCAGTCTATCTTTCTTCTATCTAAATAATAATAAAGACATAGATTTCACGGCAATTCCAAAAAATAAAGTAGTGTATTTGTTACACCAGACGCAATGTTTCGGTTCTCTCTATGAAACCTTTTTCAAGCAGTGAAAAAGGTTTGAAAGGCTTGAAAAAGGTTCCATAGAGAGAACCGAAACGTTGCGTCTGGTGTAACAAATACACTACTTTATTTTTTGGAATTGTCGTGAAATTTTTGTCTTTATTATTATTTGGATGGTGGATCGCTTCCGCAGCCGCTGGCACTCCGTCTTCTTGCATTGACTGCAGTGCTGCCCAGCAAACTATCTATCTATCTGTCTATCTATCTATCTATCTATCTATCTATCTATCTATCTAATTCAAATCAGCTTTAATGGCAGGACTAAATACATTTAGTCCTTTCTTCCTTCCTCCCTCCCTGTGACCTGGTGACCAAAGATGTCTCTCCATAGTCTATAGACTCCCACAGTATGAAGAGCATTATGTAACATAATGTACAAAATAACGCACAGGAACATTCATGGGCTGGGTTGAGGTCTGTCCAAAAGTTTCCTGTATAAAATGTGGCAGCAACACGCTGTCATTGTGTGCATGGCTAAACGACACGCCACAAATAGTGCTGTGCTCCTTTGTGCCAGATCTGTCCATACTGATGCCTTCAGAGGTGGTGAGTTGGTGGAGGCACCTAGATGGCGTTGGCTCCAGGGCATTTGCCCTTTGTTCCAATCTTATAATCCAATCTAGCTTCTATTAGGATTTGGGTTCTGTTGGTACTAGAAATATCTGTCAGTCCAATAAAACTTCATTCCGAATTCTTCTGATGTCCATTGCTTTCTGCTCACAGACCAGCAGCTTCCTCTGATCTCCCGACCCCGCGTTCTTAGCCCTGAGGCCCTGGCTGTCTACAGGGGCCCCCCTGAGTCATTCCCTGTTGGGTCCTTCATGACAAAGAAAGATATTTTGGACGCCTTTATTTTTTCATGGGAAAATAGCTCAAGTACAGAAATTCTAAAAAATTTAACTATACACAGTGTCACCTTCTACGAAACGAAACCGTGAGTACCAGCAGTGACCACATATGCTATAATAATGGGACAGATCAACTTCTGATCACTTTATCAACCTGAACACAAGCCCTCCTGCAACTTCTACTAAATCTGTTGCTGACTTTCTATGTAATTCTTTCTTTTCAGTCATGTCATATAGTCCCATGTTACTAGACAGATCAACTTCATGGGATAGGTAGATAGATAGATAGATAGATAGATAACAGATAGATGATTAGATAGATAGATAGATCAGATAGATGATTAGATAGATAGATAGATAGATAGATAGATAGGAGATCGATAGATAGATAGGAGATAGATAGATAGATAGATAGATAGATAGGAGATAGATAGATAGATAGATAGATAGGAGATAGATAGATAGATAGATAGATAGATAGATAGATAGATAGATATTTTGGGGAAGCAAATTTATTTTTATAATCCTTCATGGATCTTGAGTTGACCAGCATAATTGAGAAGTCATGCTGTGGATGGTGTTACTAGACATCCTTGAATGGAAGATGTTCATCTGGAGGTTGTGGTGATCGTCTTGATGTTCTCATTGATGTTCTTGATGTCCTTGGTCTCATCAGTGAAGCTCTCCTCCACTTCAGCTTCTCTGTCTTCTTTGGTCTCCAGGGACATTTTTATATTTTCTCCCAATAACTTGTGCATGATGGTAAATGAGTTTGAACATAAGAATATGTCATCCATGTCCTCTGGTCTATCAGTGATGACTGCCTCAAGATCTTGAGTATCATGATTTTGACTTCTTTTCTTTCTGAAGTACAGATAAAGAGCAATGGTTGCTGCAATCCTTGCAATTAGTACCGCTAGACTAGTGATCAATATAGTGAGCCAGGAATCTGGATATAGATAGGAGAGATAGATAGATAGATAGATAGATAGATAGATAGATAGATAGATATGAGATAGATAGATGATTGATAGATAGATATAAGATAGATAGATAGATATGACATAGATAGACTGATTAATGTTACAAGATGATAGATAGATATGAGATAGATGATAGATAGATAGATAGATAGAAAGATAGATAGATAGATAGATAGATAGATAGATAGATAGATATGAGATAGATAGACTGATTGATGTTACAAGATGATAGATGATATGAGATAGATATAGAGAGATGAAAGAAAGAAAGAGAGAAAGAAAGAATAGATAGTGTAGATTTATTTGAGATGGTAGATAGATACTAGATAGTTATTGGAGAGATAGATAGATAAATAGAGAGAGAGAAGATACATAGATGATTGATCAATAGCGGCAACACCCTGTTGTCTATAGATTGGGCAGTGCTCTTTGGCCACTGTATAATTGTATTATTTGGACTCCATATTGCGGGATATCCATAGAAGGTTCTGTACTGGACACCGACTAACCCAACGTCAAACAGATAGCAACTTCTAAAATGTTCACATAGTTACACCCTCCTTGTTTGTGCTTACAATAATTACATCCAAATTCATCCATAGTCAATTTAAGAATATAATAAATCACAGCACAAACCTGACATGACTCTCGCCACCTTTAAGAACCCACAAAAAGACAGCTGATCAGCGCCGTACATCCCCACTGCCATAACCGTGACATCACTGCCTAGCAGCGCTCCATAATGATGTAATCATGCTATGATGTCATCACAAAACCGGCTTTACATCTCAACTGACCAAAGACCCCCCAAGACTGCCTGTGAATTAGAACAGGTGGCCATGCATTGGAATCCATAAGTATCCTAATTCATAATGGGGGGAAAACAAATGTTATAGTGGGATTGGAAAAAAAAAAGTGTCATAAAATAATGGGGCATATTTACTAATAGTGACGTACTTTGCACTGTCTAAGAATACGAATCTCAGTCCTAATGTTAAACAAATTCCCTATTCTGGCGCATGGACCTTCATAAATTTGGAGCAGAAACTGACTAGTCTACGTGTACACCCCATATGAGTTATTGTAGTTTTACTCCAAAAATGCGCCAAACTGTTGGTGCATTATTGGCGTACAGGGCCTCATTTAGGCTACATCTCCTTTTAACAAGGTCACGCCCCCTTAGAAATGTGTGTAAATGTCATTTAAAGCTTGCATGCCCATTTTTTGCACTGGTGCATTTTCATTAGATAATCTGCCCCAATATGTTAAAAATAAATAAAAATGAAAACAAAATTGTGGTAAATTCTCACAGTTGTTATAGCCCCCTCTAGTGGTGATCCAGGTAATTGCATTAGTAAATATGAGCAGCTCTTTGGACTCCTGCGCGGTGAGTCTCGCAGTTACTGACCTCTTTATCTTGTATTATATTGCTTTAGGTTAGGTAGCAGATTTATACCTTGTCTTTATATGTCTCGCTCCAGATTGGTGTCAGTGAGTCTCTGTGCTCACCCTAGCGGATCCTCTCCTGTTATTCTGCCTGTCCAACAACCAAGTCCAGGCTCCGAAAATATCTGTCCTTCCGCCATCACTGCAATACAGCTTGACCTTTGCCTCAATGGCGCCAGCATCGGTAATTGGGGACTATTTTGTGACAGTGGCTGCTGGGGGGCGTCCATAGAGCTAGCGGAATTTATCGAGTACATATAGCGGGGATTAACATCTTACTGTAGAGGAAGTCAGGACACACTGTATATAAGGATGTCTAGTCTATAATATATGCAAATTAGCAATTAAGTGCAATGAGGGCGGGGCCAAGCCACTCTGTGCCCCCTGGATCCTCCTGCTTCCTCTGCCAGCCCCTTCCTCTCCTTAAATGACCGGACCAGGTGAGATGACTATGCAGGAACCTGGCCCGGTCAATCAAAAAGGAGAGGGAGGGGCTGGCAGAGAAAGCAGGTGGACCCAAAGTGCACTTAGTGATTAGGGCCCGCCCTCGGTGCACTTAACTGCTCATTTGAATATGGATTAAAAAGAGACCTTATTTCAAGACACAGCTCGGATAACCCAGGTGCCCGTCACATAATCAGGACAGATTAGAAAAGATCGGAATAAAGACCCCTATTATGGTTCAGCCCTTTCCTGATGCATGGACTACTTTCCCACCGTCTTCTAATCGAGTCCTGCGCAGATCCTCGTCACTTAATAGCAAAGAGGATGTTCCAATCAGTGCTTTCCAAAAGCCCCATATGGGTGCAACGAATGCTGCCATTGCGTGACTGCAAGCAGAGATCTTGAAAACTGTGTAGAACTGGTATGGAAGGTGTATGGTGGATCAGGTAATGCCGCCATATCATGCATTGTGAAATGACTTAGTCTCTTCTTACAGATTGCTCCGACTGGCAGGCAGGGGGTCAAAGTGCTGTGGATAGCCTGAAGATCGGCCTCAGCCAGTCCGTGCAGCAGCACTGTTCATGCACCGCCCCACCAGCCTATATTCAAGGTCGTCCCACTTCAAAATTTTGCAAAAAATAAATAAAAAATATCTCTAAGGGTGCACAATGCTTATTGGTCTTACTCCACTTCTTTTTAGATGTGAATGTTATATGTCGCCAGGAAAAGCTTTCCATCTCTGGCAACGTCTTGAGCACGCGCAGCGACCAGCAGCTCGTACAAAGATGGAACGCAGACCTGCTCAGCCAGGGAGACACATTCACCTTGCAAGACACCTCCATGGGCTCCTTGACGGGGTGCTTCATTCAAGTGAAGACAGGTAGGACATGAGGCTCTCCTTCAGGCTTGGGCCTTTTTTGAAAAGACGTTAAAGGGGTTGTCATGACTTAAAGGGGTTATCCCATGATTGATGTAACATGACACTAGAACTGGCCCTGCACCTCACATGGATCCAGAGGTCTTCCCAATGGGGTTCTCTAACTTCAGCAAATGGCATTTATCATGTAGAGAAAGTTAATACAAGGCACTTACTAATGTATTGGGATTCTCCATATTGCCTCCTTTGCTGGCTGGATTCATTTTTCCATCACATTGCACACTGCTCGTTTCCATGGTAACGACCGCCCTTCGATCCAGCAACGGTGGTCGTGCTTACACACTATAGAAGAAGGCGCTGGCCTCTCTGGAGGCAGGGACTGCAGGAGTGCGCATAGGCCAGGGTATTTTCCTACAGTGTGCAAGCACGACCACCGCTGTTGGATTGCAGGGTGGTCATAACCATGGAAACGAGCAGTGTATAACGTGATGGAAAAATGAATCCAGCCAGCCAAGGAGGCAATATGGACAATCACAATACATTAGTAAGTGCCTTGTATTAACTTTCTGTACATGATAAATGCCATTTGCTGAAGTGAGAGAACCCCTTTAAGCTGTGCTGTGTTTGGTTGCTATGGGCAGTGTTGATAAATGAGGCCCACAAGTTACTCTTTTTTGGTGGTCTCTGAATCCTGGTCATGCCCCGCCCCCTCAGCCCCTGCACATGGCATAGCACATCAAATCGGATGTGTGTGGAGTGCTCCTTTAAATCATATGATGTGATATTCAGTACATTCTGAGAGCGGCCCCTGAACCTCATCGTTCTTTTCCATTTTGACCTTTTACATGCAGAGTCATCTTTTATTTGGCTCCAGCCTTTAGTCGCTCTCTTATCCTGATATTACAACCACGGTGCTGTGCCCGAGGAAGACACCCGATCCTCAGTTATTTATAGGGCATAGCGGAGGAAAATGATGGATGATATCAGGAGTATATCCATCATCTGGTGACTCATGTACACTGCCGTCTGTCTCTGAGACCCAGTTCTGGGGGAGATTTATCAAAACTGGCCTAGTTGCCCATAGCAACCAATCAGATTCCACCTTTCATTTTTCAGAGCCACTTTGGCAAATGAAAGGTGGAATCTGATTGGTTGCTATGCTCAACTAAGCCAGTCTTCCTTTACACCAGTTTTCATAACTGTTCCCCAGTATTTTTTAGTTTATGTCATCTCATGGAGCAGAAAGATAGCACTAGAAGATTACCCGTCCCCTCTCCGGACATGTCTGCTTTAGTAACTACTTGCATTCCCCATGTAATCACAATTCTGAAACATCTTTTCATATGACTCTATGTTGTGATGTTCCTCTATTATTCCTGCTAGAAATTTAGGAGTGAATTGACAGCAGTCTGTAGTAAAAGGTCCAGATGGGTATTACCAGTTGGGGGGGTGTCCCTGCACAGTCTGACACTATCCAATTAGTGCTGCCATGGTCACACCTTGCAGGGACACCACTCCCAACTGGTAACACTCAGAATGGACCTTTACTGTAGACTGCTAGTAAGTCATTCATCAATTCCTAGTTGGAATAATTGAGGAACAGTGCAAAAGACGCTCCATGGGGGATACAATTAGTTACTTAAACAAACATGTCAGGACAGATAACGGGGTCCTTTTTTAAAGGGGATGTCTCATTGCTGCTGTCTGCCCCGCTCCTTTATGATGTCCATGTGCTGACAGTTTGCTGCAGTTTATCGGTAAGGCCTCATGCACACAACTATGGGTGGCCCGTGCCTGTGTTGTGGCCCACAAACAGCGGGTCCGCAATATATGGGCACCAGCCATGTGCACACTGTATCACGGATGCAGGACCCATTCACCTGAACGGATCCGCAATCCGGGAGAGAAGATGGGGAGGCACGGATCGGAAGCCCACGGAGTGCTACTGAGTGCTTACGTGGGTTTTCTGTCTGCATGCAGTACTTTTTTGCTGTGTGGACCGTCGGATGTGGATCACGGACCCCATTCAAGTGAATGGGTCCACGTCCACGGACGGCGGGAACACAGTTGGTGCCATACGTATCTCTTTTCAAGTCTATGCGTAACCGCATGCAACTAGGTAGAATACCCTTTTAAGATTTACATATCACTGGAACCCCCACCCCCTTTAAGTATAACATCTTGGGTACCCCGAAAGAGCCTTGTGTCATATTGTCTCAATTATGTCTTGGTTTCTAGGATCCTTCAAAGCCTGGCAGGTCTCCCTCCTGGTGCTGCTGTTACTGCTCATGATATGTGGATTCATTGGATTCATCATCTACCTACGGAAAAGGTAACTGAACAGACACCCGGGTCCTAAAAATCTGACCCCACCTCAGGTCAACCCTGCAAGGGGCTTGTCTTTGAGCTGACAGCTCCGGCTAAAATAGTGCAGATGCCATAATGCGCACACACCCTGCTGCGCTGTCATTCAGGACGGATTTGCGTGCCTCCAGTATGGCCGCCCCCAGGGTTTTCATTATGGAATGCTAAAGAAATTTCTACAATGCTTAAAATAATAACACAAAGTGTTAACAATGGAGGTTCTGACACTTTGTAACATATTTACATTAGTGCGGGACCTCCTTTTAAACATTTCTCCAAGGTTAGGACCCTGCATCCAGTAGCCCAAATCTCTCACATTTAGGCCTCATGCACACGACCGTATGTGTTTTGCGGTCCGCAAACCGTGGATCCGCAAAACACGGAAGCTGCTCTGCGTTCCGTTACGCAATTTGCTGAACGGAACACGGCCCATTGTAGAAATGCCTATTCTTGTCCGCAAAACGGACAAGAATAGGACATGCTAAAAAAAATTTGCAGGGCTACGGAACGGATGCAGACAGCACACGGAGTACTGTCCTCATCTTTTGTGGCCCCATTGAAGTGAATGGGTCCGCGCCCGAGCCGCAAAATATGCAGCTCGGACACGGACCACAACAACGGTCGTGTGCATGAGGCCTTACTATAGGCGGAAAAATGCTGTTTTAGGCTGGGTTCACATGAGCGTGTCCGGATTAGGTGCGGATGCGTTCAGTGAAAACTGTGCGATTTCACAGGCAAAGTCATTCAGTTTTGCCTGTGATTGCGTTCAGTTGTTCAGTTTTTTCCGCGCGGGTGCAATGCGTTTTGATGCGTTTTTCACGCGCGTGATAAAAAACTGAAGGTTTACAAACAACATCTCCTAGCAACCATCAGTGAAAAACGCATCGCACCCGCACTGGCTTGCGGATGCAATGCGTTTTTAACGCAGCCCCATTCACTTCTATGGGGCTAGGTCTGCGTGAAAAACGCAGAATATAGAACATGCTGCGATTTTCACGCAACGCACAAGTGATGCGTGAAAAAAAACGCTCATGTACACAGCCCCATTGAAATGAATGGGTCAGGATTCAGTGCGGGTGCAGTGCGTTCACATCACGCATTGCACCCGCGCGGAAAACTCGTCTGTGTGAATGCAGCCTTAGGCCTAATTCACACGTCCGCAAAATGGATCCGCATCCCATCCGCAATTTTGCGGAAGGGTTGCAGACCCATTCTTTTCAAAGGGGCAGGAATGGATGTGGACAGCACACTATGTGATGTCCGTATCTGCATTTCCGTATCCGTGTTTCCGTTTCCGCAAAAAAATAGAACATGTCCTATTCTTGTCCGCAATTGCGGACAAGAAAAGGCATTCTCTATATAGTGCCAGCAATGTGCAGTCCGCAAAATGCGGAATGCACATTGCAGCCGTCCGTGTTTTGTGGATCTGTGTTTCCGCAAAACACACTACGGACGTGTGAATAAGGCCTAAGGCCTCATGCACACGACCGTTGTTCTGGTCACTTCAATGGGGCCGTGTGCTGTCCGCATTCGTTGCTCCGTTCCGTATCCCCGCAAAAAAAATATAACGTCCTATTCTTGTCCGTTTTGCGGAAAAGAATGGGCATCTCTATAATGGGTTTACTGGTCCAGTCCGTTCCGCAAATTGCGGAACGCACACGTACGCCATCCGTGTTTTGCGGATCTGCAATTTGCAGACCGCAAAACACACAACGGTCGTGTGCATGTAGCCTAATTCAGAAGTTTTTCTAACTTTTGCGTCTATTTTCCAACCTATTTAGGTAGAAACAACTTATTTTGCGCCAGATTTCATAGTAAAAACAGTCTAGGGTTGGCGTACTTTTCTGCGTCTGTTTTGAGTGGCGAGTTGCGCCACATTTTGGCAAAAAAATTTGGGGATGTGCCCCTAATTTCAGCTCACTTGTGCCAGAATTTTCATGCGCATATCAGACCAGTCTTAGTGACTATGAACCTGTCATACTGAAGAACAACCACTAGGGGTCAGACTAATGCCAATATATCTCATCTAATTTATCAAGTGCTTGATAAATAGTCGGCAAAAGAAAGACAGTAGAACAGTCCTATCCTTTTCTGTAATGTGGACAATAATAGGACATGTTCTTTTTTTTTTGTGGAGCGACCATACAGACACTGAATACATACGGAGGCATTTCCATTTTTTTTACAGCCCCCTCTGAAGTGACTGGTTCCACATACAGGCTGCAAAAAAAAGCTGAATGGACGTGTAATAAAAGCCTTGATCAAGTCTTTTTTTAAATGTAATGGGAAAGACTGGTGGCAGGTGGACTTGTCTTGGATTGCATCACCGTAGCATTGAGGGTCATAATTAATCTAGCAATGAAAGATGTGCCGCCAGAACAGCAGGAGTCATAGGGTTGCGCTTCAGTGGGGGATCAGTAAAACACATAGGGGCGCCTGGTCAACTTATGACCTCTTGTAGATTGTAATTGAATGTTTTGGTATCATAAATTTTCGTTTGTTCTCCAGGACCCCCCAGAACTACACAACCATTGAAATGAATCCACACACAGAGTTAACATCCGACTATTGATGACTGGGGATCTACTGCTGCCATCATGGCCTACAAACATGCGACTCATCTCAAGCTCAGCCAAGCTGGACTTAATTATTGGTGTCCGAGTGGTCTCATCTTCCTTCTTCCGGGAATAAGGCAAGGTGTACGCCATGACATTTGTCGCACAACATTTTTTCTAATAATAGTCCACAGTGTTGCACTGTGAGGTGACAGTTGCACAAAAATCCATCCAAGTTGGATTTTTGTGCGACTGTCGTAAGACAGTTGCAGCATGTCACAGTGCGACACCACAGACTATCATTACATAAAATTTTGCGCGACAGTACTGCAACAAATGTTATCGTGTAGCCACTACAAACCACAGATCCGCAAAAAACGGACACCTTCCATGCGCAATCTGCATTTTTCTCCCTCGATCACTACGCATGAGCCCTAACACATATGCAAGAATACTAAACTATTAGGCCTCATGCACATGACCGTATCAATTTTGCGGTCCCCAAACTCTGGATCCGCAAATTATGGTTGCGGTCCGTGTGCCGTTATTTTTTATTTTTTTTGCAGACCTATTGACTTCAGTGGGTCCATGGTCTGCATTTTGCAGACATAGGCTACATGCACACAACCGTTGGTGTTTTGCGGTCCGCAAACCGCGGATCCGCAAAACACGGAAGCTGCTCCGCGTTCCGTTCCATTATAGAAATGCCTATTCTTGTCCGCAAAACGGACAAGAATAGGACATGCTCTATTTTTTTTGCGGGGGCACAGAACGGAGCAACGGATGCGTACAGCACACGGAGTGCTGTCCGCATCTTTTGCGGCCCCATTGAAGTGAATGGGTCCGCGCCCAAGCCGCAAAATATGCGGCTCGGATGCAGACCCGAACAACGGCCGTGTGCATGAGGCCATATTCTATCTTTTTGTGGAACGGACATACGGATCTGAAAAGCACATGGATGATTCATCTGCTTTCCACATCCATATGTGCCTTCCGCAAAAATATATAACATGCCCTATACTTGGCCACAAACTGCAGACCACGGACCCACTGAAGTCAATGGGTCTGCAAAATGAAGGCGGATGCAACACAGACGGTATCAGTATTTTGCGGATCTGCAGACCACAAAATACAGACAGTCATGTGCATGAGGCCTTAGTAGGAGGACATGGAGCAGAAGACATTCCGACAACTTGGAAAATGATTCAGCCTTAGTGAAGATTACACCAAATCCAAGATGTTGTCCAGACACTTCAGACTTAAGTTTAAGGAAGAAACAATCATAAACGGATCTAGAACGTTATTCTCTTTTAGGACATTGAACAGTTTAGAACATGCTCTAGGTCCTCAGACATGAGGAATTTCTCAGAGGAAACTGGGACTGGAAAACCATTACTTTGAAGGGATCAGATCATGGTTCTGGTCTTCACAGAACGTCATAATGGCAGGAACGCCCTTATCGCATGTTGGATGATAAATTTAAAAAATGAGAAAAATCCTGGAAATCATAGGTTGTAACTCTCAGCTTTACATGGACACTTCAGGTTCCTTTGATGTCCTCAGCGAAAATCAAGACGTATAGTCTTCCATTACTACATTCTCAAGGACATTCAGTCCCTCAGTTACAATTGAGCTTTCAAGGACAAAAACAAGGCGAGGAAGCTGAAGGCACTAAGGCAGGGATGGGCAAACTTGGCCCTCCAGCTGTTATAAAACTACAATTCCCACCATGCCCTGCTGTAGGCTGATAGCTGTAGGCAGTCTTTGCATGATGGGAGTTGTAGTTTTGCAACAGCTAGAGAGCCGAGTTTGCCCATCCCTGCACTAAGGTGACTCAAATGTTGGGTAGGTCCGATCCAACAAACTGTCTTGCCTATGGAGGTATACTCACCTTCACCTGGATTCTTCTGAACATTTGTTCCGTTTTTCGAAGCAAAGGACATGATTATTTTTGTACAGTTTTTGGTTTTCAAGAAAAATAGTTTTAATAAAAAATAAAGGTGTGGACGCGTGTGAGGTATCAGCTTATTGGGGCAGAGAAGGGCTGGCCAACAGGTTTGGTCCCAATAACTTCTGATATGATGCCTGGTATATTAAAGGGGTCACCCTAAAATGTAAACTTATCCTCTATCCAGTGGAAGTATCTGATTGGTGGGAGTTCCCTCACAGATATCAAAAGAAGGTTCAGAGTCCAATTAATGAGTATATGACATCACTTAGTAAAAGCTGGACAACCCCTTTAATTGTAACCTGGCTTCCTGAATGGGGAGGCAGTGATATTCTATGACCCTTAAGACCTCCCCAAGCAGGACATTATCAGGCATTCTGGATGATCAGATGAGGAATCAAAGGGATAGTCAGGTCTATGGTTTGTAGACAAGAAGAGCAAAAACTAACAAAATGTCAAAAACTTTTAATAACTTTTGCAAACCTTGTACAGAGCGGAGCTGTACATAAAGAGGCGGTTATCAAAAACCATCATGGGGTATTTTATTTGCAAATTATATAGTATTTGTGTTTTGTTTTTCAAAATTTTTACATTTCCGTTCCGTACATCTCTGGGATTATAAAAAGTCAAGAAAGCAATCCATGATTTCACCTGAAAATAAGGACCTAGTCCATGGCTTATAAGAGAGTGAAAGACATTCGGACATTCTCATGGGCACCTATATGAGGCAAATGTTAAAAAATACCTCCCAGTGACATCACAACTATCGGTCATGTGTCCTAAGCGCAGCTCACCCCATTCACTTGAATGGCGCCGAGCTATGCCTAGCCTATGATACCGCTAGTCATGATGTCGCTGCCCTAGTGTAAGCAGCGAGACGGCCAAAGAGCTTACCGGAGCTCTCAGGCCTTCTCCAACAGCTGATTGGGACCAGACACCTCCAACGATCAGAGTTATCCAGAGAATAAGTGATCAGTTACAAAGAGTCAGAAAACCCCTTTAAATACGGATTACCTATCCTCAGGCTAGGTCATCAAAATTCGATTGGTGAGAGTCCGACTCTCTGCATTCTTGCTGATCAGCTGTTTGAAGGGGGGAGCGTTGCTGCCTCTTCCTTGGCAGTGTCTGGATTCAGACTCCTGCTGATCTGTACTGATGACCTTTCTTGAGGACAGGTCGTCAGATTTTACGTCTTGGAATACCCCTTTAAGCATTTGCTGCGACTAGATCTTAAAGCCATATGTCCTGCTGAACAGCCTCCAAGTGGAGAGATACAGGAACTTTTCTTCATGTCATCACCCCTTTCCTATTCAGGAGCGATAAGTGCCCTCTGATTGTCAGATTGGGGGTGTGAGTTTTTTTTTGTTTTTTATTTCTACTTAAGAACTCAAGAGTGAGAATATAAGTCATTGCACACCCCCAGCACCCAACCAGGGCAAATGTTTACCAGCGTCTGGATCATGGAGAGTTTTAGTCTCTTCAATTCTGGTGAATAGGGGGAGACACATGAATGTAGACACACTCATACATGGCATGTACGCACTGTGGGTATCCTGCTCTTTTACTGCTGGTAGGATTACTCTATTTAAGGTTCTCCTTAGGTCCGACATTTAGCCACTAACACGTACGCATTTTTTTTTTCCACAAATTGGCACGCTTTCATGTAAACATTGCATGAAGATGCCCATTATAAAAGGCTGGGTGGCATTTTTAGAAGGTATATGGGTATGATATGGTTTGATGGATTCACCAAGAAGCCGTTCATACACTCTGCCAGTATTGATGACCCTCCCCTGCTGAGTCTGACAAATCAGCTATCCCCAAAGGATATAAAAGGGCCTACAAGAGTAATTTGCTCACATCCCCTCTGTATCCACTGGGGATACCAGAGGGGAGCGAGACCATACAATGCCACGGTGCGTGTAGTCTTCTCCAGTGTATCTCTATCTACTCACAATACCTATACAGAGGAATGTATGGCAACACAGTCACAGCCTCAACTGAACATGAAGCCCTGAGGTCTGGAGATCTCCTGTCCTCTTCCACGATTTTTGCGGATGTTCCTTCACAAAAGCTCCATCTTGAAAGGTCCAAAATCGGGCAACTGAGCCTCGGCCTCTTGGCCAGCGCTGAACTGCGCACAGGTTTGAGAAAGTTTTGCCCCCAGCTGTTGGATCTGTGACAGCACCTCCTGGTGGTTGCACTGCCGCTGCCTCATCTGCTCTTGTTCCCACCGATTCTGCCTCTCTATGAGGGTCTGCATCACTTGCGTCAGTCTGTGCAGCTCCCCTCTTATCGAGTCCAATTGATCCCCGCTTGCTTCCGGCCTCGTTGGAGGAAAGGAGGAAAGTGCCGTCTGTGTGATCGCGTCTTTCAACTGGTGGGAAAAGACGGAGAAAAGAGTGAATATCTAGGCGAGTAACAGCCTGCAGGGGGCAGTATATATAAATCCCTTCTAGGCCTCCAAGGTGGCTGCATTAGATCGTCAGGAAACGCAATATGGCATAGCTGACCTTGATCAGGAGATCAAAACAACACTGCCAACCTTGTGGGCATCAGGGACACCGATGGTGGTATAGGGCTATGTTCACATCATATTAAAATCTCACCTGTATCTGAAAGACAGAAATCGGAGGCTGGATTTCCGCCGTGGATTTGCTGCAGACGTGCACCAGATCTGTATGAGGACTACCTCTGCCTGTCATTCACTAGGGCATTCCTACCAGGCTGCTCAGCCATGATGACATAGCATAGGCGGGATCAGTGGCGTGCCTAGGGTGTTTGGCACCCGGGGTGGGTCCTTTCTCTGGCACCCCTCCAATACTCAAAAAAATGGTACCACCTCACAGTAGTATTGCCCTCACTGTACAACCTTCACAGTAGTTTTGTAGAGATGTGTGCCCCCTCACAGTAGTTATGTCCACATTGTGCCCTCTCACTGTAGATATGCCCACATCGTGCCCCCCCCACATTAGTTATGTCCTCCCTGTGTCCCCTTCACAGTAATAATCCCCATTATGTCTCCTTCATAGTCATAATGCCCATTGTGCCCCCTTCCCAGTAATAATGCCCACTGTGCTATTAATGCCCTCTGTGCCCCCTCCATAGTAGAAATGCCCATTGTGCCCCCTTCACATTAATAATGCCCTCTGTGTCCCCTCCCTGCGGGCACAGACCGCTCTGCAGCACTGTGTGGGCGGAGCTTATGCAGATTCCCGGGCTGCAGGCTCCTCCCACACATGCCAGCAGTGCGATCCGTGTCTGCAGGCTGAATGGTGGAGCAGGAGAAGTCTTCCCGCTTCACCATTCTGTGCACCACCGGCCTGAAGGAGAGGAGGAGCGCGGGGAGATGAGCGGTGAGTGACAGGACCTAGCTCCCTGTGCACCAGCAATATATTGATGGAAGCGCTCATTGCTTCTGGCACCACCCTGAGAGCGGGCACCCACCATGTCCCCCCTCCCTTAGTACGCCACTGGGCGGGATCCCACCATCTATTGTAGGCAGCTCTGCAATTGGTGGCAACCAGTCCTGTTCACATTCTAGCACAGGCTGCTGGCGGACATTTTTTAAATCACTCCGAGAACCCCTTTAACTCTAAGGCCTTCTCACTGCACCTCGGAGTCACCAGGCATTACCCACCGGCTGCGATATCCTAAGTGTAGTGATTTTTACCTCTCGTTCCTCATACCTGAGCGCTTGCTTTGGCAGCTGGTCTTGCAGTCTGCTGCTGGCTTGTTGCGGGAAGCGGGTAGGCTCCTCCTGGATTCAAGGTCTGACCTCCATTTTGGAATATGACCTAAAACCAAACCAGGATGAAGAATATCAAAAAGGGTCAAAAGCAAATATTGGAAGCTATAGGCCGGTAAGTCGTGGGTAAACTGAAGATTTTCTAGGAGATGCTATTCTAGAATAGCTCAATGAAAATAGGCGAATAACACCATATCAGCATGGCTTCATGAGGGATCGGTCATGCCAAACTAATTTAATCAGCTTCTATGAGGAGGTAAGTTCTAGACTTGACAGCGGCGAATCAATGGATGTCGTATATCTGGACTTCTCCAAAGCATTTGACACTGTACCTCATAAAAGGTTAGTATATAAAATGAGGATGCTCGGACTGGAGAAAATGTCTGTATGTGGGTAAGTAACTGGCTGAGTGACAGAAAACAGAGGGTGGGTATTAACGGTACACACTCAGACTGGGTCACTGTCACTAGTGGGGTACCATAGGGGTCAATATAGGAGGGGTCACTGTCACTAGTTGGGTACTACAGGTGTCAGTATAGGAGGGCTCACTATTACTAGTGGGGTACCACAGGGGTCAGTATAGGAGGGGTCACTATCACTAGTGGGGTACCACAGGGGTCAGTATAGGAGGGGTCACTATTACTAGTGGGGTACCACAGGGGTCAGTATAGGAGGGGTCACTATTACTAGTGGGGTACCACAGGGGTCAGTATAGGAGGGGTCACTGTCACTAGTGGGGTATCACAGGGGTCAGTATTGGGCCCTATTCTCTTCAATATATTTACTAATGATCTTGTAGAAGGCCTGCACAGTAAAATATAAATTTGTGCAGATGAAACTAAACTGTGTAAAGTAATTAAAACAAAAGAGGACAGTATACTGTATATATATATTGTAAGGGATCGCTCTCTCTTACAGGGGTTGCAATCACAGATTTCTCTTCTGACAACGGGGTTCAAGTCCAAAAGGTGCTTTATTTTGGCACTTCAGCACCATCACACTCACAAACATCGAAAATAAACACCTGCCCATCTGGGCTCTACCTAATACACGTGTTGTCTCTACCTCACCTATAGAGCGCTGTTCACACACGGGATTAGATCCGGCTTCCTCAGCCATATACGGTCCAGCAGCCTCCAGGCTGAGACCACATCAGCACCCTTGGGGGGAGATGGTCCAGAAGTCCTCCCGACTCAGACAGTGCAACCCTCTTTCTGTAGGCGTCGCTAGGCCCCCCAAACTTCAGGCTTTACAAAGCCTCGTTGGCCCCTCAGCCCTCCTGGCTGAGACCACACAGAGCCTCTCAGGCTTCCTAAGCCTTTTTCTCCCCAAGTCATACACACAGGGTTGTTTTATCCCTCTTTGATTATAGCAGCAGGCCTGCGATCGCCTCCAGCAAAAGACAATACATGTAGTGGAAGAGTGTGGACTGGCAAATCCCACTACCAAACCTATCGCCCAGTCCACATGAAATCCAGCCCAAAACAACATCTAGACAAAACTGTCTCAGCAAACTACACTTTACTGAAACCACTGCAGCTTTCTGGATTGTATACTGTATATATACTACAGAGGACAGTATACTGTATATATACTTCAGAGGCCAGTACACTGCTACAGAGGGATATGAATAGATTGGAGGCTTGGGCAGACAAGTGGCAGATAAGGTTTAACACTGACAAATGTGAAGTTATGCACATGGGAAGGAGTAATGCCGGTCACCCATACATACTAAATGGTAAAACACTGGGTAACGTTGTGCAACGTTGTGGAACGGATCCACTTTGCAGACGTGTGAATGGACCCTAAGGGTTATTCACTTTAGGAAAAAGACGACTGAGGGGAGATCTAATACCTATGTATAAATATATCAGGGGTCAGTACAGAGATCTCTCCCATCATCTATTTATCCCCAGGACTGTGACTGTGACGAGGGGACATCCTCTGCGTCTGGAGGAAAGAAGGTTTCTGCACAAACATAGAAGAGGATTCTTTACGGTAAGAGCAGTGAGACTATGGAGCTCTCTGCCTGAGGAGGTGGTGATGGTGAGTACAATAAAGGAGTTCAAGAGGGGCCTGGATGTATTTCTGGAGTGTAATAATATTACAGGTTATAGCTACTAGAGAGGGGTCGTTGATCCAGGGAGTTATTCTGATTGCCTGATTGGAGTCGGGAAGGATTTTTCCCCCTAAAATTAGGAAAATTGGCTTCTGTCTCAGTTTTTTTTTTGCCTTCCTCCGGATCAAGTTGCAGGATAACAGGCCGAACTGGATGGACGGATGTCTTATTTCAGCCTTATAAACCCTGTCACTGGCCACAGTAGCACAGACCTGGCTATCATCAGGATCCTTCACGTTACCTTCTTCTGTAGGATGATGGCTTTGTCCACTAACTTCTTTGTAACGAGCAGTGCGGGGTTCCTGGGGGTGGGCAGAGGTGTCCTCGCTCTCCCGTTGATGTGATTATGAGATGCCTGATATGTAGGGCAGGGACGAGCGATGCTCAGGGTGGGGTGGTGCGTAGGGCGGACAGTAACGGATCCTTACAAAGAAAAGTGTTGATTAGTATATAAGGGTGCAATTCTTCCCCCCAAAATCGAGGGTCACATGACTTCAGAGTACTTACGTGTGTCCTGCGCTCTCTGTCCTTCTGGGACAGCTTGAGGCACAGTTCTTGGAGCGTTGGTTGGCGGCTCCAGGGATGGATTTCCTTGAGAAAGGGACATCACACTCACAATTTTGATGTTATCTTCTTGACCATCCTGTGGTTTGACATCACTGGTGGTCTGCTGAGCATTGGGTACCTGCGAAACCCTCTCCTTCTTTTGGCCACCATTGTCCTGCAGAAGGCTCCAGAGCTGGGCTTGTTCCCAGGGTTGTCCTTTTGTAGGTAGGTTCTGGGTGGCACCAACAGACTTCTCAGGTTCAATGTTCTTACGTTTTAAGTAAAGGTAGATGGCTTGTGGCGTCACCTTTATGTTGTCTAGCTCAAGGACCTTTTTGATTTTTCGAAAGCTGAGACCGGCTTTTCTCAACACCACAATCCTGTGTTTTGCCTGATCGTCCAGGCGACCCATAACTTCAGGTGTCTAGGACTCCACAAGATGTCTGGAAGAGTCCTGAAAGGAAAGCTATGGAAGACCAAAAAATACACCTATGATCAACACAGTACGAAGACCTCTCCTCCTCCTAATACACAGACATCAGGACACGGACCTCTCCTCCTCCTAATACACAGACATCAGGACAGGGACCTCTCCTCCTCCTAATACACAGACATCAGGACACAGACCTCTCCTCCTCCTAATACACAGACACCAGGACACGGACCTCTCCTCCTACTAATACACAGACATCAGGATACGGACCTCTCCTCCTCCTAATACACAGACATCAGGACAGGGACCTCTCCTAATACACAGACACCAGGACACAGCCCTCTCCTCCTCCTAATACACAGACATTAGGACAGGGACCTCTCCTCCTCCTAATACACAGACATCAGGACACGGACCTCCTCCTCCTAATACACAGACATCAGGACAGGGACCTCTCCTAATACACAGACATCAGGACAGGGACCTCTCCTTCTCCTAATACACAGACATCAGGACACAGCCCTCTCCTCCTCCTAATACACAGACATCAGGACAGGGACCTCTCCTCCTCCTAATACACAGACATCAGGACACGGACCTCCCCTCCTCCTAATACACAGACATCAGGACGGGTACCTCTCCTCCTCCTAATACACAGACACCAGGACACAGCCCTCTCCTCCTCCTAATACACAGACATTAGGACAGGGACCTCTCCTCCTCCTAATACACAGACATCAGGACACGGACCTCTCCTCCTCCTAATACACAGACATTAGGACAGGGACCTCTCCTCCTCCTAATACACAGAGATCAGGACACGGACCTCTCCTCCTCCTAATACACAGAGATCAGGACAGGGACCTCTCCTCCTCCTAATACACAGACATCAGGACACGGACCTCTCCTCCTCCTAATACACAGACATCAGGACATGGACCTCTCCTCCTCCTAATACACAGACATCAGGACAGGGACCTCTCCTCCTCCTAATACACAGACATCGGGACAGGGACCTCTCCTCCTCCTAATACACAGACATCAGGACATGGACCTCTCCTCCTCCTAATACACAGACATCAGGACAGGGACCTCTCCTCCTCCTCCTAATACACAGACATCAGGACACGGACCTCTCCTCCTCCTCCTAATACACAGACATCAGGACACAGACCTCTCCTCCTCCTAATACACAGACATCAGGACACGGACCTCTCCTCCTCCTCCTAATACACAGACATCAGGACAGGGACCTCTCCTCCTCCTAATACACAGACATCAGGACACGGACCTCTCCTCCTCCTAATACACAGACATCAGGACACAGACCTCTCCTCCTCCTAATACACAGACATCAGGACACGGACCTCTCCTCCTCCTAATACACAGACATCAGGACACGGACCTCTCCTCCTCCTAATACACAGACATCAGGACACGGACCTCTCCTCCTCCTAATACACAGACATCAGGACAAGGACCTCTCCTCCTCCTAATACACAGACATCAGGACACGGACCTCTCCTCCTCCTAATACACAGACATCAGGACAGGGACCTCTCCTCCTCCTCCTAATACACAGACATCAGGACACAGACCTCTCCTCCTCCTAATACACAGACATCAGGACACGGACCTCTCCTCCTCCTAATACACAGACATCAGGACACGGACCTCTCCTCCTCCTAATACACAGACATCAGGACAGGGACCTCTCCTCCTCCTAATACACAGACATCAGGACACGGACCTCTCCTCCTCCTAATACACAGACATCAGGACACAGACCTCTCCTCCTCCTAATACACAGACATCAGGACACGGACCTCTCCTCCTCCTAATACACAGACATCAGGACAGGGACCTCTCCTCCTCCTAATACACAGACATCAGGACACGGACCTCTCCTCCTCCTAATACACAGACATTAGGACAGGGACCTCTCCTCCTCCTAATACACAGACATCAGGACACAGACCTCTCCTCCTCCTAATACACAGACATTAGGACAGGGACCTCTCCTCCTCCTAATACACAGACATCAGGACACGGACCTCTCCTCCTCCTAATACACAGACATCAGGACACGGACCTCTCCTCCTCCTAATACACAGACATCAGGACACAGACCTCTCCTCCTCCTAATACACAGACATCAGGACACGGACCTCTCCTCCTCCTAATACACAGACATCAGGACACGGACCTCTCCTCCTCCTAATACACAGACATCAGGACACCGTCACATACCTGGGCTCTCTCCTCGGCTGCAGCCATATCTCAGGCTTTGTTTGTTTACACAGGGAGAAAGATTCAGCGAAGGTTTCTGGGAGTGGGCGTAAACTTGAGGTGAACTTAACCCTTTAGTTACGAACGTCGTTAAACTCATCCCTGGAAGCAACTCCCGAGGCTGCCTTCCCCTTTAACGCCTTCCTCCCTGCAGCCACACCCCCTTTTCCTAACAGCGTGACGTCATCTTTAGAGCGACCGGAGGTTTGTAGGCTGTAGGATGGCGGCGCCGCGTCATAACGAGCGCGACGGCTTATCTGATCTCAGGAGGGAGAAGCAGAGAAAGTCCGGGAAAATGTAAGTGGCTCCTGCACAATCCGCCTCCATCTTGCGGCTCGGTGACTGCGGTCACCCCGGGGAGGGTGGATTATAGGTCCGCGGGCGGTAGACGTCTCTCATGTCTCCGTATTGACCCCGGATGATGGATTGTTTGTATGAATAGTTCCTGTGGCGGCGCTAGGCCTCAGCCTGGTGTATAGGAAGCGGTTCCTGGGGCTAAGATGGCGGCTCCCAGTGTCCCCCTACATCCCCTCCACCCTATAGGGGGATTTATGCTCCGTGTTTAATCCGTTTGTATAGGGGTTTCCACCATTTTGACGCCAGTCTTACACCTGCACTGCTACTTTGTAACAAACCCTCAGTTGTGTTTGCTACTGTGAGATCCTGAACAGCTTGAGCCCTTCCCGATCTTCTTCCATTCACTGACGGCAAGCAGAGTTCCTAGAAACTTAGAAATCTTCATTATAGGAGGATTTAAAGGGAAAGTGCAGACTGTTTGACTTGGAGCCTGTTCACATGTGGTGCATACCATGCAGATTTTCTTTCCGCATTTGCAGGTGTAAAATCCGTAGCGGCAAAGTGGATAGGGGTTTAATAAATTGACCAATAGCGTGTAAAACGCGCCAATTCTGCAGCCAATCCGTGACCGTTGTAATTTCCAGTATAGGTCCTGTGTGCACAGGGTCTAAAGTATTTTAACCATTTGTTGACTGCCTATTTACCATGTATGCCCGGGTGGTCGGCCATTGGAAGGGGGGTTTTCAGGATAGGTCACCGGTATCTGATGGGTGGGGGTCCGACTCCCGCCATCAGCTGATTGAAGAGGCTGCAGCGTTCCCATGCTGTCCTTGCAACAACTTACAGCGCCGCCTGCTGTATGGTGGCTGTGCTTGGCATTGCAGCCCAGGATTATTCACTTCAGTGGGCCTGAGCCGAGCCTAGGTCATGTGACCGATGAACATGAGGTCACAGACCTGGGAAGAGATCGGAGCGCGGGGGTGCCGGGAGCCTTACCCCCACCAATCGGATACTGATGGTCAAAATAATGGACAGCCCCATTAAAAGGGCAAGTTGAATGCGATAAACTCACGTGTGTCAGTGAGGGGTCCCCTTCTGACCTCCGCTCTTATGACTTGAACACGCAGTATCAAGCGTCATTAACACCTCAGTGTTTGGTCAGTGATTTTGAGCCAAAACCAGGATTGGAGCCTCCACAGACATAGGGTATAAGGGAAAGATCTGCACCTGTTCTGTGTTTAGAGCCGCACCTGGTTTTAGCTCACAATCACTGACCGAACACTGACGTGTGAATGAGGCATTACACTGACTTATAAGGCTGTGTAACCCCGAGCTTCCTGGAATCTACTAAATGACCCCGGCATAATGCTGTGAGTGTAATACAGTAGATTCCAGGATGCTCAGGTCACTCAGCCTAATGTCAGCATAGGGCTACTTTCATATCTGCTTTTTTTCCGGATCCGCAGGGGATGGGCAAAATCGCTACCGTCATGATAATCCAATCGGCTGCATCCGTTATGAACGGATCCGGTTGTATTATCTCTAAAATAGCCACGACTTACAATGGTTTTAGTGCCGGATCTGTTTTTTTTTTGTGTCCGAGAAAACGGATCCGGCACCATTGACTTACATTGTGTTTCAGGCCGGGTCCGTCTTGCTCCGCATCCCATAATGCACTCAAAAATGATGCTTGCAGTGTTTTTCTGTCCGGAATGGGAACGCAGTGAAGCAGGACGCAATGCATTCTGGTGACTCTGTTCCCTTCAGTTCTGTTTTGTCCCCATTGACAATAAATGGGGACAAGACTGAGGCGTTTTCCTCCGGTTTTGGGTCCTCCGGTCCAATAGCAGAAAGGAAAAGCACAGATGTGAAAGTAGCCTAAGGGCTCGTTCACACACACATTTTTTGCGCTCCGTATACGGGCTGTTTTTTGCGTTCAGTATACAGTCCGTATACGGAACCATTCATTTCAACGGTTCCGCAAAAAAATAGAATGTACTCTGTATGCATTCCATTTCCGTTCCGCTACTTTTTGAGTCATGTCCTATTATTGCCCGCAAATCATGTTCCGTGGCTCAATTCAAGTCAATGGGGATGTAAAAAAAACAAAAAAAAAAACTGAATGCATCCATATGTCTTCCGTATCCGTTCCATTTTTGCGGAAGCATCTATTGAAAATGTTATGCCCAGCCCAATTTTTCAATGTACTTACTGTTAAAGCATTATTATATGCTTTCGTTTTGCGATCCGCAAAAAAAACGGATTGAAAACGGAAACGTTACTGAAACCAAAAACGGACTGCAAAATCATAGTTGTGTGAACAAGCCCTAATTCAGTAGATTCCAGGACCTTCAGGGTTAAGCCTCATTCACGGATGCGTGCTGTACGTGTTCTCCGCGGACAGCACACGCCCCGTTTGTTTTAATGTGTGTATTCACACATCATTGTTTAGCACGGTCCGTGGGTCCGCTTTTTAAGCACGGATGCATGCTCTCTTCTGTCCGTGTTCACGGATCCATCACGGCCATTATAGTTTATGGGTCCCTGAAAACCACGGATGCCATACGTGTTTCACGGATCATTAAGAAAAGATTCTTTGAAAATTATCTTTCACCTGTTCGGTGTCAGTGAAACACGGATGCAAAAAACGGACACATGGATCCTTCACGGATGCATCACTAACCACCTGCTCACGGGTTTGGACACGGACGTGTTAATGAGGCTTTACACAGCTTTATAAATCAGTATAAGGGCTCATTCAGACGGCCGTATGTTTTGTTTTGCGTTGCAGACCCATTAGTTTCAATGGGAATGCAAAAGATGCGGACAGCACACCGCCAAAAAGATAGAGCTTGTCCTATGTTTCAGTAAAACACGGCTCCGTGGCCCCATTTAAGTCTATGGATCCGTAAAAAATGGATAGCATAATGCAAACGCATTCCGGTTTTTGCGGACAGCCTGAACTGTCCGCAGAAAAAAACAGATCTGCATTTTTACGGACTGCAAAAAAACTTCCGAATGAGCCCTAACACTGTGCGATCCTGCCAGAAGAAGGTCTCGCTGGCACAAGCTGCCAGTTTATCGCCTTCCTCTCGCTGGTGTGTCTCTGCCCTAAAAGCAGCAGCAAAGTGGATGAGACTGAAACAAATCTGATCCATCGACGTTCTGCCGCGGAATAGCTGTGGAATCCGCCGTGCATTTCAGTACCCTGCGTAGTGAAGGAAAAAAGACGCCTGAGTTACATTTTACATGTGGCTGCCATGTCTTCATATTTTCTCTACTTTGCCGGTAATATAATATACCGCGGATTTACCGCACCCCAGTCCACATGGTCGTACCCTAAAGGGGATTACTGGGGGTTAGTTTGCGGGTATGGGTACCCATTTGGTACTGCCTAGAGCAGGGGTCGCCAACCTTAAGCCCTCTTGCTGTTGTAAAACTACAACTCTCAGCATGTACACTTTTTAGGTCCGTTTTCTAAACTCCCATAGAAGTGAGTGGAACCTGCTGGGAGTTGTAGTTATACACCCGCTGGAGGTTGGTGGTCTATAGATTTGTCACTGGGGGCTACTTTCCGTGCAGAGGTCCATTTATAGCAATGCTGAGAATATTGCGGGAGATGTGCAGCTGGAGAAATCTCTGTGCGGTGCCCAAGGGTGTCTGATCTCACGGCAGAACCCTGGAAATCAGCGGTGGTCCGGGATCAGAGGCTTCCCCAGCGTGTCCATGACCTGGGCTCCCGTTATCAGGGGGAACCCAGCTTGTTGTGAGGGGGGAGTCTCTCTAGAGTTAGGATTGCGGTGTGATGTAACCAGAAGGATTTGCCTTTTAGGTGTCAGGGGCAGTTGGGTGCCCCCCATTCGATGTGTGCGGGGCTTCCTGTGGCGCCCCCGGACAATATGGGACACCCCCAGGAGGATTCTGGGTATCTTGATATTGCTCATGTTCCCCTGTGGTGTATTGGATGCAGACTTTTCAGATGAGGGGGTAGGTGTCTCCCGTGCTGGGTGGGTGGCCCAGCAGTGCTGGGACTTGCAGTACTTGCCCTGGGATGCCTTGTATGCTTCTGTATAGAATCGCACTGGAGTCTACAGAACTGTAAAGTCCTGAGACGATTTATATTAATATAGTACGTGCCCTCTCCGTCTCAGAACACATGCATTCTCGGTCGAGCATGCGTGTATGGGGAGGGGATCGGGGAGATACCTGTCGGCTGACAGGTATCACATGTATGGCGGGCTGTCACCAATCCTGAGGATACAGTGGGAGACGTGATTTGCTTAGTCTTTTAAAGGGACCCCCAGATTTTTTTTTAGCTCTGGCAAGTTGAGTCTCTTCATGGATCGTGACGGCTGCAGTCCAGGTCCATGGAAGTAAAGGATCCCCGCACCAAGATAGAGCCTGCCCCGGCTATATGAATAGGATGGCGGATAGCGGCACAGTCCCCTCTGTCCCGCTTGCCCTAAGTGTCTCCCAGAAATCTTTTGCGTCGCTCATCTCCGAGAAACTTTTGTGACCTTCATTTTGTGTGATATCTCCCATTAAGTCATGTGAGTAAGGTCTAGGTCAGTGGCGGCATTCAGAGCCCCCTCTGTGGGCACCCGGTAAAAAGTCTATGGTGTACCAATATGCCTTAGACTTCTCCTGTCATTCATCAGCGCAGGCGCACTATGAACAGCACAGGCAGCGCACTGAATGTAGACGGGCAGTTATAGCTCAATGATAAAGTACATGGAAGATATACTGTACTGGACTGTGGTATTCAGAGTAAATTGCCAGGTTGGCACCTTGCGATAAATAGGTGGGTTTTGAGCTGCAGTTTGAGCACTCAGTCTCTAAAAGGTTCGCCATCACTGGTCTAGTTGCTATGAATATGCGGCCTCCTACAGCCTTAAAGGGGTTCGCCCATCTCACCCATTGGGGGCATATTGCTAGGATATGCCACCATTGTGTGATAGGTGCGGGTGCCATCTCCAGAGCGGAGCCTGCAAAGTGAAGGAGGATGGACTGCGCATGCGCGGCCGCACTCCATTCCTTTCTATGGGGGTGCAGGAAATAGCCGAGCGGTGCGCTAGGCCATTTTCTGGCGTCCCATAGAGATGAATGGGAAGTGCACTGCACAAGTGCAGCCTCCGCTCCATTCACTTTTATGGGAAATGAATGGGAAGCGCGTGTGCGCAGGCTCCGTTCTAGAGATGGGTCCGGGTCCCAGGGGTGGATCTCACACCTGTCAGACACTGGTGGCATATCCCAGAGATATGCCCTCAATGTATGAGATGGGACAACCACTTACATTTCTGGTTGTGAGGCCATAGTCACCAGCCTGTCTTACATTAGTACAGTCCTCTGCTCCAGACCAAGTGGGCACAGTTCTGGTGACAGGAGCTCAGGAATGTGTCTGTACAGCGCCACCTGCTGTTTGTTCTTTTTCTTATTTCTTTGTCCTGCTCACTGAGATGGCCGCACATGCTCAGTTTCATCCTTCAACTGCCTCCTGAGCTGTGGTTGGTAGAGCAAGGACACGCCCCCTGAGCTGTGATAGGGAGAGCAAGGACACGCCCCCCCTTAGCTGCAGCAGAAAATACACTCCCCTTGAGCGGTCAGCTTGATATAAATCTAGCAGAGCAATGCATGGGGAGATCTCTGGATCCATGTGAGGTACAGGGCTAATTCTAGTTTTAAGAGATTGTCATGTACTATGTGATGTCTGGTTTTGATTTTTTACATCAATCATGGGAGAACCCCTTTAAGGGTGGTTCGTTCTCAGCAGTGTCCTCCTGTCATACTACTGATAACATGCGGTGATTAAAGTAATGCTACTTTCACACTGGCGTTTTTGGGTCCGCTTGTGAGATCCGTTTCAGGGCTCTCACAAGCGGTCTAAAACGGATCAGTTTTGCCCCAATGCATTGTGAATGGACAAGGATCCGCTCAGAATGGATCAGTTTGCCTCCGTTCCGCCTCCATTCCGCTCTGGAGGCGGACAGCGTTTTGGTGTCCGTCTGACGAAACTGAGCTAAACGGATCCGTCCCCCATTGACTTTCAATGGTGTTCAAGACGGATCTGTTTTGCCTATGTTCATGATAATACAAACGGATCCGTTCTGAACAGATGCATGCGGATGTATTATCAGTGCGGATCCGTCTGTGCAGATACATGACGGATCCGCACCAGACGCCAGTGTGAAAGTGGCCTAACTTGCCTCAAACAGCTCCTCATATCTCAGCTTCTTCTGTGATATCAGGAGGATGGAGTGTGAATTGTCGTCCGGTCCGAGTTTTGTTTCCCGACGTGGCCCTTAGCATGTGACGTGTAATGGCATTTTCTTTGCAGGGCTCCCTCTCCTAGCAAGCGTAAAGAGCGCTCTGAGGACCGTGCCAAGGAGCGAGTCAAGGAGAAGGCCCCCAACAAAGAGGCAGGAGAGAAAGATCGCGGGCGGGATAAGACCAGGAAGAGGCGCAGCGCCTCCAGTGGCAGCAGTAGCAGCAGGTAAGTCTAATGGCTGTGTGAGTGACGCACTGATTGTTGCATGCCGCAGTCACTGACCGATGGGCGTTCTCCTCTCCTTTCCTGTAGTCGCTCGCGGTCGAGCTCATCATCCAGTAGTTCTTCGGGCTCCAGCTCTGGATCAAGCTCAGGATCAAGTTCTTCATCTGCTTCAAGCCGGTCAGGCAGCTCCAGCTCATCCCGAAGCTCCAGCTCCAGCAGTTCCTCTGGGTCCCCAAGTCCTTCCCGTCGTCGCCATGATAATCGAAGGCGTTCCCGCTCAAAGTAGGTATTTGTACAGGTTCCACTCCCAAACCACTGCTCTGCTCTTACAGTTTTGAAACTCCCCCATCAAAGGAAGCTCCTGTGCCTCCATGACAGCGCTGTACGACCTGATGTAACTCCGAGAACCTGCAGATGTGACTCTTTATTTTTTTTCTCTGTTAACAGATCAAAACAGCCAAAACGTGATGAAAAAGAGAGGAAGAGGAGGAGTCCAAGTCCGAAGCCCACCAAAGTGCACATTGGGAGGCTGACGAGGAACGTGACTAAGGTTAGCTCGGGCTGTAGTGTCTCTCACCCTCCGATCTGATATCTCTGCCCTAGGGCTCGGTGATTTGGCAAAAAAAATAAATCTTATTTTCATTTTAAGGACAATTATTATTATTTTTTCTTCCTGAATTGCATTGCTTTCAGATGTTACACGCTGTCCAGCAGGAAATTCTAAAACGCCCTAAAATACACTCCTTTCTTTTTTTTTTTTTTTTTTTTTTGTAGTGGAATCTTAAGATGTTTTTTTTTTTTCTCCTAGGACCACATACTGGAGATCTTTTCTACCTATGGGAAGATTAAGATGATTGACATGCCTGTAGACCGCCTGCACCCACATCTCAACAAGGGCTACGCCTATGTGGAGTTTGAGGCTCCAGATGAAGCTGAAAAAGCCCTGAAACACATGGACGGAGGTAAAGAGGGGAAATTAAAACGTCTGAATGTTTGAAAAAAAGTGATGTCCTATATAGTGTAGGTAAATGGTATATCTCTGTGTCAGACCCTTACCGTGACCAAGAGCAGATGCAGCTCCTGAGACCTGGACTGTGGCCTGCTTCACGGTTGCGCTACGAGCAAAGCATAGGACAGGGGCCAGCAAGTCTCTGCACCCCAGTTGCAGCGAAACTACAATTCCCAGCATGCACACATCCTTGGCTGTTCTTGTAATTCCCATAGAGGTGACGAGCATTCTGGGAGTTGTAGTTTCAGTTTTTAGGACCTATCCTAGGGAGTGTGGATTGTCCGCCGTAGGCAAATGAAAATCGCGAAGACGTTTTTAGAGTAGGTCCACGAGGAATGTAAATTGCACTGCAAAGGGTGGAATCCACAGCATGAATTGACATGCTGCAGATTGAAAATCCACACAGCACACTTCCACTTATTGTGTGAGGAGACCGCTGGGTCATGTGCCACTTGGGGACACATCACTACCGAGGTGCACGTGACCCCATCCATGTGGAACTCCAGCAGAGCCAGAACAGCAGGGAAGCAGGTAAGTATGGCTGTTATCGCAAGTAGCGTGGGTTGGGGTGGGAATTAAAAAAAAAAATTAATAAAATCCTGGACAACCCTTTAAATGTATATTTTATGCCAGGGATTGATGGAACATGTTTTGTGTCATTTCCAGGACAGATTGACGGCCAGGAGATCACCGCTTCAGCAGTGCTTACTCCTCGACCCATAAGGGTGGTGCCTCGAAGGTTCAGCCCTCCCCGTCGGATGTTACCCCCTCCCCCTATGTGGCGTCGTTCTCCCCCACGCATGAGGAGGAGGTAGGACATATTCTGTTCTTTGCAAGCCATGGACACAATCAGGCCCAGCGCTAGTCTTAACACAGTATCCCTTTTACATGTAGTACTCCTTTAATGAAAGTGCCCATTCTTTCACATAGCAGAAGTTATCAGGAGTTGACTGCAGATCTTTGCTGGCGTCCTCAAACCTCCCTTTAAATACATAATGGTTGTCTCTGGTATTGCAGTTTATGCCCATTGAATGTAATTGTGGTGGAGGTGTAATACTCGGCACAGCCACTGGACGATGGTGGTGCCATTTCTGGGGGCATGTACAGTCCCATGCTACCCCTTTAAGGGGTTCTGTTGGTAGCGGCGTCCCTGTGCAGATGTTTGCGTAGAGACATAGCTGGGGTTCATCTGATTGAAACTCTGTTTTTCTTTTGTTGATCCGAGGCTCTGGTTCCACGTTATGATACTTTTTAATATGCAGATGAGGACGTCACCATTGCACTCGTTGCATCCAAGCGCTGCTCATTTCTGTAGCCAGTGCCTCCGTGGCTGCTTTGCCTCGCCCTGTCAATCAAAGCATCCAGGGAGGGGCTGGCCACAGATAGCTTGGGTGCAACAAGAGCAATGGTGACGCCCTGGTTGCATGCAAGGCCCATCTTGCATCCTAAGGAAAACTCGGGACAGAGCCTCGGATGAGCAAACGAAAAACAGCGTTTTAATCGGGTGAACCACGGCTGTGCGTCTATGCAAACAGTTGGACAGGTCACCTGTTACAGGTTAACTTTAAGTATTGTCCACTTAAAAAAATAATAAATTGTTAGTATACGGTGTAGCTGGTAACGCTCTGTTCCCTTCACAGGTCCCGTTCTCCACGTCGACGTTCCCCTGTCCGCCGCCGCTCTCGGTCCCCTGCACGCCGTCGCCACCGCAGCCGTTCCAGCTCCAATTCATCACGGTGAAACTTCATCTTCCTTCACAACACCCTTATCCAGCAGGCCACCCCACCCACAGACCATTTTTATTGACAGTACAGCCATAACAAGGACTGTTATACCGGACAACACGGCTGCAGCCTGACCCTCGAGGCAATCCAGTAACAGATGGTGATGGAGGACTTGACGTTGCTGAAGTGTCACCATTTTGTAAGAATAAACAGAGATCTGAGTTTTTCAATGTTTTAGCGTCTTCAAATTTTTATTTTTAAATTTTTTCCCCACATTTGACCTCACACTAGTTGCCATACATAATTACATTTCCAATAGTTGGAAAAATGTTCTCTTTTACTTATTATTTAAGCTGAGATCTGCGGTCTAGACCTAGACCAGGGGTCGGCATCCTCCCGGCTGTTGGAAAACAACAAATCCTAGCATGCTCCATATGTTTCTATAGGAATTCAAAGTGTAGATGAGCAAGTGTGCATGCTGGGAGTTGTAGTTTCACCACTGCTGGAGGTTGCTGACCCCGGCTCTAGACTGTCAGTAACTAACCCGGTGTATCGCTCTGTACCCACAGTAACACTGCATCTATTAAGTGTTCTTCACTGGAAGACCTCGTTAATGAAGCAGCATTCTGTTAATTGTGATGTAATATTCATATTTGCAAACTGCCTTTCAGTGTCCAGTGGTTATAATGGAACAGCTAAGGTGATGGACGCCCAACCTCACCCGGCCGCCATGTTTCCTTCGTTATTTATCCCTCAACTTTATTATTAAAATGATTTTTAGACAAATGCAGAACTGTGATTTGCAGGGATCCCCCAATGTTCCCAGAGCCTTTTAGGGTGCAATGTTCTTTAGCCTGGAGCTGTTAAATATTCCCAGTTGCTTTGTGTGTCCCGACCTTCATATAGAAGAATATATTTGAAGGCAGAACCTGTACAGTTGAACTTTTACATTCAATGTTGCATTCTTTATTTTGTAGTGTTTTAAATTTTTTTTTTTTTTAAATGTCTGTTCCATATCTGTAAACTGTGGATTAAACGGACGATTTATGGTGCAGAGGTTTCCTTTCCTTGATTTCTAATTGTCCTATTAACACTGTCCAATCAGGGTGGTGAATGATGCACAACTGCTTGTGCCATCTGCTGGAGAGTGAGTGAACTGCAGGCGCCCATACGTGCGACTGCTGAGCCGTGACTTTGCTGCAAGTGCAACACATAAAAAACATGCACTTCACCCATGCTTGCACTGAAACCACGGCAATTTACAGTAATCCATATTCCGTTAATTTGTACAGGCACCTTAAAAAAAAAAAACAACTACTAGATTGGTTAAAGAGGTCCCGTTGCCTCTCTTGACTTCGCTGTTTTAGTAAAGGTGTGATTTCCAGAAATAAAGAAATCTGACATATGCTTCTGTGCAAAGGGCCATTTCAATCCGTTAAGGTATGCTCAAACCATTCACATTTATAATAATGAATGGGGTAAGAACATATCCCCTATCCAGGAGATCGCTGGAGGCCCCCACCAATCACAATGGGCTGCAGGACGTCCCAGAGTGAGTGTATCAGAGGTAAACTATGAGTACTGTACGTTTCTTTTCTTCTGCAGTCCAATAGAGTTAATGGAGCGGCAGCGTGCATGCGTGACCACTGCTCCATTATGGTGGCCCAACCCTATTAAAGGATTTTCCAAGACTTCAGTACTGATGAGCTATCCTCTGGATATGTCATCTGTATCTGATTGGTGGGGAAAGGGATCCGCACCAATCAGCTGTTTGAGAAAGCAGTGACCCTTCCAGTAGCGCCATGTCCTTCTCACAGCTTTCCCTAGGCCGTGTGACGTCACGTTCATCGTGCCATGGCCTAGGCACAGCTCGCCCCCGTTGAGGTGAATGGGGCTGAGCTGTGATACCAAGCATAGCCGCTATACAATGTCCAGGGCTGTGCTTGGTGAGCAGGGAGAAGGCCGCCAGCACTGATGCAGCTGCTCGACGAGGGTGTCAGACCCCACGATCAGTGTAAAAGCCTTTTACAACCCCTAGCACAAAACTGGAGCCAATGGTGAACTGATAAAAGGAAGTCCTGCTGTTATCATTGGGTCGAGCCTAATAAAATATGTGAATTGAAGGGGTCTCTAAACCAGACCAGTGGGATCAATAAACCGGACAGACCTCTTTAGTTTTTTTCTAAAAAAAAAAAACTTGGTTTATGCTAAATAATTATCTTGACTATTCAAAAGTAAATTGTCGCAAGGACTGTTCTGCATGAAAGGAAGAATAAGACCCTGATTAGTGAAGGTCAACAGATTAAAGGGGGGTCTCACTTCAGCAAACTACACTGCTCGTTTCCAGGGGTTACAACCACCCTGTAATCCAGCAGCTGTGGTCATGGTTGTACACTATAGGGAAAAAGCACTGGCCTCTCTGGAGGCCGGGCCCACGGGAGCATCCATAGGTACTCCGCAGTGGTGGCCGTAACCATGGAAACAAGCAGTGTATGATGTGATTGAAAAATGAATCCAGTCAGCAAAGGAGGCAATATGGAGAATCACAATACATTAGTAAGTGCCTTGTATTAACTTTCTCTACATGATAAATGCCATTTCCTGAAGTGAGACCACCCCTTTAATACACCGAGTTATCGGTGCTATAGGTTTCATCTTTCCCAATTCCACATGCATGCTCAGCTTATGTGCAATGAATGAGGAGAGGGGAGATAATCCCCACAGCTCTCTCTCTCGCTGAGAACTAAAGGTTTGGGCAGTTGGATTTCTTCTGCAGTCAGGAGAGATTCTGGAGGTCCCACACCCATTAGATGGGTGGCAGGTCCTGCTGTGGTTTTGGCCAACATTTACTGAATGCTGCCTCTTTTATAACCTCCTCTCCTGCACCACTAGGTGGCGCTCATTCATTGTCTATGGAAGCTTCATGTAATTCCATCCTGTACCCAAGGATTGAATATTCCACCTACTTACAAGAAGCGGAAAGCAACAGGCATCTAATAAGTGTCTTGTTCTATAAACTAGGCATAGTAGGGATTAAAGGGACACTCTAGGCAAAATAGACACCGGGGTGGGGGATTTACCAAGCAAAATGTGCCAGAATTGTGGCTCAAATAGGATTCACATCATGCATCAAATTAGTTTGGATGCTTTTCATGCCTTACTATACAATTCTGAAAATGGTGTAAGAAAGTAGGTACAGCCAAGTGGATCCCTAAAATATGCCAGAGGGGTTGTCTCGCTTAAGCAAATGGCATTTATCATGTAGAGAAAGTGAATACAAGGCACTTCCTAATGTATTGTGATTGTCCATATTGCTTCCTTTGCTGGCTGGATTCATTTTTCCATCACATTATACACTGCTCATTTCCAGGGGTTACGACCACGCTGCAATCTATCAGCAGTGGTCGTGCTTGTACACTATAGGGCAGGCATGTCCAAACTCTGGCCCTCCAGATGTTGCAAAACTACAACTCCCATCATTCCTGGACAACCTACTGCTATCAACCTACAGAAGAGCATGATGGGAGTTGTAGTTTTGCAACACCTGGAGGACTAGAGTTTGGACATGCCTGCTATAGGGAAAAAATGGCAGCCTCTCTGGTCAGCTTTTTCCCAGCCACCTCGTATCTGCGCTGTGGCAGTAACCCTAAGATAGTGCCTCGTATTAACTTTCTGTACATGATAAAAGCAATTTGCTGAAGTGAGACAGCCCCTGCTTCCCAACAGGCATAGAGAAATGTGAAAAAAAAAAAAATGCTCACTGCCTACTGCTACCACCAGGGGGAGCTAATTGCATACAAGATTTATAAAGCTCTCAATTCCTCCTTTGCTAAGCTCCCCCTAGTGGTGACTGTTCAATGCACTTTACTGTAGTAATCCAGTCCGATATAAGTCGCTCCCTCTCCAGATTCTAACATCTAAAAGTAAAGTTTAGTATTTCCCTGATTTGTCTCGCATTTCCCTCTTTATGTTGTGTCCACATTACTGTCAACATTTCAAATGACACCAAGTTGTTTCTCCCCCACACAGAAGCAGCGATGAGCGCGGCAGCCATGTTTGCTGTCGGTAGGAAACCAAACTTCCTTTTTCATGTTGTTTGACTGAATTCTATATCCTGAACAAAGAGTCCTGGGGAAGGAGAGAGGAACTGGCAGACGAAGAGTCACACAGAGGACGCACTATATTAAGCCAGGCTGATCCCATGCAAAAAAAAAAGGCTAAAAATACCCGGTGGGATCATCTTCTCACGACTCTGCGCACAGGGCGGCTCCTCTTGGCATACACGCAATTGGGAGTCACCTTAACTGGAAGGTAAACTACTGGGACTGACGGCAAATGGCGTGATGAAGCATTATGTTTAATCAGATTGATTTTCTCCAGTCCTCTCTGCAATTGCTGAGGTTCAGAGGCACCATCAGTGATGATATCCAACTCGCCACTCTCCAGCCGCTGCAAATACCGTCAACTGCGGGCTAAGAGTTGTAGTTTTTGCAACAGGAGACGCCACGGGTTGGCGATCTCTGATTTAGACACTTATTCAAGTGGATACGTGATCAGTGTCTCATTGGACGTGGTCCTGACTGCTGAGACTCTCACCATGCTTAGGCTACTTTCACACTAGCGTTTTGGTTTCCGTTTGTGAGATCCGTTCAGGGATCTCACAAGCGGTCCAAAACGGATCAGTTTTGCCCTTAATGCATTTTAAATAGATAAGGATCCGCTCAGAATGCATCAGTTTGGCTCCGTTCCACCTCCATTCCGCTCTGGAGGCTGCTTGCAGCGTTTTGGTGTCTGTCTGACGAAACTGAGCCAAACATATCCGTCCTGACACACAACGTAAGTCAATGGGGACCGATCCATTTTCACTGACACAATAGAAAACGGATCCATCCCCCCATTGACTTTCAATAGTGTTCAAGACGGATCCGTTTTGGCTATGTTAAAGATAATACAAACGGATCCGTTCTGAATGGATGCGTTTGTGCAGATCCATGACGGATCAACACCAAACGCGAGTGTGAAAGTAGCCTTAGAATGAAGGAATCACAACACTGTCTGAGGACTTGTAGAGAGAGCAGGCTACTTTCACATCTGTGCTTTTGCGGGATCATCAGGGGATCAGCAAAAACGCATCCGGTCAATAACACAACCGTCTGCATCCGTTCAGAACGGATTCGGTTGTATTATCTCCCAAATGAACAAGGCGGATCCGTCACTAAATCCATTGTAAGTCCAGGGGGACTGGGCCTATTTTGTTAGTGTCCGAAAAAACGGCTCCGGCACCATTGACTTTCATTGCGTTTCATGCCGGATCCGTCTTGATCAGTATCCCATGATACTGCTTGCAGCGCTTTTGTGTGCGTCATGGTAACGCAACAGGATGCATTCTGGTGCACTCCGCTCCGTTCTGTCTCCATTGACAATTAAAGGGGCAAAACTGAAGCGTGTTCGTCCGGTTTTGAGATCCTATGACGGATCTGAATATCGGAAAGGAAAACAGATGTGAAAGTATACACCAAAAATTCCAATAGCGCTAACCTACTATTCCTCTTCTTCCAGCTGCAGTATCGCAGCAGAACTGCACAAAACTGCTGCACTAATGTAAATGATGCAAAATGATACCGCGCTCTCCCTACAACCAAAACACCATGCAACACCCCCTGTTGAGAGATCACCCTGATGACCTGATCAGTCTAAATTGCCTTACTGATTACTTCAAATCCTCTGGGATCCTCATTTCTCCATTGCACAGGTATGGGGTTATTGCAGGCAAAGGTTAAGTGCCTAGACTCGGGAGTAGCGCCCCAGCCCGTGGTGCGGCTACCGCTAGTACAGGGTCGTGGATCTCGCTCGCACAGAGGAGTCAGTGACGCCACTAGTCTTCCTGATGAAGGACAGCGTACTGTCCGAAACGCGTCAATCATCAGGGTTATCTCTCAACAGGGGGTGTTGCATGCTGTTAGGTTGTAGGAGAGTGCAGTATCATTTATATCAGGGATCAGCAACCTTTGGCACTCCAGCTGTTGTGAAACTACAATTCCCAGCATGCTCCAATTCATTTCTATGTGAGTTCTTACAAGAGCCTAGCAAGTATGCATGCTGGGAGTTGTAGTTTCACAACAGCTGGAGTGCCGGAGGTTGCTGATCCCTGATTTATATTGTGCAACAGATGTGAAAGTAGCCTAACCCATTCTAGGGATAGTCAGGTATGAAGCTGAAGTGAACTTTCTGTGTAGTGCAGGAGTCAGAAAAATTCTTAACTCCAGCTGCTGTGAAACTACAACTCCAAGCACACTTACTTGGCTGTAACTCCCATACAAGTAAAAAGAGGATTCTGGGAGTTGTAGTTGGAGAACAGCTGGCGTGCTGGAGGTTGCTGATCCCTGATCTAGTGTGTGATTTTCTATGCTGAATATCCACTCTAGCTGTTTTAGGCAGGCCCCAGTGCTGGAAACAACAATTGTTTGGGGTGCTGGGTGTAGAACCCCCACCATTCAGCTATTGATGTTCTTTACATAAATATAAGAACAGCACCAATGTCCCTTACCACCTTAGGCATGCAGCAGAACGTCTCGTCGATGGATCCGCATCCAACCTATCCATAATCTTCAAAAATGCTAAAACGTCAGCATCTCCATCAGTAGTATCCTTATCCATTCAGTCCAACAAGTACAGAAAATGCAACGTTTCGGATACATTTGCCTAGTAATGCTTGAAAAAGGCTAAGATATAGCCGAAACGTTGCATCTTCTGTACTCGTTAGACTGAATAAATAAAGATACCACCGATGGAGATGCTGACATCTTTAATAAGGGTAGGTCATCATTATCTAGACTAGGCATGCTCAACCTGCAGCCCTCCAGCTGTTGCAAAACTACAACTTCCATCATTCCCGGACAGCCTACAGCTATCAGCCTACAGAAGGGCATGGTGGGAGTTGTAGTTTTACAACAGCTGGAGGGCTGCAGGTTGAGCATCCCTGATCTAGACCAAAGATCAGCAACCTCCGCCACTCCAGCTATTCTGAAACTACATTTCCCAGAGTGCCTCATTCACTTCTATGGGAGTTACAAGAACAGCTGAGCAAGCGTGCATGCTGGGAGTTGTCATTTCACAGCAGCTGGAGTGCCGAAGATTGCTGATCCCTGATCTAGACCATGGAAAACCCTTTAAAGGGGCTGTCCATTTGCACATGAATGTGTAACAGAGAAAGCTGGCATCCATTGGATCCAACATGGCATTGGTCAGGTGACTAGGTCACGTGACCGCTTCCTCCATTTGGGCGCAGGTGCTGAATGTGGTCCAATGCATGTGCAGATACCGAAATTCTGCTGCCTGTATCCGCGCATGCCCTGTATGTGCCCCCTTACCGTTTCAGAATTAGTCAAGGGCGCCTGGACGCATAGTGGCTTTTGCCATGCAGCCAAGGTAGGTTTGGATAGAGGAAACACATTGTTTTTTCAATGTGCTTCACTGAACTGCGGCAATTCACCGTAATAGCCGATACATGTACTGGAACCTTAATAAGCTAAGTTTAGAGAACCCCTTTAACCCTCCACCCTGCGTCTTTGTCTACGCTAGTGCCCATGGGGTGTACATATACAGTTACGCTGCCTCAGTGAAAAGAATACAGAGCAACAGATAATAAAATCCTTTTATATACACTTATATAGAAACAGACAATAATAAAATAATTTATGTATTTATGTAGAAAAAACACATTTCTTACTTTCTCCTTAATGGTGAATATTATATAAAAAGTAAGACCTGGTCGTGATTTTGGGGAGCATGGTAGCATCTGTGACCATCGATATCGTAAAATTAAACTGACAGAGAAGAAAGTTTTCAGATTTTGGCTACTGGGAAACCACTGATTATAAAGCTGTGGCATAACTAGTTATGGAAGGTAAAGCTCCCTATCTCCGGGTACAGTATTCACAGTTTGGTAACCATATTTTTATTGCTTCAATGTATGTATTATTAAAGATCTCCCACCATTCTGCGTATACAGCTCCGTTGCAGGGCTATGTGTCTCCATGGTAACAGACTACAAACAAAGCCTGTGTGGTCTAACCGTGCAGGGTTACTTTCTTCCATCTACCCCCTCTTCTATTGTCCGCAGGTTAGCAAGAAGATAAGGGAAGGACCAGACTACATGCACAGTTTGTCGGTAGTATGTTATCATGGAGACACACGGGTTCGCATAGGATCGGTGATCGCAAAAGTGCTGCATTTAGAAAAAAATGTATTGTAGAAATGAAAAAATGGTTGCAGAAGTATACATACCCCTAACAGTACAACTGCATGCCACGACCCCAGTGCTTTATAGGACGATACACCAGTTATATATCATTAGTCATATTTCAGACTCCATGTGAGGCAGCAGTACTGGGAGATTTGCTGCAAAGGCCGCCAAAGTTTTTAAGGATACATGTCAAATGTACCAAAAAAAAAGAAAAAAAAAAAGTGTGCGACCTGAAAAGGGTTAACCATCATAGTCTATGTCGGGCGCCTCCTCCACCTCCTCACTGTCTTCAACGCTGTTGTGTCGCACGTGCTCAGTAGACTGGGGTGCGAGTGGGATGGAGAGGGCGCGATACACGGCCTCCACTGTGCTCTGCGACACGTAGTAGCTGAGATTGACTGAGGGCATCTTGGATCTCATTTCTTCTAGGCACCGGTACGCCTGGAGAGAATATTAAGGATCAGTGTTATTCTATCAGAGGGCAGCATGAAGATGGACGCTAGATGAAATACAGAGAACGCCCTGCAAAGGGTAACGTGCAGCAACTTACCAGGTGAGAGGAACAAGGTAGGGGCCGGGCCTTAAAGGGGTTGTCTCACTTCAGCAAATGGCATTTATCATGTAGAGAAAGTTAATAGAAGGCACTTACTAATGTATTGCAATTCTCCATATTGCCTCCTTCGCTGGCTGGATTCATTTTTCCATCGCATTATACACTGCTCAAATCCATGGTTATGACCAGCGCTGCGGAGCACCTATGCACGCTCCCATGGTCCCAGCCTCCAGTTTGCAACCACGACCACAGCTCCTGGATTGCAGGATGATCGTAACCCCTGGAATCGAGCAGTGTATAATGTGATGGAAAACTGAATCCAGCCAGAAAGGAGGCAATATGGAGAAACACAATACATGAGTAAGAGCCTTGTATTAACTTTATCTAGGTGATAGATGCCACTTGCTGAAGTGAGAAAGCCCCTTTAAAGACCAGCAGAAAGGACAGTGAAGAAACTCTGAACGCTACTGTACCTTCTGAAAGTCTCCTTGCTGCGTGTAATGTTCTACCAGAAACCCGTACACATCGCCAATGCGGACGCCGCTCTCCAAATCCGGCTCTTCCAGCAGCAGCTCGCACTGTCTGATGGCTTCTTGCTTGTCTGCGGAGTATGCTCTGTGACAGCAACAAATAACATGGTGTCAGAATGAACCTGCAGCGGTGGAGAACAAGGGTGCTGGGATTTTAGGAGTGCTGTGTGGCACTGCAACTGGACTACAATACCGATGAGTCCATCCACTGGACAGGCTATCACTATCTGATCGTTGGTGGTCTTACTCCTGGCACCCCTGCTAATCAGCTGACTGAAGCGCTCCAGTGCCATGTTTTAAACTGCAAAGGGTGAAATCTGTCGCAGAAATCCACAGTATAAGGCTACATGCACACAACCGTTGGTGTTTTGCGGTCCGCAAAACACGGAAGCTGCTTCGCGTTCCGTTCCGCAATTTGCAGAACGGAACGCGGCCCATTATAGAAATGCCTATTCTTGTCCGCAAAACGGACAAGAATAGGACATGCTCTATTTTTTTTTGCGGGGGCACGGAACGGAGCAACGGATGCAGACAGCACACGGAGTGCTGTCCGCATCTTTTGCGGCCCCATTGAAGTGAATGGGTCCGCGCCCGAGCCGCAAAATATGCGGCTCGGACGCGGACCACAACAACGGCCGCGTGCATGCGGCCTAAACTGACATGTGGCAGATTAAGGGCGGCTGCACACGGTGTGGAGTATGCAAAGATTTTCTGTGTGGATTTTGTGCGGAAACAAATCTCATGTACACTCTTTTTTCTTAGTTGCTGATGTTTGACTTGCTGTGCGGATTTTGAAATCAGCAGCATTTTTTAGCGTTGCATTTTTTTCAATGGAAGGATGAGATCAGTATAAAATCAGCAAAAAAAAAAACGACAATAAATAGTGCACACAAATCTGCAGTGTGCAGGTACCTTTAAAATCCACGCTACATGCAAAGTAATGTGCTGCTTCCGGTGCGAAAAATTTCTGGAGCACATGGATGAGATTATTTTTTTTTTTTCAAATCTCATCCCCTTTGCTGGCACTGTATTCAGTGAAGATTTTCTGCATACAAATCCACTGGAAAAACCACACGTGGCTGTATCTAGTAAACTATTTGCACTAGTTCATCTACATCCCCCGCAACATTACCTCCGAGCCTGGATGAACCTCTTGACCAGAGTAACCTTGTTCTGCATATCAGACAAGCGTCGTTCCTGCTCTTCTGGGCTTCGCATTTTGGCTTTAGACAAACACTTGTACGCCTCAGTCAGTGCCCCCATGGCCTTCTCATAATTCTGATATTCATCAATCTCCACCTAGGACAGAAGACGAGGTCAAGAAAAGACCAGGAGCATCTGCCGCTGCCGGAGAACTGTACTGATCACTCACCTGAGCGCAGGCATCATAGAAACCAGCCAGAAGGTCAAGTGCTCTTCCCTTGGTGTAGAAGTTAATGATGTTATTGACGATATGGGGATCTTGCCGCCAATCCAGAGACTGCAGATAATTGGCGGCCATTATGTAGATTTCTTTCTGTCGGGAGACTCCGGCAAAGAACACAATCTTCTCAGTGTCACCTGACTTCAATAAAGACCTCATGGCCTGGTAAAACCGAGAACATAAGATGTCACAATGGTGTGGTGAGACCTGCTCCTTCATCTCTGTGCACATACCTTCTATACTAGACTGGTATAGTGTCCCAGGTGCAGGATTCGGGATGGGGTGTGTATTTTCGTCTAAATCTCTTACCTTCAACTTGTTCCCAGCCTGAGTGTATTTCTTGGTTGCAAGATGATAATTCCCTTGTCGCATGCAACAGTCAGCAATGCGTTCGAGAAGTTCCCGTCTTGCCTCCTCGCTAAGCTCCTTGGAGTTTTTGGATACGGTCATCTTTTCTGCCATATCCTCTGTGATAATGAGATTCTGCTCCAGGCACAGCTGCAGGGCATCGTAGTACTGCAAGAGACGAGATCACACACACATGGAACCACAATGGCCTCATTCCAGGTCTCCAACAACTGCTTAATAGAAGTTATCCCAAGTGGATCCTGTTCTGGAGGACTTGGCCAGCAATTTATAAATGGGAAACCGTATGGTCACCTGTATCACCCCTTGGCTGCTTTTTGAAAAGGAGTTATCCAGATGGGACAAGCCCTGTAAGGTCACAATAAATAAAGAGGTTGGACTGGCCCGCCTGAAGATCCTCTGCTCGGTCCAAGCTCTGACAAATATGGACTCCCAGTAAAACAGGGGCCTTAAGATTCCATATACTCAGAGGGTGTGCCCTCAGAATCATTTCCTCTGGTGGGCCCAAGGGACTTCAGTTCGATGCTGTTCCCACAAAAAATATTCTACAGTTTTCAAACCACCTGTGGATCTGAATACTTTTGTAATTGCATGTAATTAAAAATTTAGCATAGCCACTGAGTTTTTCAATACAATGTATCTGTATGGCGCCACCTGCTGTTTTTATTTTTTCTTATTTCTTTGTCCTGCTCACTGAGATGGCCGCACATGCTCAGTTCCATCCTTCAACTGCCACCTGAGCTGTGATAGGGAGAGCTGAGACACGCCTCCTGAGCTGTGATAGGGAGAGCTGAGACACGCCCCCTGAGCTGTGATGGGGAGAGCTGAGACACGCCTCCTGAGCTGTGATAGGGAGAGCTGAGACACGCCCCCTGAGCTGTGATAGGGAGAGCTGAGACACGCCCCCTGAGCTGTAATAGGGAGAGCTGAGACACGCCCCCTTAGCTGCAGCAGAAAAGACACTCCCCTGAGCTGCCAGCTTGATATAAATCTAGCAGAGCAATGAATGGGGAGATCTCTGGATCCATGTGAGGTACAGGGCTGGTTCTAGCTTGGTTAGAAAGAGATTGTCATGTACTATATGAGGTCTGATTTTTATTTTTTACATTAGTCATGGAACAACCCCTTTAAAAGGTTGTTCAGGCTTTTACTATTGATGGTCTATACTCAGGATAGGCCATCAATATCTGACTGGAGGGGGTCAGACTCCTGCACCTTTACTAATTAGCTGTTTGGAAGTAGCTCCAGAAGTACAAAGCTCCATCCATTGTCTAGTGGACAGAACCGTGTAGTTCAGGAGCCAAAGCTACCCTTAATCAGCTGATCATGGAGGTGCAGGGTGTTGGACCCCCACCGATCAGATATTGATGGTCTATCTTGAGGATAGTCAATAAACAGTAAAATCCTGAACAACCCCTTTAAGGGTTGAATCAGACCCAATTTTTTGTGGCAGTTTTAAACCAAAGCCAGAAATGGATCCGTCAGGAAGCAGAAGTAGAAGTCCTTCCTTTATATTTTCCATTTCCTCCCAACTTAAAGAGGGTTTTCCCACAAAACTTTTATGGGATATGAACGAGATACATGATTGAAGTGTCTCTGGCACTGATCCCACCACTGAGGGTGCCCGGTCCCCATTCCTGCTAGAAAGACTGTTTTATGCAAGGTTTTGAATTCATTATTTTGGCAGGGGAGATAACTCCATTAATAATAATTTCAAGGGCATGTTAGCAATTATTTGAGTATAATGTTCATAACTTGTTACTCCTATGTCTATAACTTAAAGGGGCTGTGTCCTCTCAAGCATTGGTGGCATATCACTAGGATATGCCATCAATGTCTGATAGCTGCGGGTCCCACAGAAATGAATCGAGGGTGGCCGGGCACGCGTTGTCTTCTCTCATTCTCCTCGTGGTCTCCGTTGTAGAGATCGGTTTGGGTCCCGGAGGTGGGACCTGCACTTACCAGACATATCCTAGTGACAGAACATCAATGTCTGAGATGAGACAACCCCTTTAATAAAGTACCTTAGTCTGGGTTTCCACGTAAAGGTTTTTTAATGTACCGTAATTTTTAAAGTCAAGGCAAGGAACGGGTCATTTAAAAGGAAAGACCGGGTCGTCGCCTCTTTTTGAATCCACTCCTAGCTTTACGTGGAAAAGTTGAGGGTAGAGACATGCCCAAATAGTAGACCTGGGCATTATATGGATGAAAAAACATATTTTGACCTGTAAAACCATGTAAAAGTCATCAATTAGAAAATGGTGCTTAATTGGGGTTAAACCCATGTGTTTGAGCAGTTTCTAGTCAAACCAAGCTCGCACCTTGGCTGGATGAGCTATCTGCGTAGCAAAGAGCCAGTGATCAATGGTTGAGCACACTGATTTGCAATCGCGTCATCAGGCAATGTGTTCACCATATAGAAATCATTTACCTTTTTAGCTGCCAGTAGTAATTCCACAGCCTTCTCAAACTGGTTGTGCTGGATGAAAAAATCAGAGCAGCGTGCAAGGAGGGCTGGGTCAGACTTCTCATCTAGGTCCTCAGCGATCAGCTGAAGGGCTCCAAACTGTTCAGTAGCAAACGCCAACTCCAATGCCTTGGACAGATGACCTGACTAGAATCGAGGGAAAAAAGAAAAAAAGTTGTTAGAACTTAAAGGGGTTCTGCAGCTTTTTGTTTTTACTGATTATCTATCCTCTCTCGACACCCGGAACCCCCGCCGATCAGCTGTTTAAGGAGGCAGTGGTGTTAGCAGTAGCTCCGCGACCTTCTCGCTGTTTCCCGCTGGCCCAGTGACGTCATGACTAGTATCACTGGCCTGGGCGCAGATAAACCCTATTCCAGTGAACAAGGCTTAGCCATGTCCAGGCCAGTGATACTAGTTGTGACATCACTGGGCCTGCGAGAAGGCAGTGGTGCCACTGCCAGCGCCACTGCCTTCTCAAACAACTGATCGGCGGGGGTCCCGGGTGTCGGACTCCCGCCGATCAGAGGATAGACCATCAGTAAAAAAAACTAAAGACTGCAGAACCTCTTTAAAATTAGGCAACACTGGGTTTATTTTTGTAACTCCTGCTTCCCTTCACACCGCGTTCAAGGTAAGTGAATATTGCCACCAATAGAGGGAGCGTAGTCCTAGTAAACAAAAATTCCAAATCTGTCTTTTGTAAGCTCCTAAGCCCCCCCTGGTGGCTGTGTTTATCAGAAAAAAATGGAGCTCAGACATGTATGGAAATGTATACTAAAATTATTTGGCAGGGGATTTTGAACCTATTAAGACGAAAAAATAAACGAAAGGTACGTTAATAATTCTACAATTAAATTGTTCTAGCAATTGTATAATTACAATTTTATAGTAAGTCATTTTCCCAGCAGTGAAATGCTATTCTTAGTCCTAAGCAGTCTCGCTTTTACCTTGTGGTACAGCATGACAGCTCTGTCCATTTGCTCTGCCTTCTCTTCATAATACCGAGCTGCATCCATCATATCCTCTGGGGTGCTCAGCAATGCCAGGTTCATGAGTTGGTCATCCAGGTTATTTTCCTGTATGCGGAATTAAGTATTGAGGTCAGAAATGATACTGAGGTTCACTGGACGGTGTGGTAGTAATATGCGGAATGGATGTAACTACCTTGCACAGCCTAATGGCGTTATTATAAGCCTGGGCTCTGGTATAGAAATGCACTGCCTGTTTGAGATCCCCTTGGCTTTCGTACTGTCGTGCCAGGTGGTAGGAAGCCGCTAAGTTACCAGTCTCATTGGCGATTTCTGCAGCCTAGAAAAAAAAGGAGCTTTTATTACTTTCCCATAAGAGTGGTGAAAGTTATTCAGTATATAAAAAGCAATGTAATGTGAAAGGATATATGATATAAACTTCTACTGTAGTCTCATACCTTCTGAATGTTACGCAGGTAGCAATGCACTCGCACCAGAGACAGGTAGTCTTGTGCCAGCTCATAATATTTGAGAGCACTATCCAGGTCCGACTGGCTCTCCAGGTACTGAGCCCACCATTTCCAGAGAATTCTGTATGTGGAGAACCAGAAAAAGAAACTGTATAAGTAAAGTATCATCGAAATCTTGTCTTCTGTTTACTGCTATTGCCAATGCCTGGGAGAATCCAACCAGGAACAGCAAAAAAAGACGGTCAGGTATACAACAGTACATGAAATCCCGCGACAAGCTAATGCAAATTCTGAAGGAGATTACAGGCTAAATACACCGTTGAGGGTAATTGTTTTTCTTATTATTGCTCTGTACTCATTTTGAGCCAAAAATATTTTTTTCAAATTGTCTTTATTAAAAATTGTGAACCTCTTTCTCTGTACACCCTTGAGTTTCTCTAGAAGCAGGATCTGAATTTTCTCACTGTTCCGTCAGCCAGCAAAGCTGATGGCTCCTCATCTCTGATCTTATAAGCACTCCTTATAGCTCAATTCTTATCTTACTGATAAGAATGTGGCTTAAAGGGGTTGTTGAACCCGGATATAACCTCTTCTTTACTCATTTACTATGTACGAGTGGAGCCTTGGAGCATTTCCTTGCATCGCACAGGGCAAAGTCTGCTTGTTTACTGCCGGTGACGTACCAGGCTTCGTGTCACTATACTAGGCAAAGGCAAGGGGGAGCATCGGAGCAAGGAAACGCTCCGATGGTCCACTCATACATAGTAAATGAGTAAAGAAGAGGTTATATCCGGGTTCAGCTCTCAACCCGGACAACCCCTATAAATAGGTGTTCATGACCTTTTAGTAGATAACTGTTATTAGATGACTGGCACAAAATCAAAGTAAAAAGTACAATTCACACAGCTAGAAAAACAGTTAATTGTTTGTGACAGAACGGCTCAATATTTTTTTTTTAAATAAATACCAAATTGAAAAAAACATTTTTAGCCCAAAATGAGTAAAATGCAATCATAACAAAATGCCCGGAAAGATGTACATAGCCTTTAAAGTAGAATTTCACCTAAAAGCAATTTTCGCTGAGCAGGACATGTCACTTTCTTATGTCAACAGTAAATCTGATGGGAGAGGTAGCAGAGCACACCGGTTTCAAGCAGAGTGGGTAAGTTATAATTATTTAGTAAGAAAAGCAGAGAAGGTACAGATCTTTGGAAACTCTCCCGAATCTGATGTTCTTCCCCTCAAGGGAGTCTACCAGCAGTTTTGGCTCCTCAAAACTGCCGACAATGCTTTGTAGGCAATGGGGAAAGCAGTGCATACAAACCTATGTGGTGCATGACCAAGAAAAGTTTTATTGCTAGGATTGCAAGTCCCCAGGCTCTGAACCAAACCGTTCGCCCCGCCTGAGACTGGCGGCCTTAGGCCTAATTCACACGTCCGTAGTGTGTTTTGCGGAAACACGGACGGCTGCAATGTGCATTCCGCATTTTGCGGACCGCACATTGCTGGCACTATATAGAGAATGCCTTTTCTTGTCCGCAATTGCGGACAAGAATAGGACATGTTCTATTTTTTTGCGGAAATGGAAACGCGGATGCGGACATCACATAGTGTGCTGTCCACATCCATTCCTGCCCCTTTGAAATTAATGGGTCTGCAACCCTTCCGCAAAATTGCGGATGGGATGCGGATCCATTTTGCGGACATGTGAATTAGGCCTTAAGGCCTCATTTACACTTGCGTTCTGAGGATCTGGCAGGCACTTCCCTCCCGCCGGATCCGTCAGAACGCAAGTCGCCTGAAAGCATTAGAAGACTGATCAGGATCCTGATCAGTCTTCGAAATGCTTTCAGGTTACTATGGCAGCCAGGACGCTATTAAAGTCCTGGTTGCCATAGTAGTAGTGGGGAGCGGGGGAGTGGTACACTTACTTCAATGGGCATTAATTCTGGATCCGGCCTTGCGGCAAGTGTTCCGGATTTTTGGATGGAGCAAAAAGCGCAGCATGCTGCGGTATTTGCTGCGTCCAAAAAACGTTCCGGTCCTGAACTGAAGACATCCTGATGCATCCTGAACGGATTTCTCTCCATTCAGAATGCATGGGGATGATCCTGATCAGGATTTTTCCGGCATAGAGCGCCGAGGACGGATCTCTATGCCAGAAAAGAAAAACGCCAGTGTAAAAGGACCCTAACTCTGTCTCCTGACCAGACAGAGGAGCTGTCAATTAGGAGCAGTGGCGAGGGATTGGGGAGCATCCAGTCCTGGCTACTGTTAAGAGAACGCCTTCTGGGAACTTGCAATCCTGTCACCAAAAGCACTAAAAGCATCATCATCATGCACATAGGTTTGTGTACACAGCTCTCCCAATTGCCTTCACTGATCTGTCATGGAGGACTATCTGCAAGTGTCAATGACAGACCAAGAAAGCCCAACCAGAAAAATGCATCACCTCCAAACTAACCAATGTACCTGACCAAAATCCAACACTGTATGTATAGTATTGTGAAATAATCCAGGGACCCTTTCCTGAATGAGATGTCCCTCTATGGAGTGTGCGTCTACACCCCCAAGACGTGTCCAGTTCATGCATTTTAGAACGTCCTCCACACAGTTGATTATCTTACTTGTCTTTCTTGTTATTGATGTAGGTCTCCAAGTTCTGTGGCTTTTCCAGTAGCATCCTTGGAACCTCAAAGCGGTGGGTGTCCGACTTCTCATAACTAAGGAATACAGAAAGAATAGCTCAGCGACCTGTTCTTCGGATCTACACTTCGAGCTTATGAATGTTGTCAGCATCTAATAGTCTTCCCCTGAGTTTCAGTAAAGGGGTGCTCATCTAGAAAAACTAATTTACCAAGACCGGCGTTTTATGGCGGTCTTAAATTCCCCCCTACACTGCCGTAAGATTTGGCTAATTTATGACAAGATGCGCGCTTCATAGTAAATTAGGCGCATCTACGGAAATACATGCCCCTGGCGTAAAAACGACTCCAGCTCCTGGATGGAGTTGTTTTTCGCCAACATTTACACCTGTTTCCAGGCGAAAATAATAGTAAATCTGCTGGGACTGAAGTCGCGACCCACCCCCACTCAACTGACAAACATGGCGTGTGTTTTTTCTTTTTACGAGTAAAATAGTCGTTAGGTAAATGAACCCCTAGGTCTCTTGTATGGGCATATAAAGTAGATCAGTGAGGTGGCCTTCTCCCTGAGATCTCTGTTTTTGCCTCTCATGAAGCTTAGTACTTGTCTATATCTCTCTGAAACCTCAGTACATGGATGGCCAACCTGCGGCCCTCCAGCTGTTGTAAAACTACAATTCCCACCATGCCCTGCTGTAGGCTGATAGCTGTAGGCAGTCTTTGCATGCTGGGAGTTGTAGTTTTACAACAGCAGGAGAGCCGCAGGTTGGCCATCCCTGCCCCAGTACATCATATGGCTACTTACTAGTTGAGTGATACAATGCGGTCTCCCGTCGCTTCCAAGTGCTTTGCATAGTGATAGTAGGTGGCTCTCAGGTGCACTCGGTCATGGTTCTCTGCAGTCTCTATAGCTTTCTGCCACTGACCCCAAGCCTGGTACAGTTTATTCAGCAGATCGTAACGGTTGCAGGTCTTGTATAGCTGCTCTGCGTCTTCCTGCAAAGAAAAAGATACTGTACATGGAGCGCACAACCAGCTGTTCATCCATGATCTAAGGGTAACCAATACAGCTATACAGCTGCGGGTGGAATAGGCTTCAGAAATCACCATAGAACTGGGATCAGCAACCTCCGGCTCTCCAGCTGTTGTGAAACTACAATTCCCAGCATGCTCCATTCATTTCTTTGAAAGTTCTGAGAAGAGCAGAGCAGGAAGCACGCTGGGAGTTGTAGTTTCACAACAGCTGGAGTGCCGAAGGTTGCCTACCCCTGCCATAGAACCTTATATACTTTGCAGTAGGCCCAGATTCCTTCTGTACATGTTCTGGTACAAGCCCATGTTGATAACCTCATTTGTCTTTACCAAGCATTAAATGGTTTACCCCATGAATCATTTCAACACAAGCCCTAATGTGATTAAAAAAAAACTAAAAAAACTTCCGTTCATTTTTTTGGTTCCAGGCTTTCCCCTGGGTGCTACTGGGGAAAAACTCTGAGAAAAATCAGTCTCCCTCCCCCTCTGGCAGCCCTTTCTTTACATCTCCTGCATAAGCGTCTTCTCAGCTACACTGCCATGCTACTGCAGAGTCTTCCTTAGGGCTTGTTCACACGACTCTATGGTTTTGCAGTTCATTTTTCACTGATCCATTGTTCCGTTTTTTTTTGGATCCGTTGTGTTTCCGTTCCGTTTTTCCGCAAAAACAGGAACTTTGTAATCATTGCAAACACATCTGCAAAATGGGCTGGGCATAGCATTTCTGTAGCATGGATCCGCAAAAAATGGATGACATACGGACATGTGCTCTGTATGCATTCCGTTTTTTATACGGACCCATTAACTTGAAGCCACTGAACATGATTTGAAGACAATAATAGGACCCGACTCAAAATGTTGCGGAACGGAAAAACGTAAATACGGAAAGGGATTGCATACGGAGTACATTAGTTTTTTTTGTGGACCCATTGAAATGAATGGTTCCGTATACGGAACTCAAAAAACGGCCTATTCGGAAAGCAAAAAACGTTCGTGTGAACGAGCCCTTACTGACATTTTTATTGGCTCTGCAGTGAACAGCAGATCACCATGTAGAGACCTTGCTGTGGGGACAGGGACTGAGCATGCGTGTCCACCAGCATTCAGCTCATCTGGTGGACGTGCACATTGCCATAACACCAAGTGGCGCCACACTGTGTGTGTAAATGTCATAACTCTTCAACCCACCATCATTCCAAGCTGTATGGCCAACATGGCCACTCTGGCTTCTATCTCCGGCTCTTGCTCTGCCTCCCGTAGCGCTTTGGCACCCCTGGCGTGGCCCATTTTTCCCAGGCACACTTTGGCGACATCCAGTCTTCTTGTCTTGACGCACATGCGTGCCATGTTTTCCCAGACGGTCTCACTAGACAAAAATAAAATAAAAAAAATATATAGTTCAGTGAACGTTAGCAGACAGGAAAATGGAGGAGCCTGACAACTAAAATGGCTGCCATTACAACTTCCTCAGGGGTTGTCAGGCTCCTGAGTGGTTAATCTGTGCGGATGAGCCCCATCCTCCCCCTTCGTACGTTATTTGTGCACCATGTTGGTTGTCCTGTGGTTTTCCCAGAAATGTCCAGTATCTCCATGGAAAGTGGGGAAATGATGGTGTCACCCCAATTCTTGGCATGGCGTTCTGAGTGTTTATGACATGGAGAAAACATGAGAACACGTACACACAATCCCTTCCCATCAGTAAACTCCTTGCTATTCCCACCATGCTGTAGTAGGAGGATTTCCTGTCTCTAAAGGAGGAGGGTGCCCCGGCCTGCGAGAGACCCTGGACATGAATGACAGGAGGAGGCGCGCGGGATCGCAGCGAGGTCAGAGAACACAGCATCTGTGATAAACGCAGAAAAATGGGGAAAAAAAAGTCTGTTTTTTTCTGGCATGATTAAAAGTTTAAAAAAAAGTGGCTGTGGTCTTTCAGGAACAGCGCCACTTCTGTCCACAGGCTGTCTGTAGTACTGCAGCTCAGTTATAATCACTGTAATGGGGCTGAACTGCCATACTACACACAACCTGTGGACAAGAGAGGCAGCAGCCGTGTTCTAGTCTCATCCGACCACTAGCTAGCGGGTGTCTGGAAAAACGCCTTGGTGGACCCATATAAGCCCCATTTTTAGGGCCCAGGCACACGAATGTATCTGTTTTTTTGATCCGCAAATTGTGGATCCACAAAATATGGATGCAGTCCGAGTTGACTTCAATGGGTCAGCGGTCTGCATTTTGCGGACAACTATAGGACACGTTCTATCTTTTTCAGAACGGACATACGGATGCGGAAGGCACATGCGCTTTCTGCATCCGTATGTCCCTTCCGCAAAATGTGATCACAGACTTATTGAAAACAATGGATCCACAAATAAAATTTCGATGGCACACAGACCCCACCTGTATTTCGCAGATCCATGATTTGCAGACCGCAAAATGGATATGGTTGTGCGCATGAGGCCCAAGTCAGTGGGGTCCAATTGGATCTGGCACGGCATGGTGGCTTCAGTGATCAGCAGAGAAGGATGGCATCTGTCGCAAAACCATTCTCCAGGCTTGTAATTAAAAGGAGGCCATTAAAGGGGTTGTACCGAGACTTGTTTCCAAAGGAATAGTGGTCGAGCATGCACACTACTGCTCCAGCCTCCATTCAATCTGTATGGGACCACCATCCATCCCAGGAACGGGGATCCTGTTTTCAAAGGAACGGTGTTCGAGCATGCACACTACTGCTCCAATCTGTATGGGACCACTACTGATCCTGGGAGCGCGGATCCAGTTTCCAAAGGAACTGTGGTTGAGCATGCACACTACTGCTCCAATCTGTATGGGACCACCACTGATCCTGGGAGCGGGGATCCGGTCTCCAAAGGAACAGTGGTCAAGCATGCAGACTACAGCTCCATTCAATCTGTATGGGACCACCACTGATCCTGGGAGCGTGGATCCGCTCTCCAAAGGAACGGTGGTCGAGCATGCACCCTACTGCTCCATTCAATCTGTATAGGACCACCACTGATCCTCGGAGCGGGGATCTGGTTAAAAAGAGACAGTGGTTGAGCATGCACACTACCGCTCAATTCAATCTGTATGGGACCACCATCGATCCCAGGAACGGGGATCCGGTTTCCAAAAGAATGGTGGTCGAGGATGCACACTACTGCTCTATTCAATCTCTATGAGATCGCCAGAGATTGGTCGAGTACAGCGATTGGCTATTCTGGAGATCCTGCAGAGATGAATGTAGCAGCCATGTGCATGCTCGACCAGCAGCTTCGTTCACATGATCGTGGGCTCTCAGTGGTCAGAGGGATAACTTGATAAAAATGGAAAACCCTTTTTAAATGCAGCATTTATACCCAGAAATCTGGGGGCTGCATTTGGGCAGCACGTCTTCGTCTCAGGACTTGCCGTCCACTGCTGCCTTGTGCTTTCTAGACTAGAAGACGTGCAGATCTTTAACTCTGTGTGGCACAGAGAGAGGATAAGGTGTGTACCCCGCTCTTCCTCTGGACACTCATCACATCAGTAGCTCCTGCCGAGCAGCTCATGATAACATTTTCCTGCTCTCAGAGTGACGCAGCTTAAAGGTGGGGCCCATCCCTGTTGGTTAGAGGTACGTGACCGCTGGAGAGGGTGGGGGATGAGGTTTAAAAGTACACTCCGTAATTAAAGAGGATCCTTCTGCTTTCCTGACATGTCTATTTCAGTAAACACTTTCAGCGTTCATGAAGATCTGGAAAATCTTTTCATAGAACTGTGCCGTACCTCTTGTTATTCCTTCTGGAAATGTATCAATAAATAGACCACTGGGCGTTACTAGTTGGGGGCGTGACACTGTCCATTCAGTGCTGAGAGTGCCAGACTGTGTAGAGACACACCCCATTGACAAGGGGAATGGTAACACCCAGCTGTTAATTTACTCAAAAAATCTGTGTGGCCATGCTGGAAATGATAGAACCTGTCCTATTCTCGTCCATTTTGCAAACATGAATAGGCATTTCTACAACGGGGGCGCGAAAAGTCCGGGATGCACACGGACCGTATCCGTATTTTGCAGATAAGCAAAATGGATACGGTTGCGCGTTTATAGCGTTAGTCCATGGGGAATTTTAAAACATGACACGCTTTTTTTTTTAGTTGCGGTGTGTTGTTTTTTTTTGAAACATGCTCTGGCTGTGGCATTTTTTTCAGGTATTTTCCCGTACAGCTAAAAAAATAGCACCCAGCTTCAAGGCCCCGTCTCCCGTCCAGTGCACAGATCCCGCTCCAACCACGAGGTAATCTAATAGAAAGAAAAAGGAGCCGGCGTCTGATAACAGCCACTTGGCCGCGCTTTATTTCTTCACACTAAAAATGTAATCGCATCGATCTTTACGCGTTTCCAAAGTAGAACACGTTCTTAGCTATAGCATCAAGTGTGATTCACCCGTAAACTTCTCAACAAGAATAAAAACAGCTGAAAAAACACACCTCACAAATGTGTGAAGAAAAAAAACTAAAATATCAAATCAAATTACTGCGTGAAGAAAAAAAAAACCAGAACATGAAAAGAAAGCGTGTGCTTACCAGTGTGTTTTTAACGGCAAAAACCCAAACCAAATTTGCATGTGAAGGAAGCCTACACCCGAATTTTATACTGATGTTTTTTTGGAGGGCAGTAAAAACACCAAGGCAAGTGCATCTGCTTTAGGCCTCATGCACGCGCCTGTATGTTTGGTCCGCGTCCGAGCCGCATATTTTGAGGCTCGGGCGCGGACCCATTCACTTGCTCCGTTGCTCAGTTCCTTGGCCCCGCAAAAAAAATAGAGCATGTCCTATTCTTGTCCGTTTTGCGGACAAGAATAGGCATCTCGGAGCGGCTTCCGTGTTTTGCGGATCGTGTGCATATCTTATTTGGCAATCTGCATGTTTATGCCCCCCCCCCAAACAGTAGCCCACATTTACTAATGTGACTGCGCCCAAAACTAGGCGCAAATTGGTGCAATTTGGTTCATCCGATTGGTTGCTTTGGGACACGAAGCTGGTTTTCCTTTACGCCAGGGGTCAGAGAAAAGGGTCTCTCCCTGCACCAGATTTATCATCCAGCCTGAGCCCCCAGATTAATCTAGTGCCGGTATAGTACGCCATCTATCTGTGTGTCGTACCGCTACTGTGTTCTTCATGCCATTCTTCCCTATAGAGAATGTGATGTGAAAACGCCCAGGTCTCCAGCGTGCTGCGTTTTAGAAAAGAAGCCAGAAAGACAAAAACAAAAAAAAAACACCACCTACTGAACTGAAATGCCGAGTCAATGGTTTTACCTAAAAAAAAAAAAAAAAAAAAAAAAAAAAAAAAAAATGCATAAAAGCAGGTGTTAAAAACACAAAAAAGGGCAGAAAAACGCCAGCAAAGTCCTACAAGTGAACCCACCCCTCAGTCCCTATTCCAGCGTTTACAGAGCACCTCTAACTACATTTATCAATCCCATTAATTCTGGATCACCGAAAGCCGGATCAAAGGAATTTTTCAAGTGTTTGAATAGGAAATTCAAAACACAGACGTCTTTGCCATGGAGGATGTTTTCTTCTTTTCCTGTATCATCGCTGTATCTGTCCTCTTATAGAAATAATGACCTCTCATTAGCGCCCTCTTTTGGCTTTGTTCCTAACTGCTAAAAACGGCTCGAACCTTTCTCTATTCCATCGTCTTCTAGGTTTGACCTAAAAAGCGAGATTCTTGCTAAAAGTTTTTTGCCAGGTTTTTCTTTAGCCAAAACCAGCAGCTACGGCGGGTGGACCCCCAGGCTGAGGACACTAAAGGTCTGTCTTCAGATAACCCCTTTTACGATAAATGAGGACATCATCTATAATTTTACCCTAAATGAGTTTAGACCAATTTTATGGCATAAATGAATTGAATTATATGTTGTCGGCATCAGAACTGCAATGAATGGAAATTGGGTCCAATCCACCAGTGTTTTAAAGGGCATCTGTCAGCAGATTTGTCCCTATGACACCGGCTGACCTGTAACATGAGCACTTGGCAGCTGAAGGCGTCTGTGTTGGTCCCATGTTCATACGTGCCCGCATTGCTAAGAAGAATTAGGTTTTATTATATGCAAATGAGCCTCTAGGTGCAACGGGGGCGTTACCATTACACCTAGAGGCTCTGCTCTTTGCAACTGCCGCTCCTTCTACAGTTTGATTGACAGGGCCAGGTGTGATGATGTTTACACTGCCTGGTCCTGTCAATAAAGTGCAGAGGGCGCTGCAGTTGCAGAGAGAGCAGAGCCTCTAGGTGTAATGGTAACGCCCCCGTTGCTCCTTGAGGCTCATTTGCATATAATAAAACATCATTTTTCTCAGCAATGCGGACACATATGAACATGGGACCAACACAGATGTCATCAGCTGCCAAGTGCACATGTAACAGGTCAGCCAGTGTCATAGGGACAAATCTACAAATCTGCTGACATCAGACTCACCAGGGCATACACCGTGGGGGGAATGGATGATGATGCAGTGATTTGCTCTGAGTACACTGGCATAAGGTCCTCCAAATTATCAAAAGTGGCACACTTGGGGGCATATTTATCAAAAGTGGTGTAAAGGAAAACTGGTTTAGTTTCCCATAGCAACCAATCAGATTCCACCTTTCATTTTCCAAAGGAGCGCTGAGAAATGAAAGGTGGAATCTGATTGGTTGCTAAAGTTTTCCTTTACAGCACTTTTGATAACTCTCCCCCATTGCTTCGTAAATTTGTTGCATCTTAAAACCAAGAAACTTCGTACGTCAACCCCCGCTTAAAGTTATTTTGCAATTTTAAAAAAAACCCGTTAAAGTGCTAAATCTGGTGTGAGACTAACATACCTACACCCAAATTTTCCAAAGTGTTAGGGGTGGTGTAAATCGAAAAAGTCACAAATTTTGGTGCAAAATGAGTTTTCTCCACCAGTTTGATACATTCCCCTACCCATGTGTTTAGCCAGTAGTGATAAATCTACCCTAATATGTGTATGGCACTAAATCAAGTAGGGTGTAAACAGGGTAAATTAGTTTGGTATATTTACATGACAGTTTTTTACTTTCATTTTTTTGCCATTTCTTGCATTTTTCGCTTGCTAGGCAACAGGTATTCCTCTCAACCCAACTATACAGATATAGATGTGCATACTCAACTCGGCCAAGCATGCCTGTGTTCTCAATGTGGAGAGGCGAATAAGCTTGCGCTAGACAATCACTCAGCTTTCCAAAATTCCTGAATGGCAAATCTGCCTAGCTTTGCATGCCATCGCCCAACTTTCCTAGAAAGAGATGAATAGATGAAGGTTCCAGAAACTAGACTTACTGGTGGACGTTTTTTACATTATAAAGGGGAAATTCCTTAAATCCCAAGTTCAGTTTCGATTACGGATGAATTACCCCGAGGGAGGCGGTCACCGTACCAATCTCTTTAGACGAGATGAATCGGACATTTGACAGTAATGCGTTCCTTATGACAAGGAGGGGGGGGACCGAGCCCCTTCTACCCTTCCAGCTGTGCTTCTTATAGGAGGATGAAGAATTAATACACTGAGTTAGAAGGGGGAGGGGGTGAAATTGGGCTTTGGACGGAGAAATCTGCCTTCCAGGAAATGCATCCTGCTTTGAGGTTCTTTGCAGAATATCTATCTACACCCAAAGCTTGACCAAAACTCTGCAATGAGGAGGGGTGATGCCGAGAGGAAAGAGGGGGGTGGGAAACCCAGTGACAAAAAAAACAACCATTTCCTATGCTCCGAGAGAGACAGTTAGGAAACAAATTAACAAAATCCCATGCCAAAAATATATATATCCGTAAAACAAAAACTTCCTATCAGCTGCTGCCTCCCCATCCCCTGCCTCTGTGACTTGCATAGCTTGCACACACGCTGCTGAGCTCTCGCTGAGCCTCCATCAGCTGCCGGGAGAAGCTCCTCTGTCTGCTCCTCAAATCCACCTTCTCCCTTGAAATCGGTGATGGTTTTTCTGTTCCCCTGGACTATGGAGACTGTTGCTCCTTTGCTTCTTAAGTGACTTCTACTTGACGCCCACTTTGGTCGTGAGGGGCCCACATCTGGAACACATCTGTCTTCTTTGGAGCGTGGGAAGAACAGATCCTGATCTCCACCATTCGTTGGGGGCTTCTTTGCTTGGTGGGGTCCAGACGGGAATGCTGTTGCATCTCCGAGTGCAGGAGGTGGGGGTTGCCTTGCAGGAGTGCGGATAGAGAGGAGAGACAGAAATTATTTTTTGAAGTTTTGGCTTTACGTCTCCCTTTCATGGGACTTCCAAGCCAGCCGGTCTGGCTGAGCCATTTCTGGGGGGCTTCCACCCCTCAAAATGAGCGGAGATGTCCTCTAGCTGCTCCTGACCCTGTGCGGCGCAGCAGGGATCGTCCTGTCTAAGTGGAGGTCCGGTGGCTAACGGGCGATGGGCATGCAAAAACTAGTGGTTGTAGCTGTGGCAGTAGCGTTGGTATCGCTCATTCTCAACAATGCCGCTGCCTTCACCCCAAACTGGGTCTACCAGACGATGGAGGAAGGACGCAAGCGCAGCGTTGGCCTCTGGAAGATGTGTCTGGCTGGTAGGGGATCAAGCACCAGGCCTGGACAAGGAGATGAAAGGGTTTGCCAATCGATTGGTTGGGGGTCGGAGCCATCTGGCTTACAAGAATCCCGGAATACGGTCAAGTGTAAGTATGAGAGTCAATACTTTATCTGCATCTCACGTTCCACCACTGACCATGGGTCCTACTGGTCATTGTGCTTACGCTAAAGCCATGGACTTCAGACCAATAGTAATTGGAAAGCACAAGTACATAAGTACAGGCTCAATAGCAATGTGCTAGTATAGAAAATGCAAACTCTGAAACGGAAAACTTTTCTGCACAGCCCCTGATCTGGTGACATCTACTAAGAGAAGGTGAAGGGATTGGAGAAGCCGTAGAAAGTAGGACCCTCCAATGTCTAGCATCTGGTGGCAATTTTCTATGTTTACAGTCCTTAACTTATGGTCCGTGGTAGTCGAATCCATAACGGGAATCTTCGATAACCCGAACCTGAACTTTGGACGCAGAACTTAAAACACAAGTTCGCTCAACACTACAAGTAATGTTTGAGTGTAGGTAAAAGAGTACATCCCTCAAGAAGCTGGAGGCTGTGGTTTTGTGATCCACCATTCAGATGTAGATATTCTGAAATACAGTAGTGTATTATTCAAGGGAAGATCCTTCAGGTCAAGGTAACATTTCATTCTACATGCTCCAAGATGGAAAATTCCTGGACGGTTGTAGAATTGGAGCGTGTTGAGAAGTTCTCCTTCTAGGCGAGAGGTGCCTACAGGTTCATACTACATCTAGAAAGGTTTTGCTACCCCACTGTGTGATGATTTGGTCAGCAGGAGGATATACATTTTCAGGCGGTGATAGGTCCATAGACACAGTCTACCGAGTCACTTATTAACGACCACTATTTATCTGCAGCTTCAATCCCCAGGAATATCTAAAGGGCGATAAGTGGATCACACTTCTTCTTTCCTGGGACTCCAAGATATCAGCTTCAATTTTTGGGGGGACCTTGCTGCAAGTGTTTGTTTCCAGCGGCACCAGCATAAGGGCCCACTGAAATCAGGGTGCTGTCCGTGTAATGCATATGTGCGAGAGACACTCACCGTAGATCTCCACTCTGGTATAAAGAGGAGAGTCCTGGGAGGCGCGCGCACCCCCATCTATTAACTCACAATTCCCTAATAATTTATTAGGAAATGAGTTTTTTAAACCAGGAACCCCTTTTAAAGGGCGTCTGTCAGCAGATTTGTACCTAAGACACCGGCTGACCTGTTACATGTGCACTTGGCAGCTGAAGGCATCTGTGATGGTCCCATGTTCATATGTGTCCGCATTGCTGAGAAAAATTATGTTTTAATATATGCAAATGAGTCTCTAGGAGCAATGGGGGCGTTACCCTTACACCTAGAGGCTCTGCTCTCTCTGCAACTGCACTTTAATTGACAGGAGCAGGCAGTGTTAATATGATCACACCTGGCCCTGTCATTCAAAGTACAGAGGGCGCAGCAGTTGTAGAGAAAACTGATCCTCTAGGTGTAATGGTAACGCCCCCGTTGCTCCTAGAGGCTCATTTGCATATAATAAAACATCATTTTTCTCAGCAATGCGGGCACATATGGACATGGGACCAACACAGATGTCATCAGCTGCCAAGAGCACATGTAACAGGTCAGCCAGTGTCATAGGTACAAATCTGCTGAGAGACCTACTGATATCAACTGATGCCATACAATGCTTCACTTTGTGTAGGAAAAGTGGGCACTGGCTTACTGGTTTCTCTAACCCTTAGAACAGAACATTAAAGGGGTTATGCGGATTAGAAAACCCCTTTAATATTACAGGATGTTCAGGATACTCATCTCTACTCCACAGTGGAAAGCGGAAGACCTGTCCCGACCTGCATTACATAGACAACCCATTGATTTGAGCGGGCACTGTGCAATGCTTAATTTCCCCTGTGGTGGCGCTACAGAGAAATGTGACCCTTCTACAAGGTTTCCCCACCGATGACAGCTGATCGCTGACGGCCCCAGCAGAAGAACACTCTGCTACCAACTCCTGTTCAAAGGGACTCCCCTAACAACTACTGATCGTCCAAAGCGGGGAGCGCCTGATCATCAGAGGACCAACTCAGTGACGTGTATTATTATTATATATTGGCCAAAGTGACCGAGCTACAGGAGGAATAAAAGCAGAACAGATTTTTATGTACCAGTTACAGAGTCACCCAGGCTTCACAGAAATGCATCTGTCTATCTCATATCTATCTATCTATCTATCCATCCATCTATCTATCTATACATCTATCTATCTATACATCTATCTATCTATCCATCTCTCTATCTATCCATCTCTCTATCTATCTATCTATCTATCTATCTATCTATCTATCTATCTATCTATCTATCCATCTATCTATCTATCTATCTATCTATCTATCCATCTATCTATCTATCTATCCATCTATCTATCTATCTATCTATCCATCTATCTATCTATCCATCTATCTATCTATACATCTATCTATCTATACATCTATCTATCTATACATCTATCTATCTATACATCTATCTATCTATCTCATATCTATCTATCTATACATCTATCTATCTATCTCATATCTATCTATCTATCTATCTCTCTTGTCTCATCTATCTATCTATCTATCTATCTATCTATCTATCTCGTATCTATCTATCTCGTATCTATCTATCTATTTATCTATCTATCTCGTATCTATCTATCTCGTATCTATCTATCTATCTATCTCGTATCTATCTATCTATCTCATATCTATCTATCTATCTATCTATCTATCTCGTATCTATCTATCTATCTATCTATCTCATATCATATCAATCTATCTATCTATCTATCACGTATCTATCTATCTATCTATCTATCTATCACGTATCTATCTATCTATCTCATATCATATCTATCTATCTATCTCATATCATATCTATCTCGTATCTATCTATCTATCTATCTATCTATCTATCTATCTATCTATCTCATATCATATCATATCAATCTATCTATCTATCTATCTATCTCGTATCTATCTATCTATCTATCTATCTATCTCATATCTATCTATCTATCTCATATCTATCTATCTCATATCTATCTATCTATCTATCTATCTATCTATCTATCTCATATCTATCTATCTACTATGTCATATCTATCTATCTAATATCTATCTACATATTATCCATCTATCTATCCATATCTCTCTCTCATATCTATCTATCTCTCTATCTATATTCATCAGTAAAGCGCTGATGTTTTCCTGAAGAATGAAGGCGTTTTTAAGTCCTGTCCCCTATTCCTCTGTGTAACATGCCTTAGGATATTAACCTCTTCCGTCAGGGCAGTAATGCGATGCTGTTGTCGCCAGCGTGGAAGGGGTTACACAGAAAATGCACAGCATGCATTAGGTCACTAGTAATAAAACATTCATCATTCACTTTCCTTCCCCCATCTGCTGCTCCCCCAAAGGTCAAATACCACATGTAGAAAGCCGTGTGCTAGACAGTGTGCGGCTCTGTAAAGTGCATGTCCCAGGATAGTGTGCAGCCGCGGCCAGCGCACACCGCCAATTCTAACAATGGACTGCTCGCTGGGATTATTAAATCTGTACGTTAACTCGCTATAATCCCGTGAATAACTAATTCAGGCATCCAAAGGATATACAGGAATGTGCCAACACAGTGGTCCATATAGGAGAGACGGGGCCCCATGAGGCCGGCCAGTTTTGCCCCCCAGGACAGCCTCTACCCCTTTTCTTGCTAACAATGCAGTTTCTCCGGACAGTCTTGCACAGATTTCCAATAACCCGGGCTGGGCCCTCTCTCACTCCGGGGGCCACATAGCCATGTGCTCTGCTTCTATGGTACAATTAATACACTGTGGTATTATCACCGGAATAACAGCCCGAGGACCGAGCCTCTCAGCAGAATACAGGCTGCAGAGAGTCCATAATGGGATGCATACTGTGGTAAAGCCTGTAGTCTGCTGACCGGGCTAACCCGCAACAGCGGTGTGTATTCTGCCTGTGGAGCAGGGGCGGACTAGGAACTTAAAGTGGCCCTGGAAAAAATTCTAAAAGTGGCCCTATTTTGTAGTTGGATCCAAATTGATGGAAGGGAGATCGAGCAATACCATATTGTGGCACATTATACCACCCAACAGAGCCAATTACCACAGTCCATGTGCCAGCAGCACAAAATACAGCCCCAAAAACTTCCACTGGCCGGCCGTGAGGAGGGCCCAGGTGGCCCCTCGGACATTGGCCCACCGGGAAATTTCCCTGTAAGGTCTATGGCCAATCCGCCCCTGCTGTGGAGCAACAGACACGGATTCTCTTAAAGGAGATGTTCTACTGAGCATCAGAAAAAGAGTTAAAGGGCTTATACTGTAGATGTCATGGGGGGCTGCACAGGAGGGTGTGGAGGAGTGACCATCCACTGCACTCTGGTGAACTGCTCTGCAATACTACATAAGCCTGAGAAAACAGCCCCCAGCAAACTGGATCTGCAGCTCCCATTAAAAAACTGTTTTAGATCATTCTTTTAATAGTCTGGGGACCCCTAGAACCAATGTGATAACAGTTGATTGGCCGGGGGGATTTATTACCCACCTCAGAGTCAGGCCGGCACAAAGGAACCTACTTGATTAAAAGAGGTTAGTCAAAGTAAATGTACAGCTTGTGTCTGTAGCAGAATAAAGAGTGCAGCTCTGGAGTATAATACAGTCTGTTGTTCAGAATCAGTACAGTTTAATGTAATGTATGCACACAGTGACTCCACCAGCAGAATAGTGAGTGCAGCTCTGGAGTATAATACATTATCTAACTCAGGATTATTACAGGATAAGTAATGTATGTACACAGTAACTCCACCAGCAGAATAGTGAGTGCAGCTCTGGAGTAGAATACAGGATGTAACTCAGGATCAGAACAAGATAAGTAATGTAATGTGTGTACACAGTGCCTCCCCCAGCAGAACAGTGAGTGCCGCTCTGGAGTAGAATACAGGATGTAGCTCTGGATCAGTACAAGATAAGTAATGTATGTAAACTGACTCCACCAGCAGAACAGTGAGTGCAGCTCTGGAGTATAATCCAGGCTCTAGCTCAGAATCAGTACAAGATAAATAATGTAATGTATGTATACAGTGACTCCACCAGCAGAACAGTGAGTGTAGCTCTGGAGTATGATGCAGGATGTAACCCAGGATCAGTACAGAATAAGTAATGTAATGTATGTACACAGTGACTGCACCAGCAGAATAGTGAGTGCCGCTCTGGAGTATAATACAGGATGTAACTCAGGATCAGTACAGGATAAGTAATGTAATGTATGTACACAGTGACTGCACCAGCAGAATATTGAGTGCAGCTCTGGAGTATAATGCAGGATGTAACTCAGGATCAGTACAGGATAAGTTATGTATGTACACAGTGCCTCCACCAACAGAACAGTGAGTGCAGCTCTGGAGTATAATACAGGATGTAACTCAGGATTAGTACAGGATAAGTAATGTAATGTATGTACACAGTGACTGCACCAGCAGAATAGTGAGTGCAGCTCTGGAGTATAATGCAGGATGTAACGCAGGATCAGTACAGGATAAGTTATGTATGTACACAGTGCCTCCACCAACAGAACAGTGAGTACAGCTCTGGAGTATAATATAGGATGTTATTAAGGATCAGTACAAGATAAGTAATGTATAATGTATGTACACAGTGACTGCACCAGCAGAACAGTGAGTGCAGCTCCGGAGTATAATACAGGATGTAACTCAGGATCAGTACAAGATAAGTAATGTAATGTATGTACACAGTGACTGCACCAGCAGAACAGTGAGTGCAGCTCCAGAGTATAATACAGGATGTAACTCAGGATCAGTACAGGATAAGTAATGTATGTACACAGTGACTGCACCAGCAGAACAGTGAGTGCAGCTCTGGAGTATAATCCAGGCTCTAGCTCAGAATCAGTACAAGATAAGTAATGTTGGACAGGATATCCAGGACCACATGTGCAGGATACAGAACAGCATGTGCAATTCACTCCAAGACTATGTAGTGTAAAGTTTGGAGATCCTTATCGCGAGGCTTTTAATAGTAGAAGTTACCACAGCAGAATGCGAGAACAACAGCAGCGAAGAGACATTACAACCCCTATTGTGCCACTCATCAGTATCCACCATGCCACGGCTCCACGTGTGTGGACACTCCTAAACATTGATCAGGAACCATAAGGAAAATACGGCTTTTAAAAAAAATTCGGATTATTCCTCAGAAAATGTATTATCTATAAACTGTTGAGCCCCATTGCCAAACCTTGGCAGAAATGATTCAGTATATAAGGTTTTCTTCTCCGATTACCAGAGAGCACTGCATTGTGGGAATTACACAGATGGAGCGAAGGGCTGTCAGGTCCCGTCTGACGTTGTATATGTAATGGCAATCTAAGGAATTTGAACATATGCACAAAAACAACAAAGCAAGGTATCTAGAATAGAAGGAATTCTGGAAACCAGCAGCCTCCACTAGAGGGAGCCCACTGCCTACACATGTACTCCGTTACACCAGGCACAGTGTCTTGTAGGGCTCGCTCTGCAGCATGTAATGAAACTTTTCACTAACGCTGGGTTCACACCAGAGCGTTTCTGAGACGCGCGCTTTCCGCGCGTTTTTGTTGCGCATTTTTGGCAATAGTAAACGCGCGTTTGTGTGATTGACTGCAGTGTTGGCTTCTCTCCAAACTGTGCCTAGCACCTGGGGTTTGGCCTTTCCAGCATGTTGCCAATTCATAAACGCACGTTTTCAGTGTCAAAAACGCGCAAAATACAAGCGTTGCACGTTCCCATTGAAGTCTATGGGCCAAAACGCGCGACAAACGCCCCAAAAAAAGCTCAAGTACTTGTTTATGCGTCGGGCGTTTTTCAGCGCGTTCGAACGCGCTGTAAAACGCGAAAATGTGAACCAGTCCCATAGGGAAGCATTGGTTTGCACCGGTTATGCGTTTTACAGCGCGTTCGAACTCGCTGTAAAACGCGCAAGTGTGAACTGAGGGTTAGCGATCCGTAGCTTCATCCTGGAGAAAAAGTCCTTTCAATTTGTATGCAAATGAGCAGTTAAGTGCAATGAGGGCGGACACAAGCGCCGATCTGTGCACTCTTGCTCCTTCTTAAATGATAGAACCAGGCGATTGACCTGGCCCTGTCAATCAAGTAGGAGAGGGAGGGGATAGCAGAAGAAGCAGGAGGAGCAAGGGTGCACAGAGTGGATTGTGCATTTGCATATGAATTTAGAGTACGTTATATATATAATTTAAAGGGGTTGTGTCATCTCAGACATTGGTGTGGCTATCCTAGCGATATGCCACCAATGTCAGACAGGAACAGGTATCAGAGGTGGGACTCGCACCCATCTCCAGAATGGGTCCCCCAAAGGGAAGGAGAGCGCACTGCGCATGTGCAGCATCCTCTCCATTCACTTCTATGGGAGTTCCAAAAAAGCCAAGCAAGCACTCTCGGCTCTCTTCAGAAGTCCCATAGACTACTTCTCCATTCACTGCACATGGGACTGCTGGAAATAGATGAGCTGTCACTTGGCTATTTTCAGAACTCCCATAGCGGTGAATGGAGGGTGGCTGCGCTTGCGCAGTGCGCTCACCTTCACTTTCTTCACATTCTACACTATGAATTAGAATGCTATAATATATGTTTATACTTGTAGGAGCTCTGATTTTCCAACACAACTCCAGATCCACTATATAGCAAGTGTAATGAAATATTTGTGGGTTTGCAGCTACCACTAGAGGGAGCAGCCTGCACACTTACTCATCTGGTGGCATATCGCTAGGATATACCAGCTCTGGGACCCGCTCCTATCTCCAGAATGGACCCCCCCGGCCTTAGAATATCCCTTAGTGGCTCCTGCTGATACTATTTTAGTCTTTCTCTCCATGAAAAGCTTCTTTGTAGAATTTTTTTTTTTTTTGGGGTCTAAATTAAGAAAATTGTGTAAACATAAAATGGGTGTAGTGACATGCCGTTTCCTGTTCTGTCTCCCTTTCCAGTGCAGTTTGACATGATGAGGGCATGCAATCTGATTGCTACGGTTGCCCTGACCGCCGGGCAGCTCATTTTCCTCATGGGTCTAGTGGAGCTGCCCATTAACACCCAGGAGTCTCAGTGGTGGGAAGAAGCCATAGCTGCCGTCTTTCAGCTTGCAAGTAAGTATGGCGTGAAAAAAAAATAAAAATAAAGACTTGTACGTTGATGGAAATCGGACATATGGTAGATTACTGGTTGGATTTTTTAATCATTACGAAGCAATTTCAAGTAAGCCAGTGAGCAAAGGCCGCTCCGGGGACTGCACTGAGAAAGGTTCCCAAGGCCGGAGCTGAACGCCAGCTGTTTGAGAGGTTGATCTCAGGGGATAGCATTCCTCCTTGTGGAGATCCCAGCGGGTGCAGAGAGTCTCCCTGGGAAAATGTATGCAAATTAGCTCTCCTCCAAGGAAGAAATGGTCTTTCTAGTTCCCTATCAAGAGCATCTGTCAGCAGATTTGTCCCTATGACACTGTCTGACCTGTTACATGTGCACTTGGCAGCTGAAGGCATCTGTGTTGGTCCCATGTTCATATGTGCCCGCATTGCTGAGAAAAATGATGTTAATATAATATAGGCAAATGAGCCTCTAGGAGCAACGGGGGCGTTGCTGTTACACCTAGAGGCTCTGCTCTCTCTGCACCTGCCATGACCTCTGCACTTTCATTGATAGGGCCAGGAGGTGAAAATGTGATCATACCTGGCCCTGTCATTCATAGTAGAGAGGGCACAGCAGTTGTAGAGAAAACTGAGCCTGTAGGTGTAACAGTAACGCCCCCGTTGCTCCTAGAGGCTCATTTGCATATAATAAAACGTCATTTTTCTCAGCAATGTGGACACATATGAACATGGGACCAACACGGATGCCTTCAGCTGCCAAGCGCACATGTAACAGGTCAGCCGGTGTCATAGGGACAAACCTGCTGACAGATGCCCTTGATAGGGAACTAGAAAGACCATTTCTTCCTCTCGTCCTCTCGGAGGAGAGCTAATTTGTATACATTTTCCCAGGATGTAACAGGCAAATGTCCAACCCATTTAAGATCCTCTGAACATGACTAGGGTTATCAGCCAAACCAGAGACGTTCATTCACACTGGAATAAGTGAATGGTAAATGTTACGCAAGTCAAATTCGGTGAAAGCTGCAGCACAGGATTAGAGAGTAGCACAGTACCCCCTGAATCTTGAATAAATGCAGATTTCAAAAACCTGGTTGCATCTGAGAGTTTTGGAACCAATACCTACCAGGACATTGGATTAGGACGCATCATTTTGGACCAGATGGTTTAGGACTAGTGTGCTTGCTGACTGACTTCAAGGAGTATTCTGGTTGTGAGGCGTTATCCCCCATCCACAGCCGAGTACTCGTCTCAACTGAGGGTCTGGGGAGGAACAAGAATGGTCTGAATGAGGGTCTTCTTGGTTCGCCCTGAACCCTTGATGATATTCTAGCACAAGGCATTCCAAGCTTTTCCTCCTGGAGGCCTCACCGCCTAGAGCCTGTTGACATCTGAGCTTTACTAGCGGTCAAAGTCCATGCCAACATTACCGTAATAATCAGTGTCTCCGTCAATTGTCTTCTACACATGACACAAAAAAATCAATTGCTTTTCTAAATCAGCATTTGTTGCACCTGCAGAAGATTTCTTCACCAGCACCATCTTACCAACGCTGCAGTCTCCAGGTTTAAAGCCATACTTTCGAGAAGGCCTTTTTCGTGGTGCTAAAGATCTTGATATGCCAATTATTAAAAGGGTATTCCAACTTTATAAAGTGATGGCATATGGAGGTTTTCCACCTCTGACAATCTCGATATAGAAGGAGATGCGACGCTCGTTTAACTCTGCATCCCTTTCTGGTGTTTCCCTGCACAGCGGTGCTCCTGGTCACCCGTCTAGTGAATGGGGCTGGCTGCCCCTCCTTGCGCAGGAGAGCTGCTGTGCAAGGAAAAGTTTTAATGGGGTTAACTATTAGATCTGTGGAGATCCTACCGCTGGGACCACCGTAGTCATGGGAATGGGGGCCCCATAACCCCTGCAGCCCTATCCCCCCCCCCCCTAAACAAACTGTGCGGCCACTCTATGCTCGGCTATCTCCGGAATTTCCATAGAAATGAATGGAGTGGAAAAGCGCATGTGTGACTAGCCGGTCCGTTCATTTCAGGGGAGCTGTAGGAGGTACAGGGCCCCCGTTCTTGTGATCGGTGGAGGTCCCAGCGGCAGGATCCCCACAGATCTAATAGTTATCTCCTTTCTTGTGGGTAGGGGATAACTTAATTTAACCAGAATACCCCTTTAAGGGGGATGCAGATCTACATGAGCGCCGCATCACCTTCATTCTCAGCATTGGTGGGAGTCATAAAGTGGTTGACCACAACGTAATGGCAGATCCTAGCGACAGACTATCACTATATAAGATGGGAATATAGTGCACATATGGGGCTATATGCACATGACCATATCCGTTTTGAAGGTCTTCAAACTGCGGATCCGCAAAATACAGATACCTTTCCTCTGCAACCTGCATTTTTCTCGGTCCCATAGAAATGACTCTTCCTGTCCGCAAGATGGACAAGAATAGGACATGTTCTATAACTTGTGGGACGGACGTACGGCTGCGGTCAGCACATGGATGACATCCGCATGCAGTCCGTTTTTTTTTTTTTTTGCACGGGTCTGGGTGTGATCCGCAAAATATGTGGATCAGACACAGACCTAAACTATGGTTCTGTGCATGAGGCCTTTTCTACTGTATCCTCAAAATGACCTCATCCTGGTAATTTGTGATTCAAGTGGAAGGCGGAAGGGTAGGATTTATTTGGCCAAGGACATACGTTTGTTTTTCTTGCTGTTGGGGGTTATTCTCCTATCTGGGCAATGTCACTTTAAAGGGGGTTTCTACTTTTTTACATTAGCAGAAAAGAAAACAAGAACATGATGTTCCACTAAAATGCCATGACATAAAAGCCATGAGCACCTGCAGCGCTATCACAGGCCTAACAGTTTATACAATGAAGTATTTTCCATTATCTCACTATGGCATGCTACGGGACTACCCCTTTATGCTGCTTCCTCGACAATTTTTCTCTTCCAAAGTCCCCCCCACCCCTTTCAATTTTTCATGTCCCAAGCTTTCAAGGCCCGGTTTGCATAACAGGTAGTAACAGGCATTTCCTCCTCCTGTGAGGGGACATCCTGGCGCCCTTCAGTCTCTGTCCCTTCGCCCAGTGTTCAGAGCAGACTGCAGCACAAAAAAAGGAAGCGAGGGGCAGCCTAAATATAGCGGCGGGGAGCGTGCATGCCGCTGTGTGCCATGAGAGACAAAATAACAACACGCTCAGCTTCCTTCCCATTCAAAACAGGCAGAACGACAGCGGCCGCGGCAAAGAAATCTGCTGACCCGTATTACTACCGGTGGGCATTCATACAGTACTGCTGATGTCTACTGCTGCCACTGTTCACACTACCAAAGGACGGTCTGCAGGCACCGCCACCAATCACGAGAACGCGTTTTTTCCGTGTTTCGCTGCCTGAATGGAACATGAGCTGAAAATCTTAAAATCTAGTCTAGGGGAGAATGAATAAGAAGACATGACTCGTGGTCGTATTTGAAAAGTCTTCCTCTTCTGACCCCAAGTGGCAGAAGACTTCTTTTATTAGCAAAACACCGGGTGTTCCTCTTACAACCGGAAGACACAAATGAGCCAGTAGATTCTGCCACTCGGATCTATAGGCCTTCACAACATCGTACTGTCTGGACGCAATTAAGACGCTATAGTGCGGTAAAACCAAAGCAGAGGAATTCCTTTGTCTAGATAAACGACGTCCCCTCTGTAGCCATCTAGCTTTTATACCAAATATTGCAACCCAGGTAGATCCAAGATTTCATTATGTTCAATTACTCCTACTATATCAGGGCATAGTGCTTGGCTATCTTCGTCAGTCCCATTGACTTTGAATGGAGTGGTCGTAGAGCATGCCCGACTTGCTGCTCCTTTAAAATAGGGGACATGGGACCCCTGTTCCAAGTGATCAGACACCAATTCAGGATCTCGGAGATAGAGAAGCATTGAGTCTGAGAAAAAGGGGGTTTACTAAAATAATAAAATCAATATTCGCCTTACCAGTCCCCCTCTCTAGTCCCCTTCCGATGCTTCATGGTCTTCTGCTGGTCTCAGGAAATCAATCACTGGATAAGGTGGGTTACCCCCGAGGCCAGTGACTGGATGCATGTACATTTCCTATATCAAGAGGGCATGGGAAGCAGAGACCGGTGGAGGATCATGAAGCATCAAGAGATCGGTAAGAGTACTGACAGACTACCAATTTATGGAAGGTGTCGGAAATTTGGACAGTCCTTTTTTTGGGGGAAGGACGTCCTGACAATAAACTGACCGCAAGCAATCCCACTGCTGGGACCCCCAACTGTAATCTGTGGGAGAATTCGGCAACAAGTGTTTAATTCCACTGCAGCGCCTCCACTGGGGAAATAAAGCATTACACAGTGCCCGCGGAGATCAATGGGCCCGTCTGTGTAATTCTAGATTTTTGCCATGACGAGAGATGCTTCCTGTAGCCAGACTGACAAATGAAGGTCCTGAATGGGTACCCTCCAAAATTAAATCAAAATTCTCCAAGTTACCTCAAAACTGAGCTGACTTTTTAAGTTAAAACATTTAGTAAATTATTTACAAGGGGGGGGGAAACCACCTAAAAGGCATCTTCTGTTGTATCACGGACATCAATGGTTTCAATGAAGCTCAAAAATGTGTTTCCCCGGGTTCGGCAACCTCCGGCACTCCAGGTGTTGTAAAACTACAACTCCCAGGATGCACACTTGCTCAGCTGTTCTTGGAACTTACACAAAAGTTAATGGAGCATGCTGGGAGTTGTAGTTTCACAACATAGGTGGCTAATCCCTGGTGTATCAAAAAGTCGAGCTTTAATAAATGCTGCAGATCAGGGGCGCACTGGGAAGTCAAAGTGGCCTTGGAAAAAAACTAAAAGAGGCTCCATGCCGTAGGCGGGTCTAAACTGACATAAGGCGGGGCAACGCAGGTGGGCGCGGCCAGCAATACCGTAGCGCAGCACAAATTACCGCCCAGCAGAACCAAATACCACAGTGCAGCACAAAATACTGCCGCCCCAGCTGTATCGCAGTCCATAGGGCGGCGATATAGCCGATTTCAGGAGGTCACCTGCGCTTGTCAGCCAAGTGCATAAGTGCTTGATGCTCCTAGCATGAGATCATTATGTATCATTATGTAGCTGGCGGCCATGCGGAGAGCTTGGGTGCCCACCTGGGCATCGGCCCACCAGGAAATTTCCCTGTGGGGTCTATGGCCAGTCCGCCCCTGCTGCAGAACGTTGGCGGGAGCCTGGCCTCAGACTTAGAAGAGTTGGATTTAAGTGGTTTTCGCCTTTCTAATGGACACACTAACAAAGCTTTACCCATTCTCTTTCAGGTTTTGTCCTAGTCATAGGTTTGGTGACTTTCTACCGAATTGGACCCCACACAACTCTATCCTGGTCCTGCTACCTAGATATCGGTGCTTGCCTACTGGCAACTTTGGCAGCTGCTATTCTGATTTGGAACATCCTCCACCGGCGGGAGGACTGCATGGCTCCCCGAGTCATTGTCATCAGCCGTACACTAACTGACCGCTTCCGCAGGGGCCTGGACAACGATTACGTTGAATCTCCCTGCTGACGAAAGCACAAAGTAAAGAACGCCCCATGGATACTCCTGTGATGCATACGGATCAACATCTTGCTCAAGCAGCAAGAAATACCATCCATAAGTATTAAACGCATACCTACGTATCACCCCATTTATTTTACATTCAGAGGGCCTATTCTACTACTTCAGACTTCCTAAGGACGGACCTCTCACAATGTGTATGAATATAAAATGGAGAACCTACGGCTGTGTATCACCATGGACATGGTCACTGTTGCTACCAGTAAGTGGCCCCAGCTTTGATCTACCTAGTGGCGGACCTTTTCGCGAGGCTATAAAGCTGCAGGATCCGTCCGGATCTTTGTGGTGCGAAAAGCCACTAACATCGCAAAATTTCTCAGGATCCTCCATTTATGAGCCCTGTGGGGAATGAACAAACTACACCAAAGGTCATTTTCCTAATTCTGCATTCGAGGATTTGAATAGGAGAAGATATTAGAATATAAAGTCACCCACTGTATATCCTATTAATGTATGAGAGTAACCAATAGCAGTATATTTTAATGTTATTTATCACCATTTCCATTATGTTAAAAAAAAAAAAATTCTGCTTTGACGGTTTCTTTTGTGCAATCGTATATAATCCGTACAACCACCAATGTAGCCTGTCTTAAAAATGCACATCAGACATTCCTGATAGATAAAAAAAACATAAGAAAAAAATAATAATTCCATTCATTGGAAAAAAAAAAATTCCATTCATTGGAATCACTGTGCCATTAAAGGGGTTCTCTGATCGCGGTGATGATCAGCCGATTTCAAGACCTCCAGCCAAACAGCTTATTTAGAGGAGGGAAGCTGCGGCCATCCTGACATCCACCCTGCCGCAGCTGCTGCCTAGAAATGTAGTATTACATGGCGGCCATTAAGATAAATGGCTGTCCATGTATGGACGATCCGAGTCCAGTTAGCGGCTCTCCGCTTTGGCTCATAAAGAACAGTCCTAATAGTTTGTCCTATTCTGTGATGACACAGAAGCTCTAAGCGATGGTAAATTGCTAGTGCTACGATCCTGAGAGACATCAACATTAAAGGGCTCGTCTCACTTCAGCAAATGGCATTTATCATGTGGAGAAGTTGAATACAAGGCACTGACTAATGTATTGCGATTGTCCATATTGCCTCCTTTGTTGGCTGGATTCATTTTTTCCATCACATTATACACTGCTCGTTTCCAGGGGTTACGACCACCCTACAATCCAGCAGCAGTGGTCGTGCTTGTACACTATAGGAAAAAGCGCTGGCCTCTCTGGTGGCGGGGACTGAAGGGGTGTGCATAGGACAGTGCTTTTTCCTATAGTGTGCAAGCACGACCACAACTGATGGATTGCGGGGTGGTTGTGACCCCTAGAAACGAACAGTGTATAATGTGATGGAAAAATGAATCAAGCCGGCAAAGGAGGCAATATGGAGAATCACAATTAGTAAGTGCCTTGTATTAACTTTCTCTACATGATAAATGCTGAAGTGACACAACCCCTTACAGTATGAAGAGGCCACTGCTTTAGTTTAGCGCTGCATCCCTTCTAACTCTTTAGCGCTGCTCTTGGCCCTTCAGTTCCACGTGGAAATGCAGGCTGGCCCCATTCACGTGAAGGTTCCCCGCGCAGCGGGAGGCCGGGAGCGTGGCTGTTTAGGGAAAGTAGTGTAGAGGATGCAGTTATAATCCAGCGCTGCAGCCACTTTATTCTCAAGTTTGTGGGGGTACCAGAGGTCGGATCCAGCGGTGCAGCCATAGGGGGTGCAGAGTTAGCAGTTGCTACTGGGCCCTGGAGCCTGAGGGGGCCCAAAGTCTCTTGTGCCACATAAGAAGAAACTGGTATTACAGAAAGTGCATGCTGGTCAAGTTACACCTCTGGCTGAGGGAAGGGGTTAGGTCAAGAATTTGGCATGTGGGGATGGGGGGGCTTGCCGTTTAAATTTTTGCCTCAGGCAGCATGAAGGCTATGTGCATCCCTGGCCACAAAGCACTGAGGGAAGGGGGGCCCAAGCTGAACTCCTGCACCAGGACCCATGAGCCTTTAGCTAAGCCCCTGGGCAGATCATTACCAATCATAAAGTGATGGCATATCCTTGTGATATGTCAATATATAAGATGGGAATATCCCTTTAAGGGTCCATTCACACATCCGCAAAACACGGACACCAGCAATGTGCGTTCCGCATTTTGCGGACCGCACATCGCCGGCACCCTCAAAGAAAATGCCTTTTCTTGTCCGAAATTGCCGATAGGACATATTTTTTTGCGGAACGGAAGTGTGGATCTGCAATTCCGGATCCGGGTGGCACATAGTGTGTCCCCATAGAAATTAATGGGTCCGCAATTCCGTTCAGCAAAATGCGGAACAGAATTTCGGACGTGTGAATGGAGCCTAAACAAATATATTAAAATCAATGAAATGGGAAATTTTGGATATGGCACAAACCGAGGTCACACCAAACTGGCCACAATGAAAATCAGCAGGGAGGATATTAGGAAAGAAGGAAAAAGGGCTCCGACCATGTGCACTTTTACGCTGCTTACTCCAACATTTCTGTACAGCCTTCGTTATCACCTTCCCTTCTCCTGCCTCCTTACTACAACCTTCTCCGGATCTTCAATACAAGCCGAAGCTGCTTCCTTTTCATCTCATCATTTACTGAGCACTTCCTAAGTGGCGTGAAAATGCCCCCATTAAAGAAACAACTCGCACCCTAGTGTGGACTTCCTTGTGAATTCAAAGCCCGAATGAACTTCCTTTGTCAAGTGAGAGAAGCGTCAGTCTCCTAAGCAATCACTGTCCTCCGTGAAGAGGGTTCAAGACCATTTCCCTTTAAAGGGAATCTGTCACTTCGATTTACCGCTATGAGCCAGCACTACATGAGTAGCATTGCTTACACTGACATCCACTTTTTATTCTCATACTATCCCCCCACTCCATCCCAGTTCCCCTCACTGGATGACATTGCTGATCTTGCACGTACATTATGGCGAGGACCCCTCCTGGGCGAGAGCTCACGAGTCCTTTCAATGTAATCCAGCGACGATGCAGGTAACAGGGGAGTATGAGAATAAAACGTCGGCCTATTTTTTCACTCGCCAACAAGTTTAGAACTTCACCTTTATTCAATTTCATTTTCTAGAATCTTGCTTTGAATATAAAGTTAATGGTTCAAACACTCAGTGGGAGGCGCAGTATTTGCAGTATATATATAAATGCTTGTGTCTGCTGCTTAATGTCTCAGCAGCCATACAAGATCGCTCTTTATTAGTTGTGCTAGTCGTTGCGCGCACACTCCAGCACTACCTACCTCAAGTTTATTTCTCCGTAGATGTCTCTTTACTGCCTAACTGTGCTTTCCCTGTTTCACTAAAACCTAGCTAACGCTTCCCTCCGACATGTTTCGCCGGAAAGACCGGCGTCCTCAGGGGAACTGGGTGGGTCACATCGGTAAAACCTCCGTGAACAGAAATTGATAGCCTATTCTGACAATATCAGGAGTGTATCGTAAAAGGAGGGGAATTATACAGGAAATATTCTACGTCTCTTTTTTAATCTATTTTTTTTAGCTTGAAAATGGCGTGAAAATAGCACGGCTGAAACCCCCGTTTGAAAAACGTTTCCTATTGACCAGTGGGCATCATGAGTGTGAGAAACATCGATGTATATGGTACATGTATGCATAAATTCACCGCTCGGCTTACCTCTTTATGAGCTTGATGGACTTGAAGGCTTCATCCATGTCTCCTACAGTGAGGTAGAAGCTGAAGTTCAGCAGGGCATCTCGCGTTACCTTCTCGCAGTCCTCCAGTCCAATGAAATCTCGCAGGGGCTTCTTGGCCACCATATTGGGGATCTGTGGGGTGCCCACTTCTGGACTTTCAGCTTTGTCTTCATCTTCCCCAGGCTGCTAATGCACAAAGAGGTTAAGAACAATAAAGCTTGATATTGCGTATCTGGTCAGAAATAGTATTTTAAAGGGGTATTTCCAGCTTAAATATTTATGGCATAATCCACCCCAATTTTGCAATCCTTGTGCATTTCCAGATAAGGGGTCTTGAGCATTTTTACTCGTCTGTTTTCCTGACTCGCACAGAATTAAATGGAGAAGATCACACACCTCTCCGTTTATTCTCCGCCTGGACATGGAGGCTGGAGTCCGTCTAGCCAGACGGGACGGGGTCTTGGGACCCCCATTCGGGAGGCAGGTGAGGGTCCTAAAATCATCACACAGTTATGGATATGCCATAAATACGTAAGATGACACTAAATACCTCTTTTTAAGGGCAACTAGACCTAAAGGGGTCAGTTTACAATTGTGTAAACCCACTCATGTAATTCACATGTAAGTAATCAAATTTTTATAAAGGTTTGTGAGATAAAGTAGTGAAACCAATGAAATGAAGTTGGCCTCTTCCTAGCCTAACAGCTGATAACAGTGAACAACAGACTTTATTCAAAGACAGCTCTATAAGAAGTATATACCATATAGATCAGTGATGCCCAAGCTGCGGCCCTCCAGGTGTTGCAAAACTACAACTCCCAGCATGCCTGGACAGCCTACAGCTATTAGGGCACGCCGGGAGTTGTAGTTTTGCAACAGCTGTAGGCCGCAGGTTGAGCTTCCCCGATGTAGATCATTTACTCATGCTGAGTTGCCAGACAGCAGCATTTTTCCCTAAACAGTTCTTTCTATCCGTTGCCTTTGTTCTTGCTTGTTCCGTCCTTGCAGGCCATTGTAATCAGCAACAAAGGGCATCCTCTAACAGCTGCGCTGGCATGGGCAATGTAGGCCTCCATACAGTATCCTGTAGAGCGGCATGTCTCCATCTAGCTATACATTAGTAAAATGCAAATAAGCCAATGTGTTCAAACACCTTCCATAGTGTATGCTTGCTCCAAACATACACACTGTACTTGGCCAAGAGTGCATGTGTTTTCAGTGGGTGGAGGGGATTAATCCTATATCAGACCCCCGGTGGCAGTTTTCTGCTTTCCCATGACATCTGCTGTCAGGGTACAGTTGGGACCCCTCACCATACATATTAAGATGTCCCGCCAAAATCTGCAGGTTCAGACAACACGTGTCTAATGCATATGGGCAAATTGGGGCACAGATTCAGACCAAATCAAGAGGCAATGGAAATGACATAAGAGATGAGCGAATTGGTTCCTAAGAATCAATTTGTCTCTCCAAGCAGATTTCTGCACCGGTGATGGGGTGTCCCTGAAGCAGAGGACACTCCCCCAGCCACAAACGCAGAGTCTCAGCTTCCGCTAGCGGAGCAGCGGTGCAGGCGTGAGATTGTCAGGGCCGGCCAAGATGTCAAGCCCTGTCAATCAAGTGGCAGGAGGAGCATCTTTAGCGTCAGGAACACCCCTGCTGCAGGAGCAGAACTCTGCTCAATGAGACAAATCAATTCCTTCCTTATCTCTAAAATGATATGCTTACATGGTTTACCTGTAGTGAGGTAGAAGATTAGGGAATGGAGTATTGACTTATACTAATCTCTAGTATAATTTAGTTATGGGAAATAACAACATAAAAGTAAAGCATTGCATGTGTAGTAGGAGCCAAATAATAAAAAAAATCATAAAAAAGCTATTTCATGGGGACACTTGCATACTTACAACCGGCTGATACACACAGCCTCTCCGGAATAACAACTGAAGGCAAATGGCAAAATAAAATAAATAAAATGGAATTAAATATAACACTTGAAGAAAAGTAAATGCAAAGGAACGTATATATGAGAACAGCAAAGAAGCAAACAAACACACATTGTAGACATGACGAAAACAAAGGGATGAAAAAAACGAAGGAAGTAAAAGAATGCAGGTCCTTCTGGTTTTTCCTAGAATTATGTGAATTGCTGTCACCCAGTATCCTTTGGACGGCGTATAAATAGTAGTTTCTCGCTCGTATCACTGGAGGACACAGAAGACCATGGGTGTAGCTGCTGCCACTAGGAGGCGACGCTAAGCAAAAAAAAGTGTTAGCTCCTCCTCTCAGCTATACCCCTCCTGCAGACACTGAGCTAATCAGAGATTATCTTCCTGGCGCAGTATTTTTCCCATCTCTGGTTCCGATTAGGTCTACCAGTTCAGACAGTCTTCCATGGAGATCAGACAGCTTCCCTCCTCTCTTGTTCTAAAAGAGGACCTTTCACCGGTCCAAAGTTTGTTAGGTAAAGCTATGTACATGCAGAGCGGCACCCAGGGACGTCCCTGCACTTACTATTATCCCTGGGTTCCGCTCCGTTCGTCTGCTGTAGCCCCCGGTACCTAACAAACTTTGGGCCGGTGAAAGGTCCTCTTTAGGGCCCTCCTCTACATGCCTCTGGTTACCACATTCGCGTTTTCCTGGGGGAATATTCTTATGAAGAAACCCCCTTGGCCGTAGGTCTGAAGGGGATGTTTTGGATCCCGGAGGACACTCTTTCCCTGTCCGGTTACTGCACAATTTTTTATCAGTTTTGGGTCTGTTCCACTGCCTTGTTCCCTTTGGGTTTCTTCACTCCCTCAATAATTTTTTCTTGTGGGCCATTCTCATGCCTGACTTCCAGGTTCTCTAGCCCTGACTTGTTTGTAATCGTTCCACTGCAGGGTTCTTCTCTTCGGGCAGTCCGGTATGGTATGTGGGGCCTTTGCCTTCGGGCATCCCTACTTCTTCCCCTATGGGGGGCAAATTTTTTGACATCTGCAGTTGGCCCTTGATATCCAGACGCCATTTTCAGTTCGTCTTCTTCCAATCAGTATTCCACTGAGTGTTTTTTTTTTTTCTTTAGGTTTTGATCCATTGGCATCACTTCTTAGCAGTCCTCTGGATCCAGGTTTCATATTTCTCTCCTGTATCTTCCGTAATCGCTACGTTGGTCCTGGTGACTGACTTGTCTTCATTCTTATCCATCTTGTGGATATTCTGTGTGCTCTCCATTACTTCTGAAGTCTCCTAAGCCATGAATTATATTCCCTCGGCTGTTCTTTCTTCTGCTCAGCCGGAGCCTCTGCGTATTCAGCTGCTCTCTGGCTGGCCTTCTGGGGAATGGGTCTTCCTGTCCTTTTTCATGGTCCCTGGTGTGTCTTTTCCCCGCATTTCTGTGCGGGGCCTTATGACCGGCCTTGGATTCGTTCTGTTCCTGTTCCCTCCACATGGTACTGTCACGGACGTTCCCGCGACAGGTGGCAGGAGATCAGTGAGACTGGCAACACATGCTTTGATCTGACATGTTTTCCGTTTGGATTAAATGATGTCTGTGTAGTTTCTGGTGCTTACCACACCTTCTGTCCCCAGGTGTGGCCATTGGGTCATTCAACCCTATCTAACTTCTCCAAAAATGCTGTGCGGTTTATAGCTTCTGTTTGGACCTTTGGATAGATTGTGGTTGGATCTCGGCTGAGTTCCTGGTGCTTCCATTGCTCGTTTGAAGTTAAGTCTTTCCTTTCCCTTTTGCATTTTGTTTGGGTTCTGTGTGTTGCATTTTCCTATTGTTTGTATTAGTCCTGTAGGAGACTCCTGTTCGTCCTTCCTTTTGGAGGAACAGGTAGTCTCGTCCCTGTCATTAGTACCAGGGTCCCTGCCCTTAGTACCAGGGCTTGATAGGACTCTAGGTATTCCTGTGTATGAACTCACCTACCTTTGGGGTCTGTTCATACTGGTAGTCAGTCAGGATTTTGGTTAGGGTTTTCACTAGGAGGTGTCCATTTGCCTTCCCTAGTTCTCAGGCCTGATTCCCTGTTCCCCCCTTCCCTCCTTTGCTAGTGGTGTTTCCCTCCCACACCGATGCGTGACAGATACTGCTCTTTAACATCCCATGGTCTTCTGTGTCCCCCAATGATGCTTGAAAATACAGTTTTTCCTGTGCCCCCTCTGCCCAGAACTGGCAGTGGCACCAATGCAGCAACAGTGGCACAATCCACCATTGTTCTTGCATTAAAGGGCACGGTGCCAGAGCCATCTTGATAGCTGTGTGCAAACAAATATCCATTGAGAATTCAATGGTGACTCGCATCCTCTATTTGGGCCCATGTTGTGGCCATAATACATTCAAGGTGGAAATACATAAAGGCTGTATTAAACAGCCTGATATGGCAGACGATTGTCAGGAGGGAAGCGTTCCCTTCTGGCAATGGCCTGCTCACTAGCAGAGGAGACCACGACTATTACATGCAGCGATCTCCTCCGCAGCATGGGGAGGAGCGATCACTATGCCAATGCTCGTCCCCACGCTGTATTGTGGTTTGCTGGCGGCAGATCATTATTATACACCACTATCTGCTGCCTGTAAATGATAATTGTTTAACATGTCAAATGATTTGGACTGCCCGATGATCAAGGGTTTCCTCGTTCATCGGGCAATCAGCGGCAGTATTACACTGCCAGATAATCCCTAACAAGCTTGTGGAAAAATTGGGCAGTGTAATACAGGCTTAAGGGAACCATTACATTTTCAGCCAGGCAGGATGAGTTGTATGTGTGATGTGTACACTATCAGGCAAGATATCAGAGCCCACCTATAGCCAGATGAGTCATTCAATTTGGGAATAGTATCCATATTTTATTACTTCACCACAGATCATTTCATAGGGGTAGCCTGACATATCCCTAGAACCTCAGGGAGGCCCACCTTTCCTAAGAATGAAGTGGATATAGCACTGATTCAGCTCTGCAGGTCCTTTACTAGAGGTGGCCCTTGGCCACCCACTGTACTGGGAATTACAGCACGGCCCCGTTCAGGTGAATGGGGCTTGCCTCAGTTCCTAGCAGAGCATAGCCTGGAATCCAGATAAAACTTAGGGCTCATGCAAATAGCTGATCTGCAAAACACGGATACCGGCCGAGGGCATGCAGTCATTTTTTTTACTCCTGCAGAAATGTCCTACCCTTGTCCGCAAAACAGACAAGAATAGGACATATTCTATATTTTTTTTTTGGGGTCTTGAAATGGACTTGCGCATGCAGACAGCACACCGTGTGCTATCCGCATCTTTTGCGGCCCCCTTTAAGATGAATGGGTCTGCACCTGAGCTGGAAAAAAAAGCGGATCGGATGTGGACTGAAACTACGGCCGAGTACATGAGCCCTTAGAAGGAGACTGTGACCTCTTCATTCTTGAGATTAGAGTCCAGATTGCCAGCGATTATAAAGTGATGGCGCTCTATGTTATAGATGCCCTTTAGTAGCAGAATGCATGTGAAAATGTCAAAACCAATTTTTTTTTTACCGCAACTCACTCGAAGTGTTGTAGGATCAATCTTCGGGGTTTTGTGTGAAGAACTATCTAGCTACACATGCAAATGAGATTGAAGCTAGCAAAGCCGTGTCCCATAATGAGAAATTATATGCCACTCTTAGCACATATATGTGTTTCTCTCTCCTCTCCAGGAAGGAAGCACAAGAAAAACCCACTTACATGTCCTTACATGCTCCATCACATGCCCAAAATGCATACATTGGAGGTAAGCACTGGTATCTATCCCTGGATAGAAGTGATCACCATGTTTCTGCATAATAACAGTTCACTCACCTTTCTTGTGAAATAATAATGTGGGACCTCAATCCCGAGAAGGGACTGGAAAGAGATAGGTCGTGGAAAGCTTTCCTGAAGTAGTAGGCCATGCTCCTGGGTGCTGAAAAATGACATAACTAGCACGTCCTCCTGTAAGTAAAGGAATCAGAGCGGTCAATCCAGGATCCAGTTCACTGGAATGTGTAAAAGGGGTTGTCCAAGTGTTTAATACTGATGCTCGATCCTCAGAACAGGTCATCAGTATTCGATTGGTGGGGGTCCGACTCTGTTTGAAGAGGCCTTACCGAGCACAGCGCCATCCATAGAATAGCAGCTGTACTTGGTATTTGAAGCTCGACCCCATTCACTTGAGTGGGTTTGAGCTGCGCCTAGGTCAGGGATGGGCAAACTGCAACCCTCCAGCTGTTGCAAAACTACAACTCCCAGCATGCAAAGGATGCTTACAGCTATCAACCTACAGCACGGCATGGTGGAAATTGTAGTTTTACAACAGCTGGAGGGCCGCAGTTTACCCATACCTGGCCTAGGTCATGTGACCAATGAACGGGACGTCGGACCCTAGCCGATCAGATATTTATGACCTAGAAAAAGTATTAAACACTCAGACAAACCCCTTAATTTGACCAGACAAATTGTTAACTAATGAGATAAAATGTTAACCAATATTAAATAGAAATAGAAAAAGGATTATAAGAAGCGAAGCATAAATGAATGGATACATTTAGATTATATTGTACTAATCAGCGAATAACACACGCAGGAAGGGAGACGGCATGTACACACTGCGCGAGCCATCTCCTCATACAGCTGATCGGTGGGGGTGTCAGACCACCGCCGATCTGATATTAATGACCTATCCTGAGGATAGGCCATTAATATAGGAGAGCCGGAGAACCCGTTAAGCTTTCTACCTTTACTACAGATTTTCCAGAACTCAGATCATTACCTTTCCATGAGGAACCTCCACGAGCTGGTTGCGTTTTGGTGATGGGTGCACTGAATTTGGGACAGCCAGCATTGCCTCACATACTAGTAAGCGAGGCTCACTTTGATCCCAGAAATGACTGATAGGGATGCGGTCAAGGAGTTTTGTGTTTTCTGGAAGGTTCCTGTGGGTAGGAAATAGATGAGAAAATCACCTTAGAAGAGAATACCTCAGGATCTTGTAATGTGTGCAATGTCATGCGCCAATATTATTATTACACTTTAAGTTTAGAGATTACGTTGACCTGTACCCCAGTTTGCATGTTGCCAACCAGCAATCTTCACGCAGGGAAAATGTGAAGTTGACAAGGCCACAACACATATCCCACCCAGAATTTCTTACGTGTCCATATTGGATGGAGAATCCTGTTGATCAGCCTGGCCATTCCAGAAGTCAAAGAACGACATGGTGTCCAGGTCAACATCGTAGAAGTACATTTTGGAGTCTAGGTGACCGTCAGCCTGGAGAAAAAAAAAGTGTAAGGGTGAAATGAGATGGGTTTAAAGGGATTGTTTCTATTAGCGCACATGGACATCATGAAGGAGTCCTATGCTTGGACCACTCTCTATGAGCCAGAACAAAGTGCTTCTTTGTCGGAGCAGCTACCTTTCCGATGAACTGGAGTCATCCTTTGATTACACAGGTCTCCATCCATGGATGTTCATCTGAATAGTCACCGTGTAATACTACATTTCTCCTGCAGTGGCCACTGTTTGCCAGTTCAGAAAGAGGGACCCTGGGGCGATCTGATCAGCTAATCAATCCGGTGGCTGCATTTTTAAATTAATGCTGTGCTTAAATAAAGTACAGACTGTAGGGAATATATGGAGAACCCATATAAACACCATGTGCTCTCAAATTAGAGACATTTTTATAACTTATTAAAATTATTAGATTATTTACTGAAGGCGAGCAGTTAGAATGACTTGTATAACGCATTTTAAGATCTTACTGATGCTACAAAGACGTCTTTGGCTGCATCCTATAGGATAGTTCTGGACTGGTCGTATTACGTATTTTTAGTGCCACCTAGTGGCCACTAAAAATGTTACTAACGAAAAAATATCTACTAAAAATGTTACTTACTAGATCTATATAATATATATATACCTCAGTTTCAGCCTGCTTTATCAAATTATTCTGAACTTATCCTCAAAATAAGCCAAAAATGTCCACTACTTGTGGGTCTCACCTATGGGACCACTTCTGTATCACTTTTTTTATATGATCCTGTAAGTGAATACTTTATGTTGTTTTTCTTTCTTTAAGAAAAAAAAAAAGGGGGGGGGGGGGTGGAGTCTCTGGATATCATTTTTTGAAGTGACAGTAAGTATTTCAGTTCCCGATCTGTGTCTAAGGGCCTATTCTATGACCGTATGAATGAGTCTGCATCCATTCCGCAATTTTTCAGAACGGATGCGGACCCATTCATTTCAATGGGGCCGCAAAAAAAAAAAACAGACAGCGCTCCGTGTGCTGTCCGCACTCGTACTTCCGTTAGAACATGTCCTGTTCTTGTCCGCAATTGTGACTAGAGCACCCCACCTCTCCTTTGCTTTCCCAGTAGTGTGGATGGTCATGGCTTCTCATATACTAATCAATGCACTGCTCTTTAGTTTCTCTAGGCCTATGAGGAGAAGAATGGTGCAGTCATCCTGTCCCTTATTCCAATCACCCACCTATTATTCTAATGATGATTAACTTGCAGATAATCCATTCCCTGTACAGCAGTGTTATAACCGGAGGTAAATCCTCCCTACTACGGATGACTCTCTCTGTGTTGACTGCTACAGAAGGGCAATAGTTTGTACTTAATTTTCAATGGACTAGGGCTGTTGAATTATAAAAAAAAAGATAAAAAAATTATAAGCATAAAATAACCCACTTTTTATAAATAATGGCTCAGATTTACGTGTCTGTGCCAAAAATCTGTCTAAAAAGTAGTGCAAATTGGCACATCTAGGGTTTTTACACATGTCCGACAAGGAGGTGGGGCTAGAAGAAAGGGTGGGGCTTCACGTGAAAGGGGTGGGGCTAGGATGCTAAATTTTGTGCCAAAATTGTGCCACAATTCTGGCATAAAAATCTGCCTCAAAGTATGCCAACCAATAGTTTGTGCAGAGTTGGACAAAAGTGTCTCTCCCTGCAGCAGATTTACCATCCAGCCTAGGCCCCGGGATACATCTGGTGCAGGGCCTGTCTACGAGCACGCCATCTACAGAACTGGTAAATCTGGGCCACTGAGGGTTTTTTTATGTTTTTTTTTTTTAAATACCTCTTTCTGATGGAAGTGTCCCTGGTAAGGTGGATGCCGGAAGTCTCTGATTACTGGCTTGATCCCCTTTTCAGGACACATACACACTAGGGCGAGCCGAGTATGTATGGTTATATGGGGGGGTCAAGAGGAATGGCTGCCGACCACAAGAGCCCTCTTTTGCTGACAGTTAATCTAACTCCTTAGATTTCAATGGTAAGCTATACATGGAAACATGATAAGACTACTTTCACACTCGCGTTTGGTGCGGATCCGTCATGGATCTGCACAAACGCATCCATTCAGATAATACAACCGCATGCATCCGTTGAGAATGGATCCGCTTGCATTATCTTTAACATAGCCAAGACGGATCCGTCTTGAACACCATTGAAAGTCAATGGAGGACGGATACGTTTCCTATTGTGCCAGTGAAAACGGATCCGTTTGGCTCAGTTTTCAAAGCGGAATGGAGGCGGAACTGATGCATTCTGAGCGGATCCTTTTCCATTCAGAATGCATTAGGGCAAAACTGATCAGTTTTGGACCGTTTGTGAGAGCCCTGAACGATAACCAAAACGCCAGTATGAAAGTAGCCTAAGACCGCTTCAAAGACGATTATCCTGTGAGAACATTCTGGTGATGGCTCATTTCTTAGATAAACACCATAAAATAATAGGCAAAAACATCTAGGCACGTGAGGACAAATCATCAGGGAATCCTTCCACGTATACAAAGCACTGAACATGAAGGTTCCTTTCCATTCAGTAGACCACCGTGCCATAAGCCCTAGAGATTTACGTAAGAGGTTTAAAAACTGGGAGAGCTTAAATACCTGCCCGTCTGCTGAACACAAAGTAAAGCCTAAAATTATTATATTAGGGAAAAACATTAAGCATGTGTAGCGAAAATTTCAGAAATTGCTCTCGAGAGGTTTGCTTAGCTAAGGATATTTTTATAAAGTATATACATATTTTCTTGCACTTTATGTACATTACATTAAAAAAAATGTTCTTTGCATCGCCATTTTCTGACAGCCAGAATTTTTTTATATTTTTGTCCACAGAGCTGTACAAGGGCTTGTTTTTACAGGACGAACTTTAGTTTTTATTGGTACCATTTTCGCAGTATGTACGACTTTTTGATCACTGATATTCAATTTTTTTGAGGGGGGGGGGGGTGACTAACAAATGCTGAATTAAGTGTTTTTCTTTTTTTTTCCTGTTATGGCGTTCACGGCAGATGTTATTTACACATTTATATTTTAATAGTTCAGACATTTTTGGACACGGCGATACCCGATATGTTTATTTTTTTATTGTTAATATATTTTTATATGTAAAATTGGGAAAGGGGGGGTGATTTAAACTTTTAATATTTAAAAAAAAAAATCTACTTTTTATTTAATAACTATTAACCCCGTTTGGGGGTTAGAACCTGGGATCTTTGATCCATTGTCTTATTTACCCTAATAGAGATCTATTAGGGTGAATACGATTTTTACACCGTCCCTGCTTCCCTGTGCTTCGTGCACACAGCGGCAGGGAGCTTACCATGGCAGGGCTGGAAGGCTTCAGCAATTTCACTGCGAGGACTCCGATCAGAAGGCAGAGGGAGCCGACCCCCTCTGTCCTACCTGACAGGTGCCGCGATCGGCATTGATTGTGGCACCTGAGGAGTTAAGTGATGGGGTTCCCCATCATTGCAGCCAGCTGCCTGCTGTACGATACAGCCGGCCTCTGCTGAGTACGGAGCGGGCTCACTGCAGCAGCCCGCTCCATACATTCCCTCAACCACTGTGGCGTACGGGTATGTCACGGTGGTTGAAGGAGTTAATATGCGATCATGTGATCGATTAGCTAACAGACTGCAATGATTTACGGGAGATTTAGTCTGTTCCTATGAAGCCCTGGCACTGGCAGGGCCCGTTAGGAATCTTGCTGTGGCAGAAGGCCCGAGGCTGCCATAGCAAGCAAACAAGTCCTTTGATCCCGGCGAAGGGAAAGGTTCTGTCCCCCTGAGTGTAGCGCTCTTGGGAGAAGACAGCTCAGATGCCGTGGTTGCAACTGACCATGGCATCTGAGGGGTTAAATGTCTGTGATTGCCGTTACTACCAATCACATTCTCTGCCTCCGGGTTTTTGCTGTGTAAAACAACAGGCGCCGGGTGCCATCTTTAAAGTTTGGACTTCTGTCACACATGTATACTAGAAGTCCTTTAGGAGTTATTATTCCTGCTAGAAGTTTATGAATGGATTGGTAATTAGGTGTTACTAGTTGGGGGTGTGTCCCTGAACAGTGGCAGCACTGATTGGATAGTGTCAGATTCTGTAGGCGCCTCAAGAGGTAACACACAGTTGACAATTCCGTCATAAACTTCTAGTGGGGATAACAGAAGAATGGCACAACGTAGAGTCCTAAGAAAAAGGCTCCACAATTTTTTTTTTATGTGCAATACAATTAACGTATTTTTTGCAGCTATAAGACGCACCTTTCCAATGTGGGGGAAAGATGGCACTACATCTTATAGGAAGAATACTAATGAGCATTTCCAGTATGGAAGCACTCATTAGTACAGTAGGTCTGATCTGAGGTCTAATTACCATTGTGGGTCTGATCTGAGGTCTAATTAACATTGGGGGTCTGATCTGAGGTCTGATTGTGGTCTAAGCTAAGGCCTAATTAACATTGGGGGTCTGATTAACATTGAAGGTCTGATTGGGGGTCTGAGCTGAGGTCTGAGATGAGGTGTAATTAACACACAGGGTTTGATCTGAGGTCTGATTAACATCAATAGTCTGATTGGGGGTCTAAGCTGAAGCCTAATTAAGATTGGGGGTCTGATTAACACTAAAGGTCTGATCGGGGGTCTGATCTGAGGTCTGATTAACACTGGGGATCTGATTTGAGGTCTGAGTTGAGGTGTAATTAACACTGGGGGTTTGATCCGAGGTCTGATTAACACCAATAGTCCGATTGGGGGTCTAAGCTGAGGCCTAATTAACATTGGGGGTCTGATTAACATTGAAGGTCTGATTGGGGGTCTGAGCTGAGGTCTGAGCTGAGGTGTAATTAACACACGGGCTTTGATCTGAGGTCTGATTAACACCAATAGTCTGATTGGGGGTCTAAGCTGAGGCCTAATTAAGATTGTGGGTCTGATTAACACTAAAGGTCTGATCGGGGGTCTGATCGGAGGTCTGATTAACACTGGGGATTCTGATCTGAGGTCTGAGCTGAGGTGTAATTAACACTGGGGGGTCTGATGAAAAAAATTGTTTGTCTTATTTTAAAACCTAGGTGCGTCCTATAGGGTGAAAAATACGGTATGTATGAAGGAAAAAAAGTGCTTCATTTTGGCCAATGCTTCTAAAGGGTAGATTTCAAGATTGATAATACAGGCGATGACCAAATCAACCTTACCCTGTTGGCGAGGATGCTGACTTTACTGCCATTGGCATTGCACCTGATAGACACAATGCTGCCCAGTCCTGGCACCAGCTCAGAGAGGTTCTTACAATTGCTGTGGGCTTTGGCCTCCCTTTAGATAAACATAAAAAAAATTCAGTACAATCATAGAGCGGCAATATGAGAAGGAGGACGTGATGAAGAGAACATTTTCCTAGAGTATTCTGATGTCTATGGCAGAGTTATTTATACGCACATTCACGTGCGCCAGCTCTGCCCTCTGCTTCCCATTCTACTAGATAAGTGTATTTGGATCTGTTGTGTTGGCAGCAATGACAGATCCTTGATATCTGGACGGTTAGGAGAAGATTAAGTGGATTATTCATCCAAAGCAATTACTGTACCTCCTAGAAAGGTCAAAAAGCTTGAAGTGGGCGGCATCAGTGGCCACCACTAAGAAAGTACCGCATATGTCCAGCATGCATGGGTTTCCTTCTGCCACAGAGAATGGAAGCAATTGCTTGACCGTCCCCTGGAAAATAAGAAAGACAGCGTGACATCAGCGGGGATGACAAGGACTGGAGATTACTGGGCAAGCAATTGCAACGGTGCATAAACGAGAGTGAAACTGTAAAAATTATACATGCAAGTAAAAAATGAAATTCAGATATCGTAATACACAACGCTCTCTTTCTAGGAACCAGCCCCGTACCTCACATGGATCCAGAGATCTCTCCATTCATTGCTGCAACTGTTCTGTTAGATTCTCTCTAGGCTGGAAGCTCAGGGGGGAGTGTCCTTTCTGCTGTAGCTAGTTCTCAATATCACAACTCAGAGAGTGTGTCTTTTCCACTGCAGCTCTTTCCCTGTAACTGCCACAGCTTCTAACAGACTGGCTGGTTACAGTTGAAGATTCAAACTAAACGCGTGCGACCACTTCAGTGAGGTGGACGCAGACATAGGGAAAAGAACAAACAGCAGGAGGCACTGTACAGATACATTTTGTTGAACAGCTCAGTTGCTATACTTTAGCTAACTTTAACTAACCTTTAGGCCCCGTCCGCAATGTTCGTCCGCACCCGTTCAGCAAATTTGCGGAACGGGTGCGGACCCATTCATTTTCAATGGGGACGTGATGGATGCGGAGAAGACACACTGGGCTCTCCGCATCCGCATCCGATCTTCCGGCCGGCGGCTCCGCAATAATATAGAGCATGTCCTATTCTTGCCCGCAATTGCGGACAAGTATAGGCGTCTCTATGGGGCTGGCGGCAAGGTGTGTTGCGGATCCGCAACACACTACGGACGTGTGAATGGGGCCTAATATAAAGTTTTAATATGTTGCCCTAAAACTATTTTTTCTAATATACTTTATGAATCAATTTAGTATTTTTTTTAGTCTTTTATGTCCCTAAAGTGCAGCATTCCCTGTGCGCTTAAAACTCAGTTCTCTGACTGCTCAGCGGTGTACGGAATGTAAAATTTATGAATGGGGCCGCAGAGAACGGAGTATGGGCAGGAGCACACATTGCTGTTCCACTCCGTGCCCCCTGGAGGATTACTAACTCCTGGCATAGCACATGGGCACTCTGTACCCATGTACTATACCAGGATTAGCTGAGTGGAGTGGACTCCTGCTTTTGCCTGCTCCGCTAAGCTAAGTGCTGTCATGCAGTTCTCTTAGCTTAGAGGATCAGGCAGAAGCAGGAGCCTGCTCCGCACAGCTCATCTTGGCATAGTACATAGGTACCCATGTGCTATGCCAGGAGTTAGTAATCCTCCGGGGGGCAAGGGCAGGAGCAGGAGAACGGAAAGGTTGAACGGTGATGTGAACGAAGCCTTACATAACCATGCAAACATATCCGAGTTGCTTCAGACAGAAGATGTGTACGTACCTGCAATGTACGAATTTGGACTCTACCAGGCTCCACAGTGTAGATGTTCTCTTCATGAATTGCCAACACAGGAGAATCGCTGGCGAAGGAACCTGAACATGAAATTACATTTTATGAAAAGCTAAAAGGTGGGGTGTTTGGATAGCTGGACTACAGAACGATGGGGTACATAGGGACAGACCAAGTGTCCGCTATGAGGCACTTGGAATCACGGTTCCAGTCCTGGTTGGTCCCATGCTCTTTGTGTTTGGGCGGCTAGGAGCAACGCAGGAGTCTACAGAGACCAGTCCCAGTGATATCCATCAGTTTATCTGCCTCTCGGTCACCAGCTCTTCTCCCTCCTCTCCTGAACAATCATCAAAGAACTTTCATTTGGTCAGAAATCAAGTTAGAAGATCATTCAGGAAAGGAGAGATTCACTCTAATCATTTGCTAATCTGCAGCTTTCAATATACTGTGGAACATACAAGCTGCAGAAGTCAAATGGTGCAAATTTTTTTTTTTTAGAAAACCGTATTTCAAAAAATGTTTTTCGGCCAAAAGTACATGGATATAAATTAAACAAAAGCCCCAAAAGTCCATATAGCTTTTAAAATGTCCAACTAGCCGCAAACCTAAGTTGTCAGCCAAGCATCGGTGAATGATAACTGATACAGTGTGAACTTTAATAACTGAGAATAAAGGCAAAAACTGTTGTGGGTTTCTAGCTTTTGACATTACTTCTCCTTCGGCTACATGCACACGAATGTATTTGTTTTGCGGTCCTCAAATTGCGGATTCGCAATAAAAAAAAAAACGGATGATGTCCGTATGGCATCCGTTTTTTTCCGGATCCATTGTAATAAAGCCTATCCTTGTCCGCAAAACAGACAAGAATAGGACACGCTCTATTTTTTTTTGCGGGGCTATGGAACGGACATACGGATGCAGACAGCACACTGTGTGCTGTCAGCATTTTTTGCGGACCCATTGAAATGACCGGGTCCGCGTCCTATCCCCCCAAAAAAAAAATGGAACGGACACGGAAACAAATACGTTTGTGTGCGTGTACCCTAATACAACACTCTTTCAATTGAATTATTTTAATTGTCAAGTTGTGGATGAGATGTATCAGCTTCCACTTCATGTTTTCAGTCCATCCTAGCAAAACGACATCATTCATCACTTTCCCTGCGTCCTACGGGAAGTTAGCCCTGTTACAGATCACTGCTCGGTGGAATTACAATATATGCCAAGACTGCTGTAATGATTTATAAGATGCATTAACCATCTGACAGGCATATACAGTTGACTCCACAACACTGCAGAAAATTTGCTTAGCAAAACTATTAACCAGAGTAAAGCAACAGGGGCGAGCGAAAGATTTTGATCATCAACAAGAGTGGCCTATAGCTTGTCCATGGGGACATCAGAATCTGTGACATGTCTAAAGGTCTTGTACCTTGGTTTACCTCACCCTCTAGCTCTGTATGGAAATAGCATGGTGCCATCCTAACTGAGAAAACAGGGACACATGTCGTGCCCGCCACCCTCTAGCTACACTCCTGGCAGGAGCGGATTGGGAACTTGGCTCTGGAAAAGGACCTAAAAGTGGTCCAAGATGTAAGCGGGTCCAAATTGACAGAAGGCGGGGCAACACAAGTAGGCAGAGATGACATAAGTAGGTGTGGCCAGCAATACCATAGTGCCGCCCCAGCAGAACCAAATACCACAGGGCAGCATTCACGAGGGTACCTGATGCTCCTACATTAATTAATGCTGAGAGCAGTAGATCGTTATGTACCTGGCCAGCGGCCGTGAGAAAGCGTTGGGCGGCCTCCTGGGCATCGGACGACCGGGAAATATCCCTGTAGGGTCTATGGCCATTCCACTCCTGACTCCTGGGTAAGACTGGGTTCACATATGCACTATGAACTCTGGCAGTCTTTTCCGGTGAAGGAACAAACTGCCGGAGGTCACTGTATCTAGAATAGCCGGACACCACCATGCACCGCCAGATCCCCATTCACTGTAATAGGATCAGGCGGCTTTCCAACATATATGCCGTCTATTGGCTGGACGTGTAGTATTTTATTTGTCCGTCCGAAAGCCAGCATATATGCCGGATACAGTCAATTCCAACAGTCTGTTCCTCCACCAGGACAGACTGCCAGAGTTCACAGCGCTTAATCAGTGTGCAGGAGCCTGGTGTCCAATACATCCACATACCTGAATTTTTAAGAGTGGGTCCACTAAGTTCATAGACTGTCACCAATTTGCCATTCCATACTGCAACAGAATCCTGAAATTATAACAAAAAAAAAATGAACCATTTGTTGAAAATATTCTGCAGTTCCATTTATGAGCGATACCCTCTGAGAAAACCTAAACTGTAATACTAAAGGGCGAGAGGAAAAAAACATTACAAGAGTAACAGTAGCGTCGAATGCAGGGAGCTCTAACCTATGGCTCTCCAGCTGTTGTGAGACTACAACTACCAGCATCCTCTGACTGTGGCTTGTAGAGCATGTTGGGAATTGTCCTTTTGTAAAAGCTTTAGAATCATAGGTTGGAAACCATAAGTCTAATGCCAGAAAGCAACTGCATATTTAGCTCTGCCCATAACGAGCGCTGATCGACAAAATGCAAGTCAATCAGCGCTTCTTATTGCTTTCAATTCCACTGTTCAATGATAGTAAAACAGGCGGTGAAGCAGGCGTGCTGCCTGAGATTTTAGAGACTACATAAAAAACATACGATCAGCCAGCCAACAAGCATTTGCTGAAGGTTTATACAGGGAATGATTGTGAACGAACATGTGAAAGGCCCTTAAAGTTCATCTGTCAGCAGATTTGTCCCTATGACACTGGCTGACCTGTTACATGTGCACTCGGCAGCTGAAGGCATCAGTGTTGGTCCCATGTTCATATGTGCCCGCATTGCTGAGAAAAATGAAGTTTTAATATATGCAAGGAGAGGAGGCAGCAGTTGCAGAAAAAGCAGAGCCTCTAGGTGTAATGGTAACGCCCCCGTTGCTCCTAGAGGCTCATTTGCATATATCAAAACATGATATTTCTCAGCAATGCGGGCACGTATGATCATGGGACCAACACAGATGCCTTCAGCTGCCAAGGGCACATGTAACAGGTCAGCCAGTGTCATAGGTACAAATCTGCTGACAGATGCTCTTTAATAGCTCAATGTAAATGCACAATATGATGAATGGATTGGTTATTTATATACTAAATTATACTTCAATAATTTGCTAAAGGGGACGTGCCAAGATGTGTAACTATGGGGGATAAGTGTCTGATTGCTGATGATCCAACCTCAGGAACGCCCTTCAATCGCAAGAAGGGAGTTTCTATGTCACCCCATATAAACGGAGTGATGCTGCTCCATTCATCGCCAGGGGACGGGTGAAGGGAAGCCAAGTGCAGCGCTTGATTGCATGGTGGCAACACAGGGTCCCCATTTTTGGGCTACTGCAGTCGGACTCCTGCTTATCAGATACTTAACATAGGGGGATGCGTTTAAATCTTGGCTTAAACACTATTATCGTGAATGATTTGCTTATGAACCGCTTGGCTAGTATGATCAAATCTGCTTGAAACGTCAGCTGCGTTGATGTAAGCCTTTGTCCCATGCAAGGATCAGCAAGCATACATTACAGCCAGCGTATAAGTCATATACTGCACAGTCTGCTCACCTTAGTCACAAAGACCCCTTTTATGTACATGTCCGTCTTCAAGCTGTGCCGGGCTCCTGTACTGAAGTAGGTCAGGCTGAGCTGAGATGGCGCCACCTGAATTGCAGCAACTTGTTGATGGAAATGAGAGGACATGACATGCTCGCTGAGGACCAGCACCGAGCTGAGGTTGTTCACTGCTAATAGATTCTTGGATGACCCCCACTAAATCAAGACAAAGCAAACCATCTTACATGCAGATCACCACGTGAGGAGACAGAGAAGATAGAGAGACACATGAAAAAAAGATAAAAAAGATAAAACTGGCATCAGGCTCAATAACTACATGACATACATGTGCTGGGTCAGCACACAGAATGCAGCCATGTGATAACAGGACTAGTGGTGGAATAATGATTTTTGGTATTACAGTAACTACAGTACTGTGTGCGTTCACATGCTGCCTGTCTCTAGGTGGTTTGCAAATTGGCTGCCTGTCTCGAGGTGATGTTGCCATCATGTTGTTAATAAAGTTTAGCGTAAAAAAAAAAGAAAAAAAAAGGAAACAACATACAGAGTTCTCCTACATAGATAATGACAGACATGATTTTGAGGTGCTGCTGTAGACAGTAATACTGTACACACATGTTCTGCTCCTTAATAAACCATTATTCCCCAGTTAGATGCCTGGGCAGTTAACTGAAAAAGCCAGATCACATGACACATGTGAGGGTCCGTTGACTGATGCCACGTTTAGGCGTATAAATGCACTGAATAGAACAAAATGGTCCGTACCACTTTTTTTCTTTAGGGAAAGGCTACTGCATGGATATAATACAGGTCTGAGAGCAACATTGTAAATAGATGGATACTGTCAAATTGTTCAACGTCCTATTCTCTAATGAAATGTAAAATTAAGCATTAAAACCAGAATACCTCTTTTACCACTTCAGGAACATCCTATTTTGGGCCCTATAAACAAACTTCTTTTTTATTTATTTTCATTATTGTATTCCAAGGGCCATAACTTTTTTATTTTTCTGTCGATGTAGCATGTTGTTTTTTTTTTTTAACTTTGTATTATTTATCTTTACAATATTCTAACTGATCATTGGTCATTGATTTACTGGCAGGCAACTTATTAGACCCGTGGCACCCATGACAGCTCACTGGCTGATGAGATCACAGAGGGAGCCCCCCCCCCCCCTATTGACCATGGCCTGGACAGGTGTTGGTGTCGATCCCAGCTGTTGCAGCAGACTGTCAGCTGTATGTGGCACTCAGTACAATTTTGACCTACAATTACCTAATTGTATGCGTAAGGGCCTACACTAGGATGCATAAAACAATAGTCCAGAGCTACCTTTAAAATTTCTGCTGGTTGCTAATGCTGAAAACCTTACTGACCGACCGGTGGTCTCCTATGTAGTGGGTCAGTTTTTTTTTTTTTTACATGAGATTACTGTATGGGGCCTGTTGTAAGGACTACACTTAGAAGAATGAAAATCACCACAGCAAGCTTTGTGCAGACATTGAGTTATCAAAGCATGCTATGAGATTCCAGTTTTAAGAATTATGAACGCAGCTCTGGAGTATGATACAGTCTGTAACCCTTTACAAGATCATTAACATAATGTATTTCCAAAATTAGTCAACTTTTCAAGTAGATTTATTTTATATAAAAAAAACTGTACAAGGTTTCTGAAAGGTGAACAAATACTTTGTAATTCATAGCAATCTTTTTCATGATTGCATTTTACTCATTTTGGGCTAAAAAAAACATTTTTTTTTCTTCCTTTATAAATTTTTATTTTAAACATCTTAAAAAGTGCAATCCATAGACAGACAGTAGTACAAAAGCATACCTATCCACCCCACAAGTCAAGTTTTTTTGTTTAAAAAAAACATTTTTTCATTCATTCTTTCATAATGGGTTAACTGTCTATCTAATAACCCTTATTTCTAAATTACTAAAAGGTCATAAACACCTATTTAAAGGGTTTCTGTCACCAGGATTACACATTATAAGCTGTCTGACATTAGCTATGTGCTAATGTCAGAGCAGCTTGATAATGTGCTTTATATGTATTTCTGATGTATATTTAGGCTAAAAAACGTCTTTATAATATAAATTAGCTCTAGGATAGGGCGCTGCCCCTGCTCCTAGAGGCCGTGTACCTGCTGCCACGCCTCTTCTTCTTTGATTGACAGTGCCGGGCAGCGATCCTCTCCTGCCTCCGGCACTGTCTCCCTGCTAATCCTGCGCCTGCCGCTCTGTATTCGGCACAGGCGCGGTGAGCTGAGGACGCTGGTGCCTGCTGTCTCAGCTCACCGCGCCTGCGCCGAATACAGAGCGGCGCAGGCGCGGATTTAGCAGGGAGACAGTGCCAGAGGCAGGAGAGGATCGCTGCCCGGCACTGTCAATCAAAGAAAGAAGGGGCGTGGCAGCAGGTTGAGATGACGGAGCCTCTAGGAGCAGGGGCAACGCCCCCCCTGCTCCTAGAGGCTAATTTACATATTATATAAAGACATTTTTTAGCTTAAATATACATCAGAAATACATATAAAGAACATTATCAAGCTGATCTGACATTAGCACATAGCTAATGTCAGACAGCTTATAATGTGTAATCCTGGTGACAGAAACCCTTTAAGCCACATTATTAACAGTAAGATAAAACGGTCAGAGATCAGTGATAAGAAGCTGCCGAGCTGTCTGATGGAAAATAGTAAAAATAACAGAGCCTGCTACTAGAGAATCTCAAGGCTGTACAGAGAAAGGGGCTCAACATTTTTTTTTAAATAAAGGCCAATTGAAAAATGATTTTTAGCTCAAAATGAGTACAATGCAATAATAAAAAAAATTGCCCCCAAAGGTGTACATAGCCTTTAAGTTACTGGTCATATGTGACAGACATGTCTGCACCAAAACCACTCACTTTGATCTGTGTTATGTCGCCCTCCAATTCTGTTGGGGTGTTAAGCTTCCAGCCATCTTTTCCTTCTGTTCTTAAAGACTTTCGCCCATCAGCGACTTTGCTCCACATAGCTACCTTGCCCTTACTAGTTCCAGCTGCCAGAATTGCTGCAATGCATTAAGAAATACAAGTTTTAAATGATTCCGAAGTAAAAGGGGCTGCTGTGCTCATACAGAGATAAGAGAATTTCTGGGACTTTAGTTCGAAATAAGGCTAGGATCACACATGCAATATTTTTGAGCAACACACTGCGCATTATGAGTGGATTTTCCATGTGGTAAATCTGTAGCGTTAGGCCTCATGCACACGGCCGTGCGTGGACCGTGGTATCCCAGCCTGGAATCCAGCTGACAGCAGGAGCGCACGGCGTCACTGGTTGCTATGACGCCATGCGCTTCATGCCGCCGCTGGACTACAGTAATAGTGTATTACTGTAGTCCAGCGGCGGCATGAAGCGAACGCCGTCATAGCAACCAATGACGCCGTGCGCTCCTGCTGTCAGCTGGATTCCAGGCCGGGATACCATGGTCCGCGCACGGCCCTGTTCCACGGCCGTGTGCATGAGGCCTTATACAGTACCAGCTAAGTAGATGAGATTTTCAAAATCTCACGTACACTGTGTGGAAATTTGCAGATATTGAAGTCTGCAGCATGTCAATTCTTTGTGTGGATTTTCAGTGCAGATTCACCCTTTGCAAAGCACAGAGTGCACTCCTGGGCAAATCCGCATCAAGTCAGACACAAAATACGGCAAGCAACACATGCAGATTTCGGTGTGGATTTGGTGTGAAAATGCAGTGAAAAAACCATGAAAATCTGCATGGAAAATCTGTATAAACTATACTGGTGTGCACATTTACCCTGACCCTGGGTTCACACCTGAGCGTTTCTGAGACGCGCGTTTTAAGTCGCGCGTATTACAGCGCGTTTTTTGCAAATAGGAAACACGCGTCATACGCGCGTTTGTGACTCTGGAGACCAATTGAAAAAGGCATATCTACACTTTAACGCGTGTTAAACGTGCGTTTTACACGCGTTCCCATTGAAGTCTATGGGTGCAAGCGCGCGACAAAACGCCCCAAAGAAGCTCAAAAACTTCTTTGAGCGTAGGGCGTTTTACAGCGCGTTCAAACGCGCTGTAAAACGCTCAGGTGAGAACCATGCCCATAGGGAAACATGAGTTTTCTCCTGTTGAGCGTTTTACAGCGCGTTCGAACGCGCTGTAAAACGCGCAAGTGTGAACTGAGGGTTAGGGTTTATTCAGAGGGGGTACTTATGAAAAAAACACATGCAGTTTTTGCAGTGATATATGGTGCAGTTGCAGATTTCACAGGTGAAACATCCTAAATAAAGTGCTTTGCCCCTGTAAAAGATGCAACCGCATTGAAAACTGCGGCAAAAAAAATGCATACGGCAAATACACCATTACAGATGTATTCACACCTTTATGGCATATCCACAGGAAACTCACTTCTATGCGTGTTCTGAAAGTAGCCAAGAGCACTTACTTGGCTATTTTTGGAACTCCCATAGAATATTATATATATATATATTTATAATTTACATTCGTTATACTTTTAATTTATATGTATATATTGAACAAAAAAACAAGGGATGATTCCAAAAAGGCTTGTAAAAAAAAAAATCAAATGTTATGATTTAGGCTGGGTTCACACGAGCGTGTCCGGATTAGGTCCGGATGCATTGCGGATGCATTCAGTGAAAACTGTGCGATTTCACAGGCAAAGCCATTCAGTTTTGCCTGCGATTGCGTTCAGTTGTTCAGTTTTTTCCGCGCGGGTGCAATGCGTTTTGATGCGTTTTTCACGCGCGTGATAAAAAACTGAAGGTTTACAAACAACATCTCCTAGCAACCATCAGTGAAAAACGCAACACACCCGCACTTGCTTGCGGATGCAATGCGTTTTTCACGCAGCCCCATTCACTTCTATGGGGCTAGGGCTGCGTGAAAAACGCAGAATATAGAACATGCTGCGATTTTCACGCAACGCACAAGTGATGCGTGAAAAAAAACGCTCGTGTACACAGACCAATTGAAATAAATGGGTCAGGATTCAGTGCGGATGCTATGCGTTCACGTCACGCATTGCACCTGCGCGGAAAACTCGCCCGTGTGAAAAGGGCCTTATTGTTTATAATTGTCCATTGAATAGTGGCTGTGCTTGGTGCGGCACTTATTCACGTGAATAAGGCTGAGCTGCTCCTAGGCCACGTGACACATGAACAGCGGTTAAAGGGGTTGTCCGGGTTCAGAGCTGACCCCGGAAATGACCCCTTCTTCCCTCATCCAACATGAATGACATCACTGAGCTCACTGCGAGGCGGAAGCCTCCGCCTTACATACCAGTGAAAAGTCTGGTACGTCACCGGAGGTACAGAAAAACGCACTTGCCCTGCGCTATACAGTGCAGGGAATGGGGGAGCATGAAATGCTCCGATGGTCCACTCATTCATGCTAAATGAGTGAAGATCTGTAAAAAAGCGCTGTATATTACTGCATCAGCATATCACGCCAAAATGACGTGTTTTTTTTCCCAGATGCAACAAGGTCTTACAAGACAGACGGGCTGCGCTACCTTTTGCCGGACAGTAAGAAATACAGTTTATGGTTTCTTCTGCTTCAAATCCCAATTGTTCATCCAGGAACAGCACATAATTGTCATCTCGCTCAAGATCCCAGAATCTGAAGAAAAACAAACAAAAAAAAAAATCACATGACTTATTGTTCCTGCCAAATTATTGTCCACAGGATTGATTAAGGCAAACGAGTGGCTTAAAAGCAAGCATTTTTGGCACGGTTTTCGATGCAGTTGCGGTTTTTACAGGCCACCTACTTATCATGTTTCACTTGGTAACTACATTAAAAACCGTGATAAACTACACCTCAACCGCTATGTGGTAATACAAGCTAAGGATGATTTTAAACAGAAGATATTTGTCGAGATCTGCACAAATCACTGCAAAAGCAAGCAGGAACAATTGTTTTTTAAAGAGTAATGAAACTTTTATAATCATTTTTAATATGTTGTCCCTAATCCCCTAAATAACATTTTTCTAATATACTTTATTTAATTTAGTATTTTTTACTGTACTTTTCTATCCCTAAAGACTCTACTGAAGACTACTGGCAATTAGTTCATAGACCTTTGTTCGGAATAGTACAACATTGACTTTTAAGAAAAGATGTTCCAGACTTGTTATTTTATGGGGAATGCATGTAGTTGCTAAAACGGACATGAGGGGACGGGTTATCTGCTGTCTACAGATCCTACCTGACTTCCTTCAAACATGAATATTAAAATGAACAAGCCTAAAGTACCTGATGACACTTTCTCCTGTCGCCGTAATCAGTAAGCAGTTACTGATGCAGATAATGTCAGCTGTTTTTCCAGTCCTCCCAGTCAGCTTCACCTGTTCAACAAAATCAATGTAGTCATTGAGTTAACCCAACAAGTAGACGGCATCTGTCGTCTTCACTTACCCCTTGCATTGTTCACCCCCTTCCCTCCCAAGGGTATGGCCAGCTTCACGAAGAATACACTGTACAATTTTGAACGTTCCTTCAGCCACCACTTCACCAATAAACACACGGGGGGGGGCGGCTTGGACATTTATCAAGTCTGCTACGCCAGTTTTGTGGTGTACAAATGGCGCCAGTGATCCCCGCGTGCCATTTATGAAACATATTTTTGGGACAACTGGTCAAATATTTTTGGCGTGCTGGTCAAAACATTTGGTGAGCCTCATCACTTTTAGAAGTGGAGTGAAAAGTAAATCAGGATTTCAGATTAGAACACCATTAAAAGAGGTATTCCCAGTTTAGACATTGGGGGCATATTGCTAGAATATGTCCCCAGTGTCTGATGGGTGTGGGCCCCACCTCTGGGACCCGCACCTATACTTAGAACGGAGTCAGATCCATGAATGCGTGGCTGCTTTCCATTCATTCCTATGGGAGTGCTGAAAACAGCCAAGTGCTGGCTCGGCTATTTCCCTAAGTCCCATGGAAGAAAATGGAGCGGTGGCGGCGCTTGCGTACTTTCCATGCACTTCTAAAAATAGACCAGTGTGCTCCCATAGGAATGAATGGAGGGTGGCAGCGCATGCGCAGAGGCGGTACCCACGCCTATTACACATTGGAGGCATATCTTAACGAGATGCCCCCAATGTCCACGATGGGAATAATCCTTTAAAACCACCACAAATTATAAATTCCCCCCCACCGTGTTGAAGTAGCAGAGCAAGCACATTTACCGCCATCATAAGAGGGAAATAGGAGGCTGCTGGCCGCCTGTAGCAGCGCTTTTCTCACAGTGGAAAAAAGGAGCGGGCATGTTAAAATCCAACAGACTGCGCAACATCACAAAACTAGTTACCGCAGTCCGCAAAGAGGATTGCGTAGCATTTACAATGTAAAATGACCATAGTGAAAGCAGGTGAAATATAGATGTTCAAGTCAGAAGTCAAAGAACAGGATTCTATCAGGAAGAATATCACTGATGAATACTGGGAGACTGAACACGGCCGGCATCAGAAGACATAAGAGAGAGATAATACATCTGCATGGACTCCCTACCTTAGATAACTCTTCAGCGTCTCCTTCTGGACTCAGAAAGAATTGCGAGAGCAGGAAATTCTCAGTCACCACCACTAGGACGGATTTCTTCTCCAAGAAGAGCAGCTTCCGTGCAGGACTGTCCATTCCTATTATCTGGCTGGTCTTTGCCTGTTCGTTCACCCAGTGTATAGAACCTAACACCAATATAAAAAAAAAAATATTAAAATATTAATATATATATATATATATATATATTTATTCGTCCAGAAAATGAACAGCACTCCGGTAAAAAGTGAACAAAAAACTCCTTTATTCACAGTAGCGGTGCAGTGTTTGCTCAGTGCTAGAGCCTTGAAGGCTCTAGCACTGAGCCGAAACTTTGCACCGTACGGGTGAATAAAAGAGTTTTTTGTTCACTTTTTACCGGAGTGCTGTTCATTTTCTGGACTATTATTGGGGTAAGAAGTCTATTCCCTTAAGAACGTGCACCCACTCTCTCACTGGAGAGCCAGTGCCGCCATTTTTCTTTAAATTATATAAATATAAATTATATACATACACAGTAAGTCTTAGGCATGTGTGAAAAAAATGCTGCCAAATAAGGGCTCTTTCACATCAGTGGTCTTTATTTCCATTGTTCCGTTCCATTATAGAAGCAGACATAACGGAAGTGGCGGATTTGTAAATTTGTAGTGGCCACTACCCCCTTTTGGAAAATGTGGCAGGGGTGGCATACAACCACTACTGATATTTTGTCAGAAGTGGCGTTTAAAAGCCGCAAACACAGCGCTTGCAACATTTGTACGGCAGAAATCAGGCGCAGGGAGTACTTCAGTATACCATAGAAACATCTGACAAAAAGACCCCAAAACACGGAAGCAAACTTTGGCCCTTTGGTCTCATTGGCCACAACTGTACAGTCAATGTCACTGAGAACTATCTTTGGCATAGAGAAGTCATGGGCGTGCATATTAAGCATACATATTACATTCTGTGTCGTACAGGATAAACTACAACAAGACATGCAACTTATTACACAAAACTCGCCCATGACCGTCCCCCAACCCTCCTACTCTATGACCGGCACGCCAAAAAGTGCTTTTAAATTGATATCTGTGTATGTTATGTGTTATTGTCCTGATGAAGGGGGCATTTTGCCCTTTTCACAAATAAAAAAGGATTATTGAATACATCTACCATTCTCCTGAATTGCTAGCAGTGCCAATATATTGGTTCCGTAACCCTCTTCTTTTGCTTCAAATATCTACAAACGATCCGGATGCTCGGTGACTGAGCCAGGAAGGAACCAGGGCAGCGGCACAGCATTTCCTTTTACTGGTTAGGATAAAAAACCAGTGAAGCCTTCATAGCGGTTGTGACTTGTTCCCAACATTATCTGGTAAGCGCGTATATATTTGGTTATAATTGCACACTGACTCGGGCGATACCGCACATGAGGCGCTGTATGTTTTGTTTTTTGTTTTTTTCTATATTTAAGGCTAGTTTCACACTAGCGGCCTCCTTCTCCGGAAGGCTGTTCCGGCGGGTGAACAGCCTGCCGGATGTTGTAGTTTTATTCCGGCCGCCTCTCGGCATGTTAGCCGTGTTGCCACCGAAACTCTGTCCCGTGCCCATTATAGTCAATGGGGCCGGAGCGGACCTCCGGCGGCATGCGTGCACGGATCCAGCAGGCTGTTCGCCTGCCGGAGAAGGCTGCCGCTAGTGTGACAGTAGCCTTAGGTACAAAGTATACCACACGGTATAGAAAAGTGCAGTCTGCCGTGCTTTGTTAAAGGTATGTCAATGCATATCACCCCGACAGAAGGAGGCCTCAGGTAAATGGAGCCCCATTGATAGGTCTGACATACACACTGGGTGCTCTACCTGGTGTACATGACAAATGTGAGGCTCGAATGCGATGTGCACAGAGCCTAACCCATATATGTCCCTGTATATTCAAAGTTCTTACTGTTAGATAGGAATCTCTTCTTCCTATATCACCCATGAAGTAGAACATGTTATAATGAGAAGACGGCCTTGGTAATGTTCAGAGCTGGCCTTACAGTCAAGAACTCAGCACCCAGAGGTGTATACTCCACTATACCGCCACGTACCATCTGCCGTGCTGACGAAGAAGGAGAACTCCTGTTGGGCGGCTGCCTTCATTTTCCAATTAAACATATCCAGCGCCTTTTCATCCCCGCTCACTGCAGCTTTAGCCAGCTGTGCCATATCCCTGACAAAAAGTGAAAAAACAATAACGTAATGGCGTCAACGCATAAAACCGACTTTAATAGGGTTTTCCGAGATTTTTATACTGATGATCTAATCTCAGGATAGGTGATCAGTATCTGATCTGTGGGGTCCGGCTCCCGGAACCCCTGCCGATCAGCTGTTTGAGAAGACACCCACAATCCTGTGCGCTGCGGCCTTCTCTGGGCTTACCCAGCACAGCGCCGTACATTGTATAGTGGCTGTGCTTGGTATTGCAACTCAGGAACTATCATTGACGTGAAGGAAGAGAGCCTCGCATGTGTGGCCACCTTTTCAATACACTAGAGCCTGCAAATGAGACAGCCTTCTCGAGATAGGTGCGTCTCAGAGTTGGGACTCGCAGCTATCCGACTTTTATGGCATATCCTATGGATGTATAAAAGTCTGAGAAGGGAGACTGGTTTTCCTGTGAGAACAAGATTAGTACTTACTTTTCGGGGGCCGCTGGTTTGAAAAGGCAGTGAGTTAAAGGCTTGCGGTACTCCAGCTTCAGTAATGGCGCTCCCTGAACGCGACCTCGCTGGTCCAGTCTCCACATAACAAGTAAGCCATTCTATAAAAAAATAATAACAATAATTCTAGCACTATTTTTACTCATCTACTGAAATACAGCCATGAAGAAGTATTCGTTTTAGGGCTCAGGCACACCCATGTACTGTACGCATCCGCACGCCAAAAATACAGAACATGTCCAATTCTTGTCCATCTTGCAGACAAGGATAGGCATTGTTACAGAAGTTAAAAAAAAATAAATGGTGGCTTGCGGTCAACTGGGATCCACGTTTTATGGACTGCAAAACATGGCCATAGGCATGAGCCCTTAGGGTACATTCACACTTTATGTATTTTACTGCACTCAAAATGCGGATCCGCAAAACATACGGATGACGTCCGTGTTGCATCCGTTTTTTTGCGGACCCGTTGTAACAATGCTTATTCTTGTCTGCAAAATGGACAAGAATAGGACATGTTCTGTCTTTTTTTTTTTGCGGGACTGCGGAACGGACATATGGACGCGGACAGCACGCGGTGTGCTGTTCACATTTTTTGCGGCCTCATTGAAATAAATTGGTCTGCTTCTGATGCAAAAAATGCGGACCAAAAATATGGCCATGTGAATGGGGCCTTAGCAAAATAAAAACATACATCATTTTCCTGTTTTTTCCATCATACTTTTGATATCAATCCCTTATGGTCTCAAGATCACTGCTTGCAGCCATTTAATAGCAATCTTGTTTACTTCTACTGGATAAAAACCAATGGCGATGGCGCCATAAATCACTCGTTATAGCTCTGATAACTGTAATATAAGGTAATGTCCATGCATGAATTAATTTGCAGCGGCAAAAATCGTAACTAATCGACATGCAGATGTATTGTGGATCGGAACCTGGGTATCGCAGAGCACGCTGCAGATTTAAAACGTCAATTTGCAATGCTGATTTCTTTCAGCAGTGTGTGGATTAGATCTGCGGAAATCTCATCCACTCTGCTGGTGCTGTAATACAATGCAGACTAAAGGCTCATGAACACGAACGTATTTTGTTTCCGTGTCCGTTCCGTTTTTTTACGGATAGGATGCAGACCCATTAATTTCAATGGGTCCGCAAAAAACGCTGCTATCCGCATCCGTATGTCTGTTCCGTAGCCCCGCAAAAAAAATATAACATGTCCTATTCTTGTCCGTTTTAGGCATTGTTACAATGGATCGGCAAAAAAAAAACAAGAACGGATTTTTTTGTTGTTGCGGATCTTCAATTTGCAGACCGCAAAACACATATGGTCGTGTGAATGTAGCCTAAGGCCTTATGCACATGACGGTCTGCCAACCGCAGACCAGCAAAATACAGATACTGTCCGTGTGCATGGCGCAATTTCTTTATAGAAATGCCCAAAATACAGTCGTGTGCATAAGGCCTTACTGCAAGCAAATCTTCTGCGTATCTGTCCTGGGTGGACGTAGCCTAATTAGCCTTGCATTTCTGTGTTCATCACATGACCAGGACAGATTTTTATCCACTAGAAGTAAATAATAAAGGTTCCTATTCAATGATTGCAAGCAGAGATCTTAAAAACCACAAGGAATTGAAGCAGAAACAAAAACAGGTATAAGTTTTTTTTTTTATCATGCAGTGAATAGGGGATTACAGGAAGTGGTTAAAGGGGTTATTCCCAGGATAGCCCATCGGTATCTGATCTGTGGGGTCCAACACCTAGGACCGCCGATCAGCTGTTAGAGAAGGCATCGGCGCTCCAGTGGACTTCTCTCAGCTTTTCCTAGGCCGAGTAACGACATCGATCATGTGGCCTAGGAGCAGCAATACCAAGCACAGCCGCTATACAATGTCCAGAGCTGTGCTCGGTAAGCTGCAAGAAGGCAGCGGCCCTCACAGTAGCCACCTGCTGCCTTCTCAAACAGCTGATCAGCGGGGGTCTCAGGGGTCAGACCCCCCACTGATAAGATACTGATGACCTATCCAGAGGATAGGTCATTAGTAAAGAAAGATTAAAAATATTCTGGAAAACTATTTTAAACTTCAAACCCCAACACGCAAGTTGACGATTATTCGCCATATGTTTAACCGCCCTGGTCATGGGCGTAGCTATGGGGGGTGCAGAGGTAGCAGTCGCTACCGGGCCCAGTAGCCTGAGGGGGCCCAAAGACCCTTGTGACGCATAAGAAGACACACAAGGCACTGAGGGAAGGGGGCCCAAGCTGAAGTCTTGCACCAGGGCCCATGAGCCGTTAGCTACACTCCTGGCCCTGGTCCACTGTTAAGAGGTCGTAACCTATTGATAAAAAGATTCATCTGTGGAACACCATCTGCAGTATCTCAGGTGCTGCTCACCTGAGATACCAACACACAGGTCGGCTGCGAATAGCCTGCGCCAACTACAGCTAGTCCAGGGGAAGCAGTGCAACTAGCGATAACCCGCTTGCGGTTACCACGGCTCAGACGCAGTGCGTACATGAACCCCAATACTCACCAGGTCTCCTGAAATGAGACAGCTGCTGTTACTGCTCCACTCCAGCAACGTGATCTCTGTGCTGTGCGCCGATGGTACGGTGTGATGCTCTCTGTCTGGCTCATTTACAATTAAGACTTCTCCCAGCGCCCAACCCACGGCCAGTAACTTTTTAGTCGGATGCCAGCTTAGGAGGGTCGGCTGGTAGGACCTTTCAACGTGTGAACCACTCACATGGTCGCCCTGTAACAGAAGAAGCAACAAAAAATGGATATAAACCCCAGCCACTATAACCTTAAACCATACGGTTTACAAAATAATCAGGGTCATTAGTGCCTGTTCACATCACGCTACAGCACTCTGACATATAGCCCTGATGGACGTCTGCAGTGTATCCCGCTGTTTAGGCGTACATTGGCATATGTCGCTCATAGGGTCACATTATGAAAAAATGTAACCAGATATATGGAGTAGATGCTTTTTTTACTGTATACCTCTCTATTTAATACTGCACCATGTGACTGGAGCCTTATAGAAACCAAATAGGGTTCAAACCAGAAGTGAGGCACGCCACGCCGGAACTGAAATCTACTCTGGCCAGGAATGCCCATGGGTCCTACCTGTGGCACTTCCACTCCGCTTCGCCCATTTTTTTTTAAGAGGTAAAAAGTTAAACATTTTAGGGTGAAAACCAAGACTTGCTTTAAAATGTGTGACTTTTTTACATCAGAAAACTGGAGTAGAAGCTAAAAGGGGTGGGCCCCATCATAGACAATGGGGGTATATCTCTAGGTAATGCCCCCATTGTCCGAGAATGGGGTGAGGAAAGGTAGTGGAGGTTGCACAGCGCATGTGCAGCCGCCCTCCATTCATTTCCAGGGGGCCGCCGAAAAGGTCGACCCATAGAAATGAAAGGAAGCAATAGCTGCGCCAGCGCGGTGTGCTCTCATTCATTTGTATGGGGAGAGCGCTTGGCGGTGGCCGGTACCCCAGGTTCTCCGGCCAACACTCTCGGCGTAGGTACGGGTGCCAGAGGTGGGACCCGCACCTATCAGACAATGGGGGCATATCCTAGCGGTATGCCCCCAATGTCTATGATGGGACAACCCCTTTAAAGGGGACATACCTCCATTTTCACCCAGGCAGCCCACCTGACTTGAGCATCGGAACAGTTCATGCTTTGATGCTCTCCTTTGCCCTGCGCTAAATCGCGCAGGGCAAAGGCATTTTCCGGAGTTCCGATGACGGACCAGGCTCTCATTGGGGCAGCCAGGAAGCCCGCTGACATCACCGGCACCGATGGACAAGCTTTAGCGCTGCCCTAGCCTGTGAAAAGGCTAGGGCAGCGCTAAAGCCCGCCCATCAATCAGAGCCGGTGACGTAAACAAAAGAGCCCTTGCCCTGCACGATCTAGCACAGGGCAAGGGTGCGCATCGGAGCATGAGATGCGCTAACATCAGGGGGGCTGCCTGGGGGAAATTATGGGTATGTCCGGGTTCAGCTCTGAACCCGGACAACCCCTTTAAAGGGGTATTCTGGTTATTTAAAGTTATCCGCGATCTGATCAAGGGAACGTAGGCCCTGTACCCAGTGGAGCCCCCAAAATCAATGGAGCAGCTGGTTAGGGGTGCATGTGGCCGCTTCATTTATTTCTAGGGGAGTTCTGGAGATATCCGTGTAGAGTGCTCAGCTGTATCCGAAACTCCCATAGAAAAACGGAGCGGCCGTGAGCATGCCTAACATGACGCTCCATTCATTTCAGGGGGCTCCACGGGATACAAGGCGCCCGTTCTCGTGGTCAGTGACAGTCCTAGAAGTAGGACCCACACCCATCTAATAGTTATTCCCTATCCTGTGGCTAGGGGATAACTTTATATAAGTCCAATATCCCCTATGACTCCCTGTTTCTAGTGTCTCCTGTTGACTTACTGTGTGACCTACCTGTTCACCAAAGATGTCCACACAACCCCCAGAAGACGGGCTGACCGAACCCACAGCCAGCAAAGGATGAAGACTATGCCAGGAGATGATGGACGGCGATGCTGCAGGATCTGGGGTTTCAATACGATGGTCAAAATACACAGCCATGGTTATCCGCGCCTCCGAGACCTGTGCGATACGTAAAAGCAGAAAACTTGTGATAACATATCTGCAGAACTATAACCTGTTCTGGCCTTCAGCTTAATAGGCGAGAGCTAGGTCCCACAACCACGTAAAGGAGTCCTCCGCGGTCTTTGCAGTGCGGACGCACGGATCGTACGCCCACGTAAACACTCAGAAGCTCCTCCGTGGCCTTCGGGATCATGTCCTCTCTTTTGCTGTATCTTGCACATCTGTTCAAGTCAACAGAGTCATACAGAGTTTATACAGCTGGTGCCTGCGTTTTGCGGATCTGCAATACGGGCACAGACGCCAAAGGGTCGTGTGAATGGGGCCTTAGGCCTCGTTCACATTTTCGTGATAGATAAATCCATTTCATCCGCAAATAGGTCGGGAACGATCCTTCCACAGCATCAGTGGTCCGTGAAAAACAGATCAAAAATGCATGCCATCCGTGTTTTGTAAGTGATTTTTCATGGACCCATAAACTTCAGGGGGCACGCGCAGGTCTCCGGGATTTTATTTTTTCACTGACCCACAGACAGTGAAAAACTACTGATGTGTGAAGAAACACATTATAATCAATGGGTATGTGTGCTGTCTGTGGAAAATGCGGATAGAAAATGTCAGTGAAAAACGGAAATGTGAGCAATGCCTTAGGTCTCTTTCACACATCAATGAATCGCGGACGAGCGCTGTGCCGCTCACACACCCATTGACTTTAATGTCTGTATTCACACACCATTTCCACGAACCGTGGTGACACCACAGACGCACGCCCTATTTTTGTCCATGATTACGGATCCCTCACGCATCGTATAGTCTATGGGCCTTTGAAAACCACAGACACAACATGGATGCCATCAGTGTACCGTCAGTGTTTTTTCACGGACTGTTTTTCACAGAAATTTTCAGCCTAGCAGTGGAATACGGATGACACACTGACCAAACCACTGACCGTCCTGTCACTGATGTCATCAAGGACACGGGTGTGTGAATGAGGCCTTAGGGTGGTGAATACTCCACGGATTATCCACAGCGTTGCACAGTACCAGCAAAGTGGAGGACCCCCCCCCCCCACAATGTACGGGCCCCTCATAAACAATACACTTACCCGCGTCGCTCAGGATCCTTGCATGGCTGCCGCTGGGTCTCGCGTCACTCGCTATGCTAAGGAGGCTCCCCCCCCCGTCGCGGGCTGCTTTCCCACCCGTATGTTCGGATCTGAGTAACGAGGAGATGCAGCGCCGGCTGTGGAGGGATCCGGAGTGACACGGGTGACGGGGAGCAGGGTAAGTATAATCTATACCTGGGGCCCGGGCATCGGGGTGGTCATTATAGAGGATGGATAACCCCTTTAAAACCTCTCTTTCACCTGTTGCCTAAAATATAAATCCGCTCAGATGGACCTGCGATGAGGTTTTGGAATCCGTCGCTCGTCAATATATACGCTGCAGGTTTCCACCAAAGATTTTACCCCTTGCAGCCATTTTGCGGATCCGTAACAGACTTTTCTGCCGTGTTTTCTGTCCTGTGTGGAGATCCCCTGAAGGTTCATAATTGCACGTTTGGTCACCCAATGGGCGTGCCCCTGGCGCTTCAGTCACTGCACTGACAGGCTGAATGGTGTGGTTAGGCAGCTAAATGCGTGTTTACCCTGGTTTTGCCCATATCAGACGCAATGTGTGAACGCAGCCGTATACCGAACCCCCCAAACTGCACTATAATAAGTGCAGACAAGCCGGTAAAATACTAAGAAATGCCTGTAGGTAATGAACTGGAGTATACACTACGGATAAATACTGAGGGAACGCACTCAGGCTGATATCCGGAATACTACCAACGCCCGGGCCTCTTTCTTACCGTCCGGCCTCCTCCTTGCTTTCCTCCGTTTTCCCGTTAGGCTTCAACTCCAGAACCAGGCCGCTTCGCTTTCCCGTTACCCTGACAACGGGACAGCGAGCCACGTGCTCAGAACTGTCCAATCATTGCGACGTATTGCTAGAGCTCCGCCCAGTGTTCCAAAGGTGTGACTGCTCCGAATGAGCCTCCGGTCGGGTTGGTAGGGAGCTGTGTACATAGTCACGTGATGTTTTTTTTCCACCACAGCGCCCAGTTTACCCACCGTGACCGGTGAAGCTGTCGGGGCGCCTGAGGTTGGCAAAGCCTCTGCCTTTTAACCTCTTCGTGACCATTATTTTTTATTTAATGAAGGGTTCTTTCACACATAGGTTTTTTGTAGCGTTTTTCTGCACCTTTGCGTTATTTATGTGGTGATTTTGGCACCTGCGTTTTTGGTGCCTTTTTGTGATAAAAGCACCAGCTCCAGGCAAGACACACAAGTGTTTTTTGTTCATTAGCTCTGGCCTTTTTTTTTTCCAGGCGCCTTCTTTATATAAAAAAAATGTCATAAAATGCCTCAAAAAACAAAATAAAAAAATTTGCCTACAAAATTCAGCGTGTTTTATTTAGTGTTTTTTTTCAGCGTGGTTTTCGTGTGATGAATAGAGCAGATTTAGGGTGCGTTCACACGACTGTATGTATTTTGTGGTCCGCCCAAAATACGGATGATGTCTGTGTTGCATTGTAACAACGCCTATTCTTGTATGCAAAACAGACAAGAATAGGACGCCGCGCTCTCTCTTTTTTGCGGAACGGACATATGGATGTGGACAGAAATAAATGGGTCCACATCCGATGCGCAAAAAAGGTGGCGGACAAATATCGCTGCATGGTACAGCCTGCCGGAACGCGTAAACGCCCGTGTGAAAGTAGTCTTAGCCCTCCTGCACACGGGTGAATGCACATAAGATCCACACAAATTTCCGTGCTGCCATGGACTTCAGTCATCGTGTGCGCCAGAAAACTGGGGCCCCATCCTTACCATGATCCCAGTGCACCTCCATTTTAACCAGGGCACCGTGAAAACGGTATTTGCGCCAACATTTTGGCGCAAATAATGTTGCTGGACACACAAGTGTTTTGGTTCATTAAGCGGCCGCCTTCTTCTCAATAAGGGCTCATGCCCACGAGCGTACGGGCTCCGTGCCCCGGATTGCGGACTGTAAACGGCCGGTCCGAAATATCCAGGCACCAGCAGTGTGCACTCCGTGCTGCGGACTCATTGACTTGAATTGGTCCACGATACAACCGAAGATCTTTTGCGGAGCGGTCGCGTATCGGAAGCCCACGGAAACACTACGAAGCGCTTCCATAGGCTTTCAAGTCCCTGCCTCCGCACCACAAAAGATAGGACATGTCCTATCTTTTGTTGTATCTTGTGGATCGTGGACCCATTCAAGGCCACGGGTCCTCATCCGCAAACGGAATGCACGCGGCCGGTGCCTGTCAATTGCGGACCCTACGGGCTCATACACACAAACGTATTTTATTTCAGTTTTTTTTGCGGACCATATGCAGAACCATTCATTTCAATGGGTTCCCCCAAAAAAACGGAAGTTACTCGTGTGCATTCCGTTTCCGTATGTCCATATTTCCGTTTCGCAAAATAATGGAACATGTCCTATTATTGTCCGCATTACGGACAAGGACAGGACTGTTCGATTAGGGGCCAGCTGTTCCGTTCCCCAAAATACGGAATGCACACGGCGTCATCCGTATTTTCTGTGTCTCCGTTTTATGTGGACCACAAAATACATACGGTCGTGTGCATGAGCCCTAAAGCAGCGTTTCCTATTTTTTCAGACATTTTTACATCTCCTTCTCTATAGGGGAAAAACACTAGTTTTAAGACACACACCGGGGGGGGGGGGACAGTTCTTAAGCTTTTTAGCCTAAAACTGTGGTTTAAAAAAAGGTTACAAATTATGGAGCATACCGTATTTGTGATTTTTTGAGTTTCGCGCCACTTTTTCGGAAGCAGTGAAAAAGGTGGCGGGGCTTAGCTGGAGGGGGCGGGGCTTTGCACGGTCTGCCAGATTTACCCTAGGTACACACCTAAGCGTTTTACAGCGCGTTCAAACACGCTGTAAAACGCACAACATGTGAAAAGCCATGCTTCCCTATGGGCATGGTTCACATTTGGGCGTTTTACAGCGCGTTTGAACGCGCTGTAAAACGCCCCACGCCCAAACAAGTACATGAGCTTCTTTGGGGCGTTTTAACGCGCCTGTGGACAATGATGCCATAGGGGAGAATCACTGAAACGCGCGTATGACGCGCGTTTCTTAGTTACAAAAACGCGCATCCAAAAACGCGCGTCATACGCGCGATTCAGAAACGCCTAGGTGTGTTCCCAGCCTCATGAGCGCCAGAAACTGGAATAGGCTAACGGTCAAGGTTAGGAGAAGATAAGTTATTAGGCTTTCCCAGGAACCATAAAAACCCTCCTAAGAACAAAAACGCGAGGACAAAAAAAATCGTTGCGTCCTGCATTTTATATTTTTCACTGAGAAATGAAAGCCGCAATCTGATTGGTTGCCAGTTTTTCTTTACACCAGTTTGATAAATCTCCCCCCATAGATGAAAGCACCGGAGCGGTGCAGGAAGAGGGTGTAGGGTTAAAATACAAAAATGCCACTGGCCGGCCACGGAGATAACGTAAGCAGGCGCGGCATGTGACCGCCGCTGATCGGTTGGCAGCAGTAATGTGCATGTAGACAGGGGCGTAGCTAACGGCTCATGGGTCCTGGTGCAAGAGTTCAGCTCGGGCCCCCTTCCATCAGTGCTTTGTGTGTCTTCTTATGCAACACAAGGGCCTTTGGGCCCCCTCAGGCTCCTGGGCCCGGTAGCGACTGCTACCTCTGCACCCCCTATAGCTACGCCCCTGCATGTAGATGACATGTCAGCCTTTCGGCCAGCAGGGACCGGAGGCAGAGCTGGGTGCTGGAACCAGAGCACCGATGATTTTTTTTAAAGTTTTTATTTTTTAAAGGGTTTTTCCAGGACTAGAATATTGATATAGAGCAGGCATGCTCAACCTGCGGCCCTCCAGCTGTTGCAAAACTACAACTCCCAGCATGCCCGAACAGCCTACAGCAGGGCATGGTGGGAGTTGTAGTTTTACAACAGCTGGAGGGCCGCAGGTTGAGCACGCCAGATGCTCGGTGGGGGGCTGACCAAGCACGGCCACTATACAATGGACGGCGCTGTGCTCGGTGAGCGGCGAGGAGTTCGGGGCGGTCGCCAGAGCAACAAACAGCCAATCAGAGTCAGACACCCCCTCCCATATCAATGGAAAACCCCTTTAACCACTTCCTGCCCATATGAAAAGGAGGTCCCCTTTAAGCAAAGGATAATTGGCGATCATTATGTCGCCATACGATATTGCGATCCCCAGCCACCGTTTATCTGGGCTGCGCAGTTGCCATGCCGCCACACCCTATGACATTTAGTGACCACTGTAACAACCAGTGGCTGTAACTAATAGCACATCAGAGAATGAATATAGTGGGGGCTGTGTTACGACAATCACCAGCAGGGAGCAGGGTCCTGATAAAACTGCTGGCACTTGTAGTGCCCCAAGAGACCCATACTAGGCAGTATAGGACAAAACCGTTCCGGCACGCCCACCGCGTCAATCAAATCTCCCTGCGGCCAATAGCATGCAGCGTTACAGGTAGGGCAGGCTACTATTTTACATATTTAAAAGGCGTCATCCTATTAGGTAAACGTGCCAGCCAATCGAAAAGCTCTTCCTCTCGCCACTGACATCATTCAACTCTGCCTTCTATGCCCATGACTCCCAGCGCCGCTCGGCGTTGAGGGTTGCGATTGGTTAGACGGCTCCAAGCCCCTCCTTTCCAGGAGAGGAGACCAATGGGAACGTTTGTTTGGGTTGCGAAGGGCGTGGCGTGTTTTGGCAGGCTGGCTTGGCGCGGGTTGTTGTCAGATGCGGACGCGAGCTTGGGAGAGGAAGGTCGGCACCAGGATCCAAAAGAGCCGTGGGTCGGGCCCCGTGGGTGGCATTGCCTTCCCTGACAGCTGCTCGCCTACTGGGATAGCTTGGGATTTCTTCGCTGCTACTGTCGCATCCAGGTTCCGGGGCCTGGGCTTGTTTTTGGTTGTGGGGGATACAGCAAGCCGCATCAGGCCCTTCCATCCTTCTTCATGTATCAGGTAAGGGCGACTCTAACCTCTTAGTCCTCGGTCTGGTCGGGGATCATATTAGTCGGTGGCCGGGCTACTACAACGCCCAGCAGCCGCTTGTTTATGTTGTGACTCTGCAAAGCCTTCATGTCGCCTTTGTGGTCTTCCTATGGGTCTGTGCAACACAAGTATGGCATGCTGGGAGTCGTAGTACTTGGCTGCATTGCCCACATGCATTGATGAATGAAAGCCCCTCCACGCTGGGAGTTGTAGTACTGTCTGCAGCCCACTGCCTTAAGGAATGGATCCTCCGTGCTTGGAGTGGTAGTACTTGGCTGCAGCCTACTGCCTTAATGAATGGACCCCACATGCTGGGTGTTGTAGTACTTGGCTGCAGCCCACTGCCTTAATGAGTGGATCCTCCATGCTGGGAGTTGTAGTACTTGGCAGCAGCCAGTGAATGAAGCTCTAACCCCACCAGCTGTGCTGGTGCCAAGTGTGAACAGCAGCCCTGGTTGGGGGTCACCTGTCAGGATGTTTCTGGCTGCATGTGACAGCAGATACCTTGTTATTGTGATCCCAACTATCACCCCCATCAGGCACTAAATGCAGTTTGGGTGACCCTACATTCTGGGTTTGGGGCTGATAACAGAGAGCAGCTGTTGCCCCCTGTGTCCTTAATATTATTACATTTTTATGTTTTATATATGTATATCCTATATATCTGCTGCCCACATGGTCACCTGGCAGGTTGGCATCTTCATGGCATGGTTGCCCTGTGGCCTGGCACTGCAGTGACGTCATCAATGTGCCCTGATACAATGTATCAACTCATCATAACAATGTATCTGCTCCAAGTCAGGGCATAATATCTGTAGCCAGCCTTGGATCAGTGAGGAAGGGGGGGGGGGAACCACAACTCTCAGCATCTCCCTGTGCACGACAGTCATGTATTACTAATATTATCATTTACTTATTGTTTTATCATAAGTTGGATAAACCCCCTCGAAGACCAAGACCCCCCATCTAGGTTTTGCTGCCTCCATCTTGAACCCAAAATGCTGCTAAACCTGTTTTTATTGCTTTGCTCCTCCACTTTGTATGTGTGGGGGGGAGTGTTGTGATCTTATATTTTTTAAGGGGGGGTTGAGTTTTGCAAAAAATAAAAATAAAATAAAAAATGCCCATTTCAAACGCTGCCCCAGCCGGTGACGTAGCAAAGCAAAGTTCAGCTCCAACAACGCCCAGTCAAGGTTGACCCCAAGTTTTTGGCAGCGCCCCGTTTAAATTCCCCGAACCCCAGAGGGGATGTGAGACATGCATCTGAAAGGGGAGACCCTTGGCTTTCGTTTGCCCCCGGTCCCGAGTCGGTAGGACGCGGCGATCCCGAGTTTCGGGGTGTTGAAGGAAGGGTCCCCCAGCTCGGCGCCTGGCTGCAGCCTTTTTTTGCTTTGGAATCTCCAGCCCCAAAAGGCAGAGAGAAGAAGAGACGAGGCGCAGGAGAGCGGAGCGCACGGCCGCCTCCAGCATGAGCGATCCCGGGCCGACCGAGCCTCCGACCATCCCGGAGCCATGGTGAGGAGGGGGGCGACCCCCCGGGGGTGCCGGGGACACCGGGCTCGGCGGGGATCGGCCGCCCCGGAGCACTTTTAGGAGGCGCTGTACGGGGCGAGCGCGGCGGCGGCGGCGGATCATCATGTCTGCTGCTCAACAACAAAACCGACCCCGACCTCTCTGCTCTGCCGCTGCCTCCAGGACCCCGGGGCCCTCAGCCTGGCAGCCCAGGGGCCCCTCAGCCGGTGTACAGGGGCCCCTACCCTTCCCTAGTGCAGAGGGGCAGCCAGCCCGGGCTGTGCAGTCGGGACAGTGCAAGAGGATTTGTCACTAACAATGGCGGCCATGTTGTTCAGGATCTCTCTCTCTCTCCTCTCTCTCTGTCTGTCTCTTTCTCCCCAACTTATTTCTTAGCCTGGACAATTGGGGGGTCTAAGCTCTACCCTGTGGGAAGGCAAGAGTTAATGGACCCCCCCCCTTTTTTTAAATTTTTTTTAATTTTTTTTTTTATATAAGGGACTGAACCCACATGGGCACAGGTAATACACAGGCAGCCATGAGCCCTCAGAGCCACGATCGCCTATGTCTTGGGAGGGGGAAACCGGAAAACCGTCGGAGGCGATTCGCGTCCGGCTTTAAAAAAAATTAAAATAAAAAAGGCAAATTTCCGACCGGCCATAATTTTGAGCGAGGGAGCGGATGGTGTAGCGTCGCAGCAACACAAGGGTTTTGTAGTCATCGGGTTTTCCCTGGAGCGATTTTTTATTTTATTTTTTCTTGGGGGAAAATTGATCAGGGAAAAAGAAAAATATTTTAAAAAAGTGAATTTGGGGATTTTTAACCCTATGGTTTCCAGGCTTCTATACAACGTATTTTTTTTTTGTGTTTTTCTTTCCCCTCGGGGGGCTGATTTAAAGAGATATGTTCCACGTTCCTAACGTTTCAAAATGTTTTTCTTTTTTATCTTTTTTCTTTTTTTATTTAAAAATCAATTTTTCTATTTTTTCTTTTTTTTTTTCTCGTTTTAGGATGACGGTGAAGTTGAAGAGCGGAGAGGAAAGGAAGCCGACCAAACGGGCGCCGGAGACTGAAGAGGAGGAAGAAGCCGCGGCGGCAGCAGCTGTGGCGGCGGGAGAGGTCGAAGAGAAAACCAAGGCGGACGGTGATCTGCTGCTCTTGGAGACCCCCGATAAGGACCCTCCGGAGTCCGCCACCCCCGGACAGCCTTCCAAAGTCCAACAGGATCAGCACCATTTCCTGAGGTCCAGCGTCCGACCGCATAGCAAGAGGCAGAGGAAGGATTCGGGCAGCAATGGACGGGCCCCCAGCGCCAAGAGCAAAGGTATACCTGCGAAATTGACTGCGCCACCCTCATTGAAATTTTGGGGGACACCCAAATCAACGCCGGTTACCTTTTTCAGTATAGGGGATTTTACGCCAATTGTGACTTATGGTATTTATATCATTTTGGCGCTTAGCTCATTAAAGGGGCAATAGTAATAAGTGCAAGGGTTTTTTAAATGTACATTTTTATAAAAAAATAGATTTTTTTAGATTTTGAGCAGAGGAGGTGAAATCATATTTTTTGCGCAGAGCACATACCTGTAATGTGCGCAAGAGGTTGTCGAGCTGTAGACTCCATTTTGTCCTTCTGGATATTGGGAACATTGGCATTTAGCTGGGTGCTGTTTTTAGCGACCCCATGGTGCCCATATTGAGTCATTGCCTGAGGGCGTGATGCCGTGGTGGTTGCTGCTTCGACTTAAGGGTGCAAGCATGGCAGAGCGCCGGGCACAGTGTGAGCATGGGGGTCTCAGCCCACTGTGCGTCCCTGAGACATGCTCACTAGGATTCCCTACATAAGGGGCGAGCCAAGACCCGGACACAGCGCCACCTATAGGTAGAACATATGATTTATAAGGGGAGAGCGCCATCTAGTAAGAGCCAGTACCCAGACACAGCGCCACCTATAGGTAGAACATATGTTTCTTAAGGGGAGGGCGTCATCTAGTAAGAGCCAGTCCCCAGACACAGCGCCACCTATAGGTAATACATATGTTTCTTAAGGGGAGGGCGTCATCTAGTAAGAGCCAGTACCCGGACACAGCGCCACCTATAGGTAGAACATATGTTTCTTAAGGGGAGGGCGTCATCTAGTAAGAGCCAGACACAGCGCCACCTATAGGTAGTATATATATTTCTTAAGGGGAGGGTGTCATCTAGTAAGAGCCAGTACCCGGATACAGCGCCACCCATAGGTAGAACTTATGTTTTATAAGGGGAAGGCGTCATCTAGTAAGAGCCAGTACCGGACACGGCGCCACCTATAGGTAGAACATATGTTTCATAAGGGGAAGGCGTCATCTAGTAAGAGCCAGTACCCGGATACAGCGCCACCTATAGGTAGAACTTATGTTTTATAAGGGGAAGGCGTCATCTAGTAAGAGCCAGTACCCGGATACAGCGCCACCTATAGATAGAACATATGTTTCATAAGGGGAAGGCGTCATCTAGTAAGAGCCAGTACCCGGATACAGCTCCACCTATAGGTAGAACATATGTTTCATAAGGGGAAGGCGTCATCTAGTAAGAGCCAGTAGCCGGACACGGCGCCACCTATAGGTAGAACATATGTTTTATAAGGGGAGGGTGTCATCTAGTAAGAGCTAGTCCCCAGACACAGCGCCACCTATAGGTAGAACGTATGATTCATAAGCGGAGAGCGACGTCTAGTAAGAGCCAGACACAGCGCCACCTATAGGTAATACATATGTTTCGTAAGGGAAGGGCGTCATCTAGTAAAAGCCAGTACCCGCATACAGCGCCACCTATAGGTAGAACATATGTTACACGTGGTTCACATGCCTTGTGCTATTGTATAAAATTGGGCTAAAACGATAAAGAATTTAAAAAAAAAAAGCCATAAAAATGACCACACTGCCTTAGCAGGACACATGTTTTCTCCATGAAACATACACACTGTGAGATAGGAGGTGAATTTCATAAGGTGGAAAGCAAAAAAAATAATATTTTTTTAAGTAATACTGAAAATGAAAGAGAAATGTATTTGACTATGCCAAAACTGGTTTGAAAAGGAATAAAATAGCAATGGGGAAAGAGATTATTCACTTATCTCCGAAGGGGGGGGGGGGGGGTTGGGAAACAAACTGCATTGCCTGGTCCATCATATGATGGAAACCAGCGGTGCCTAGAGGACCCTATTGACTATGCTGTGACCCCTTCGGGTTTCCGCCAGGGAGCCCAGCTCTTTATAGCGCAGCATGCCGCCATGTTTTTACAAAATGACTGGAGCCTTGTCATGAATGACCTGCCTCCTCCGACTCCAGAGCTCGGAGCTGCCGTATATGTCAGTCATTATTTGCGCCAGTTTCTGATGGGTCATCAGTATAAAACACTCGGAATATCCCTTTAACCTTGCGCTTACATACAGCAACCATGCACTGTTTAATTAATCGTAACGAACATTGATGTAACCATGGATCGTCGGTCAACCAGTCTTCATGAATACGAGCGCATCTTAACCAGGAGTAGATTAGGAAGAGGCATTGAAACGCGTTGGTGCAGGTGATTTTATTTCTAGGTGGAGACCTGAATAGGTTACGTGTAGGCGTAGATGATTACTAATGTACCCCGCCTGCGATGACACAATGTCGAACCGTATGCTTCTTATCCTGCATGACGTTATAGGACCTAATGACCTGACAAAAAATGTCAGTCGCTTCTGCTGTAGGATGGAGGCCTCCATGATTGATCTCTGCTCCTGCCTGGAAATTGCTCCGTGTCAAGCCTTGTGCGACTTTAGGAGGATTAAGCATGTTCTCAGGTGCCGGAGGTTCCTGTTGGTAGCTTATTACCCTGTAGTGGTGGACTTTACCACCATGCAAACCAAGTAAGTTTTGGGGCCCCTTCCGAGGTTTAGAGCAGTAGCAGAAGTCCACCGGCTGCACTGCTAAGCTGAGAGTGGGGCCTAACCGGCTGACGGGGTGGACATCAGTGTGGCAAGGGCCCGCAGACATAACGTTGAGGTCCCAGACATGCCAAATCTGTCCCTCTCCCCCTTGAGAGCCCATGCATGTTCAGCAGAACGTACATACATGGGGGGGGTTGGGAGGAATATCGGCTGGCTAAACGAGCAAGGTGACAGATCCATTAGATGAAATATCCGTTGGTGGAGCTGAGCAGGGCTTTGGATTTCCCCACGTCCGTTCTTGATCACCCTCTTGTAGCACCTCAGAACAGGGGTGGTCACCATTGTGACCAAGACTGGACCGTCACCTCCTCAGATGCCTTAAGTCTGTGGGATCACAGGTTGCATCCACGTTTGATTGCGTTTCTGTTCGGTCTTGGGTTTGTCGGGAAAGACTCCATCTCTAATTCACTCAAGGCGTTGCTGAAGGTTGTCAGCAGGTTGTCAGGTCTGGATTCTGGAGGAGTTGATGTGACGGCTGCACAGGAGTGATGAGCGGCACGTTGTGAGGAGGTGGTTGCGGGGCTGATTGTCTGCGCTCACGACGGTAGAGTTTTCAGGCTATAAATACTCCCTGACTTCATTCTGCAGTCCCTGCTCTGGTACAAGTTAATAGCACACGTGGGAGATGTCCTCCTGGTGCCGTCTCCTCTACGGCAGGCGTGCAGAGCCGTCTTATTTCATGTGCTGTGGTGGGGATGGCTCTTGCTACCATACGTGTAAATCTTTGGACTGTCGGAAATTGCCATGTTGTACAGCCGGACCCTGCCGCAGACAGATAGTTATACAGAATTCCTTAGGTGGATCAGAGGCAAAATCATCAGGGAGTGGCGACCCATAGAGTATTGGGCCTAGTCTGAAACGCGTCGATAGTTCCGTGGGGGAATTTTGCTTTTGTAATGTAAAGCATTTTTTTAATGGATTTCCAATAAAGGATGATTTTAGGAAGCGACGCCACCCCAAGTGCTGGATTTTTCCTCTTTCCATATATTTTATGTGTCCGTCCTGTTCCCATGGAGGGAGGCAGATTACCCTGTGGTTCATTAGAATCAGGCTGTTCTAGGTTGGACTAGTGTCCCCTGCTCTGTCCCATTGCCTTTCATTCACTTGTCCTTGGCACCTCGTGCTATTTGTCATTGCCCCTGAATACACCTAGGACCTGCGTCACGCACAGCATTTTCGCTGGCGGTTTTAAGTGCGTTTTTAAGTCTATAGTAAGGCTCCTTTCACATCTGCGCAGAACGGAGTGCACCAGAATGCGTTCCGTTTAGTTTAGTTGCGTTCCCATGCCGGATAAATGATGCTGCAAGCATCATTTTTGAGTGCGGCATGGGAATGCGGAGCAAGACGCAATGTAAGTTCAATGGTGTCGGATCCGTTTTCTCTGACACAAAAGAAAATGTCATTTTAGAGATAATACAACCGGATCTGTTCATAACGGATGCAGCCGGTTGTATTATTCTAATGGAAGCGTTTTTGCTGCTCCCCTAAAATGACCGGAGAGGCTGGTCGCACATGTGCGCCGCCGCTCAATTCATTTCTGTGGGAGTTCCGGAGATGGCGGAGCACAGCGCTCCAATACCACAACTTCCCTAGAAATGAATGGAGCGGCCGCGCACATGTCCGACCGGCCGCTCCTGTCATTTTAGGGGAGCAGCAAGGGGCCTGCAGGGTATGGGGCCCTCATGATCGGTGGGTAGGTGACCCACCGATCTAATAGTTATCAGGGACAACTTGTACCTACCAGAAAACCCCCTTTAAGCGTGTAGAGGGGCGGGGCCAGTACTGGAAAGCCGAGGAGCTAGGCCCAGCCCCTCGGAGCACTGAAGCCCACATTTGTTTAAGGAATAAAAGTCTTTTATCTCAGGAATGCCGCAAACGATTTTCACAAGACTGGTATCATTTTAATAAGCAGGACCAACCCTACAGGCTTTAATGCCTGGTTTAATAGGGTTGACAGGTGCTTTTTAAGGAAGTTTTATCTGTTGTATGTAAATGAAGCTTGGTGGTTGTAAAAATCATCACATTGTTTTTCAATTCTTGTCCAGTTGTAAGATTTCTGCTTGCCGTTGGTGAATGGAACCAATCCACGTCTACAGATGCGTTCTTCCCGACAGCATCGATTTGTCATAACCTTTACTTCTCCTTTCAGCACTGGACAGTGCCACCCCATCCTCGCCAAGCTGCTCCACCGGATTGGCCCCCAGCACCACCAAAGCGTCCGGCCGTAACGTCGCCCCATCTGCTGCCGAGAAGGATGAGGGCAACAAGAAGAAGGTGCGCCGGCAGTGGGAGTCGTGGAGCACCGAGGACAAGAACACCTTCTTTGAGGCTCTCTATGACGTGAGTGCAGCCCGAGTAGTGTTTGGAGCAGAACGTTTATTCTGTTGCTCCTTGAATTTGTCAGTTTCTTTGCAAATACCTGGAGAGTAATCAGACAGTTTACATTGCTTGGTCTAAAAGTGGGCGTTTCTTTTAGTTTCCTTTAAAGGGAAGGGAACGCCCATCCGAAATGCTGTGGCAGTACCAGCCATATGTACGATTTATTCGGGAATTTATATTGATGACCTATCCTCTGGATAGAAAGTCAATGTCAGTTTGGTGGGGGTGCTACATCCAAGCCCCCCGCCGATCAGCTGTTAGAAGGAGCCGGAGCTCTGTTTTTGCCATGGCCTCTCCCTAGGGCACGGGACGTCGCCACACATCGTGCGCTTAGCCTAGCTGCAGCACAGCCCCACTCAAGTCAATGTACGGCGCTGTGCTTGGTGAACGGCCAGGAGCCGTATTCACTCGCCAGACCTCCGGCTTCCTGAAACAGCTGATCGTGGGGGGTGCCGGGACTCGGAACCTGACCGATGTGATAACGATGACTTATCCTAAGGGTTAGGTCATCATTATCAATTCCTGGATAACCCCTTTAACATATCTCAGAAACACGAAGTGGAAATTTCCACAAGGAAGCGGACCTGCTGTGCGGATTTTTATGTCTGTTTCCATTGCAGATTCACTTCGATGGGGTTGTCAGAATCCCAGTTTTTGCGGATCTGCAGCACAGTTTGCAAGTGTGTATTTCGGACGCACTCCCTACTTACTTCTTGGAAAAATCTGCACCGAATTCCGAACAGTTTGGTGCGGATTTCTCTACGGATTTTGTAGCATTTGCTGTGGATAATTTCTGCAGCGTTCCTAGTAAATGTTGACTTACCCCTAAACTCCAGATAATCGGGGGCTCTCCCTGGTATTATCTACTCACGGCCGCATTGGAAGAGGACGTGCAGTGTGAGCTAACTGGCAGCCATCGCTTCTCTATAGATGGGGCCCTGAGACGAGAGGTCTCATCTTTGAAGTGAAGCCGGCCCGGACATCAGCTGATCGCAGTCGATCGGGCTCCTGGATCCCTTTGCATTGTAATGTTATCATTGAGCACCAGGCATTCAAATGCTGTGTATGACCCTCTATGTAATGTTTGGACAGGATGGTTCCATTAGAGTTGGTGTTCCTGATACTCACTGGCTTATATAGGGCTCCCCCATGGCGTCCATATACCATTTTAATTTAAGGAAAATCCAGCTTCCAGTGTGAAAAGTAAAACTAAACGGAAGGTTTTATTAGATATCCATATAAAATCCATCACGTACATAGACATTTTCTTGGGTGTTTCAGGTCAATATGGCCTCTAGGGCTTAATTAGATGGCCGTGTGTGGACTGACCGCAACGCACACCATCATGGTGATCTGTGACGCTGTGAGTTCCAGCCTGACTGTGCGTCCACCGTCTTGTACTTGTAATGCTGCTGTGAGTTCAGCTTAGGTGACCTGCGTCCGTCACCCAGACCTGGACCACAAATGGCCACCCGAATCCGGCTTCCATCATGGATTACTTTTCGGTGTGCCAAATCCCATCTGCTTGACCCTGAGAAATGTTCTCTTCTTACACCCCGTCATGTGTTTAGCACGGAAAGGATTTTGAAGCCATTCAGAACAACATTGCCCTCAAGTACAAGAAGAAAGCCAAACCGGCCAGCATGGTGAAGAATAAGGAGCAGGTGCGGCACTTCTACTACAGAACGTGGCACAAGATCTCCAAGTACATTGATTTTAATAATGGTGAGTGTTCCCTCCACCCCTTCCTCCGCCATTAATTTGTGTGATTGGCGGCAGTGCTCCTTGTCCTACTGTTTCGTGGGACCTAATTGAATTGATGGCTTATTCTAAGGACAGGCCATCAATGTGAAGTCCCAGACATCTCCTCTAATCTATGTGTGTCCTTGTCTGTGTTGCACTGGATCTATATCCAGTGCGGCATGAAATCTGTCTTCCTTTGCCATCCTTACCCCTGGTCTCTTCTTCTTCTTTGTTTCTTATAGTATTTTCTTGTGGTCTGAAGAAGTCCTCGCAGGAGCTTTATGGCCTCATCTGCTATGGAGAATTGCGGAAGAAGATTGGGGGCTGTAAGTTTTGTGCGGGATTTGGTCATGGGAGTAATGTTCGGCAGAAGTTCTTGATGGTTGATCATGGACCTCTTTAGGTTCCCACCTTCTCTAGTAGATTTCGCAAAGCAAAGTTTGGCTTAAAGGGATCCTAATGCTTTTGGCCCCTTGCTTGTGCGGCGTGCTGTCAATTCATTTTTGTGGGCGTCACAAAAATACCTGAGTGAACACGCTTGGCTGTTTTCGGAAGTCCCATAGAAATGAAGGGAGAGCGCAACATGCACACACAGCCGCCGCGCCATTCACTTCTCTCGGACTGGTGGACATAACCAAGCCAGAGCTCGGCTATTTTCAGCAGTCCCATAGAAATGGAGGGCGGACACTCGCGTGCAGCTGCTCACTGCGGAGGTCGCGTTCTGGAGATGGGTGCAGGTTCCAGAGGTGGGAGCTGCACATATCTGACATTGAAGGCATATCCTAGAGATATGGCACCAGTGTCTCAGATAAGACAACCCCTTTAATGCTGGGTCTGAAGGTGCCCATACACTTTCAATCGCTGCTGATTCTCTCCTCTCTTCCCTACACATACATGCTTGGTTTGGCCAAGCATGCACGTGTTTTCAGTGTCAAAAAAGGAAAAAGCCACTGGCAAATATCATCTCTCCTGCCAGAACAAAAGGATCGGGTGTTGAAATTCAACTTGACTTAATCCTTCCTTCCCCAGCATCATCTGTGCGGAGGAGGCGCTCCATACTTGTTAGTTGGTCGGCGTTTCCTGCCTCCAATATTTTGATGTGGTTGGGCGTCTTTAGTACATATGGCCTTGTTACCTCTCACTCCAATGAATTCCGGCTCTGATATCTCTTTCTTTTGTTATTGCAGGTATGGATGATAAGAATGCGGCCAAGCTGAATGAGCTGATCCAGTTAGGGTGAGTGAGAATCATGTCTGTCCATAGACCACAGTTTTACATGGGCTGAGGGTCGGTTGTTCTGTGTAATGGCGCCGCTGATCACCTGCCGAACAAACGCTCATTTATTGGGTGATTGCATCTTTCACGCGTCACATCAAACTATTATAAGCAGGGATGAGTTGTGAGTGGGCGAGCAGTTCCTTTCCTGTGCATTGGCCCGTGTAAAAGGACCTTTACTAGTCATAGTAAACTGTTAAGTGCTTGTCATGAGACCACCCTTTTATCTCCTAGGTACAGGATAAGGGATAAATCTCTGATCAGCAGGGGGGGTCTAGCCACTTAGCAAACACTAAGCTGGTTCATATTGATATCTCTGTTGATCGTTTCACAGGGCGACAACTGTGCGTTACAAAGGCCGGAACCTGCGGATCAAGGCTCCGATGTGCAGAGCATTGAAGAAACTCTGTGACCCGGAAGGAAAGACGGGTACGTAGGTTTTGTTTCTGTGCATTTCTAGCTGCGTCAATGGGTTAGATCGCTTTACTTCCAATGTGATCTGACTAGTTTGGTCTGAACTGAAACAGTCATGTCTAAGGAAGGGGAATCGAAGGGCAAGTTTAGACGCAGTGGAACTTTTTAGGAATGGGAATATGTGGCAGATACACTGGGATTTTTCGAAGTGTTTCTGGCAAAAATCCGCACCAAATTGTGCTGCGGATTTTGGTGCGTAACTGCTGTGTATTTGCTGCAGGTTTCAATGTTTACATTGTAAAGGGTGAGGTCAGCAGCCTGAATTAACATGTTGCGGATTTAACCTCTTCCGGACCTCCACTGTACAGGTCTTCAAAGATGCCGCTCATTCCAGAGCAGAGCGGGCTTCATAGCCGCCAGGTTTCTGGTATTTGAAACAGCAGGCACCTGGAGCTAATGTCTGTGATTGGCAATAACGGCGACATTTAACCCCTCAGATGCCATGGTTAATTGTGATCATAGCATCTTAGAGGCTTTTCCCCACAGGGGTCTGAATGGCTTCCCCGCCCTTAGATCTGGGGAGCCATTACGTCACTGTGGTAGCCTTGAGCTTTAGGAAGGATCCAAGTCAACATAGCGAATCTGCCATAGACGGCAATGGTAATTCATTGCAATCTATGGAAGAAGATATTAAAAATAAAGGCAATGCCGTAAAAACGAAACCCATAAAACTGTGACTGAATAGAATTTTTTTTTTTCCGAATCCACCCCATTTGGAATTTCTTTCCAGCGTCCCACGACATCGTATGCAATCTTAAATGATGCTGTTAGAAAGTGCAACTTATTGCACCAACAAACAAGCCCTCATACGGTAATGTGAATGGAAAAGTAAAAAGTTATGGCTGCGGGACGGCAGGGACTGGAAAAACAAAAATGCCACAGGGATGGAGCGCCCGGTAACCTCCTTCCCTGTATAGCACCGAATATGCTCCAGCGAGATTTTAGGGCCAGAAGTGAGCACGTCTTCACTGCCTGGCCCTGTCGGTGGTGATGCTGGATGAAGGGCAGTTAGTGGAGCCTCTAGTAGCATTGAGGTGCAACAGCACTGTCTTCGTTGCTCTTAGAGGCTCATTTGCATTTTATAAACATGAATTTTCTCAAGATGGAACCAAGACCATGATATTAACTGTCAAGCACACATCTTGGGTGAGGTGGTTTTTTGCGACGTATCTGATGACAGGACTCCTTTAAGAGTCCCATCCAGCACGTTCCTTGAACGTTCTTATATTCATATAACGTGGTATAAAAAAAATTTTTTACTAAAATTCATGTTTGCGTCTAAAAGATCATCTCGCTTCAGCTGATCATTTCCATTGTTCACTCCGTCCTGGTACCAGAACAAGTGCTGAATCAGTCATATGATGGACAGCACCAGTGCCTGAGAGACCCAATTGTCATCATGGAGGGCACTTTTTTTTTTCTTTTTTACTGGAATTTGTGATGACTTCTAAGGAATCCTCCAGTGCAGATGTGTGGAATGTGGATGGGCCTGCAAAAAATGCGGATCGGATGCGGACCAAAAATACATTCATGTGCATGAGCCCTTGGGTGCACAACACCAAGATCTAAGGGCCAGCTCTCATATTCTAGTTGTGTCCTTGGCAGGTAAAGTGGTATTTTTTTTCTGTATTCATGTCTAGGTCTGAGCGATGAGGAGGATCAGAAACCGGTGAGACTGCCTCTAAAAGTACCCGTAGAACTTCAACCCCGAAACAACCAGGCCTGGGCCCGTGTGCAAAGCCTGGCGCTGAATCCACGCCTCAGGTATTGACAAGTGAACTGTCATTGTAACCCAAGGTGTATGGAAGTAATTAATATCTACCAAAAATATGCACTGACTACAAGAGAAATTTGAGAGTGAAGACTGAAGAAGCTTTTTATGAGGAGTGGTCTTTTAAATTTCCTCCCCTTTTTTTCAGGATGATGGTGGAGCTGCACAGAAAGGTCTCCAGTCTTATTGAATTTCTCAAGCAGAAATGGGCTTTGCAGGAAGTTCGCGTTGTATCCTTTCCGTATTAAGGTCCCTTTACACTGGACAATTGAGCAGACAATTATCAGGAAGGGAGAGTTCCTTACTGGCAATCGCAATCTCCTCCACAGTATGGGGAAGAATGACCGCTAATGCCATCACAACTCCCCATATAGAATTATTGTTTGCCGGGAGCAGAGGCGGTTTAGACAGCGCGATCTACTGCCGGCAAGTGACGATTTACGTGACCGCCCTTATGATCATATTATCTGATGAACAAGCGTTTTGCTCGTTCGTCAGGTAATCGGCGGCACCTTTACTCCACCAGATACTCGCTACGAAGCGTTCCAATGAACGCTTGTTAGCAATTATCTAGCTGAGAATCGGCCCGTATAAAGCCGCCTGTTAGCAATTATCTAGCTGAGAATCGGCCCGTATAAAGCCGCCTGTTACCAATTATCTAGCTGAGAATCGGCCCGTATAAAGCCGCTTGTTAGCAATTATCTAGCTGAGAATCGGCCCGTATAAAGCCGCCTGTTACCAATTATCTAGCTGAGAATCGGCCCGTATAAAGCCGCTTGTTAGCAATTATCTAGCTGAGAATCGGCCCGTATAAAGCCGCCTGTTACCAATTATCTAGCTGAGAATCGGCCCGTATAAAGCCGCTTGTTAGCAATTATCTAGCTGAGAATCGGCCCGTATAAAGCCGCTTGTTAGCAATTATCTAGCTGAGAATCGGCCTGTATAAAGCCGCTTGTTAGCAATTATCTAGCTGAGAATCGGCCCGTATAAAGCCGCCTGTTACCAATTATCTAGCTGAGAATCGGCCCGTATAAAGCCGCCTGTTACCAATTATCTAGCTGAGAATCGGCCCGTATAAAGCCGCTTGTTAGCAATTATCTAGCTGAGAATCGGCCCGTATAAAGCCGCCTGTTAGCAATCATCTAGCTGAGAATCGGCCCGTATAAAGCCGCCTGTTACCAATTATCTAGCTGAGAATCGGCCCGTATAAAGCCGCCTGTTACCAATTATCTAGCTGAGAATCGGCCCGTATAAAGCCGCTTGTTAGCAATTATCTAGCTGAGAATCGGCCCGTATAAAGCCGCTTGTTAGCAATTATCTAGCTGAGAATCGGCCCGTATAAAGCCGCTTGTTAGCAATTATCTAGCTGAGAATCGGCCTGTATAAAGCCGCCTGTTAGCAATCATCTAGCTGAGAATCGGCCCGTATCAAGCCGCCTGTTAGCAATTATCTAGCTGAGAATCGGCCCGTATAAAGCCGCTTGTTAGCAATTATCTAGCTGAGAATCGGCCCGTATAAAGCCGCTTGTTAGCAATTATCTAGCTGAGAATCGGCCCGTATAAAGCCGCCTGTTAGCAATCATCTAGCTGAGAATCGGCCCGTATCGAGCCGCCTGTTAGCAATTATCTAGCTGAGAATCGGCCCGTATGAAGCCGCCTGTTAGCAATTATCTAGCTGAGAATTGGCCCGTGTAAAGCCGCTTGTTAGCAATTATCTAGCTGAGAATCGGCCCGTATAAAGCCGCCTGTTAGCAATCATCTAGCTGAGAATCGGCCCGTATCAAGCCGCCTGTTAGCAATTATCTAGCTGAGAATCGGCCCGTATAAAGCCGCCTGTTAGCAATTATCTAGCTGAGAATCGGCCCGTATAAAGCCGCTTGTTAGCAATTAATCTATCTAGCTGAGAATCGGCCCGTATAAAGCCGCTTGTTAGCAATTATCTAGCTGAGAATCGGCCCGTATAAAGCCGCTTGTTAGCAATTATCTAGCTGAGAATCGGCCCGTATAAAGCCGCTTGTTAGCAATTATCTAGCTGAGAATCGGCCCGTATAAAGCCGCTTGTTAGCAATTATCTAGCTGAGAATCGGCCCGTATAAAGCCGCCTGTTAGCAATTATCTAGCTAAGAATCGGGCCGTATACAGCCGCCTGTTAGCAATTATCTAGCTGAGAATCGGCCCGTATACAGCCGCCTGTTAGCAATTATCTAGCTGAAAATCGGCCCGTGTAAAGCTGCTTGTTAGCAATTATCTAGCTGAGAATCGGCCCGTATAAAGCCGCCTGTTAGCAATTATCTAGCTGAGAATCGGCCCGTATAAAGCCGCTTGTTAGCAATTATCTAGCTGAGAATCGGCCTGTATAAAGCCGCTTGTTAGCAATTATCTAGCTGAGAATCGGCCCGTATAAAGCCGCTTGTTAGCAATTATCTAGCTGAGGATCGGCCCGTATAAAGCCGCCTGTTAGCAATTATCTAGCTGAGAATCGGCCCGTATCAAGCCGCCTGTTAGCAATTATCTAGCTGAGAATCGGCCCGTATAAAGCCGCTTGTTAGCAATTATCTAGCTGAGGATCGGCCCGTATAAAGCCGCCTGTTAGCAATTATCTAGCTGAGAATCGGCCCGTATAAAGCCGCTTGTTAGCAATTATCTAGCTGAGAATCGGCCCGTATAAAGCCGCCTGTTAGCAATTATCTAGCTGAGAATCGGCCCGTGTAAAGCCGCCTTTCGTCATTGACTAGCTTGATGATTGTCCCAGCTTCTTGCATATAAGGTGGTATCGGCAAATCAATTCTAACAAATCGATTTCTCACACTAGCAAGAGCCCTTCACCTGTGAGGGGCCACCTGCCTGTTGATTGACAGGGCCGAACATCTAGCGCCTCACAGATGAAGAGCTCTTGTTAATGTGATGAAACTATTCGCTCGGCCCTAATATAAAGTTCTTTTGTGTTTCTTCAGTCTTCGGTTTAGCTGAAATTTATCTTGTCGTGCTTCGTTTCCTTTACTAATATTTCTCAGAGGAAAACCCTGGATGATCATCAGTTAGCAGATGGGGAGTCTCAGGACTCCAAGGAAGAACTTTATCTTTTCCCACCGGAAACCGCCCAGTTGTCTTCTTTACCAGGAGTGGCAAGGGTCGTCCATTCCAAAGCCCATTGTACCGTCCACTGGCAGGAGTCTGGCAAATACAAACAGAGCTCTAAGGATGTTCACTTGCTACCCCCTGCTCAGATCCTCGGCATCCAAACTGGGCAAGGCACAGCTCGGGTACAGCTTAAGTGCCCGCGAGGTAATGCAGATGCTAAACAAGGAAACAAAGTAGAGGTGCCCAGTAACGCCACGCCAGAGAAAGCTCCGAACGTTGAGAATGGTCCGATTGAGAATGTATCTTCTGAAGGAGTGTCAAATGGGCCAAAGACTCCTGATGAAGCCCCTCCAGAGACTATGGATACCTCTGCAGGTGGGGAGATATCTAGCGGTCCGCCTCCAGATGTGGAGGAACTCTCATTAAATGACCCCTTGCCCCGTTATTTAAAGTCCTGCCAAGATCTTATTGTTCCGGAAGCAAATCAGACGGCTGATAACGTTTCTGCCTGCCCTCCGGCATCTCCAGAGTCAAACTCCAAACCTCCCGGAGACGTAGAGTCTCCAAGCCGAGAGAAGGTAGAAACGCAGGCTACAACCCCCCAGCAGGATAATTGCACTACACAAACTTCAGGACTGGACACTCAGGTGAAGGAGCAGGGTGCGTCATCCAAAGCTCCCAAGGACAACTCTAATCCGCTCACTGAGCAGCTCCGTCAGGAAGGCTGGAATCAGCAGACATCCGAAAATCTGACACTAGCCGAGGTCTACCTCATGTTGGGCAAACCAGGCAAGGTACAGTTGGAGTATGAGTGGATGGATCCCAACAGATCGGACGACTCTGACTCCCCTTTACATTACAAACAGAGGCTCCTGAGCTGCCTTCTACGGCTCATAGCGACAGAGGTGAACCCCAAAACTGTAAGTGTTCTTTCTTTAAAACCTTCAAGGGAAAATTTTTATATATTTTATCTTCAGGGAATTTTTGACTACTTATAGTTTTGATCGGCGAGGGATTCGTGCTAAGAATCCACCTTTTTGCTTTAAGGGGTTATCCGGTAATTAGTATTCATGAACTGTCCTCAGTCAGGATAAGTCAGCAATATCAGATTGGCTGGGGTCTGACATCCGGGACCCCCGCTGATCAGCTGGGCTCCGTGAGTGTCACGGCCTCTTCTTAGGCCATGTGATGTCGCTGTGCATCGGTCACGTGGCCTAATTGCAGCTCAGCCCCACTGAAGTGAATGGGTCTGAGCTGCAATACCAAGCACGGCCGCTGTACTGTGAATGGCGCTGTGCTCCGTAAGCTGCTGAGAGCCGGCTTCCCTTTAACAGCTGGTGGGCAGGGATGCTGGGACTCGGACCCCTCCCGATGTCATAACGATGACCTATCCTGTGGATAGGTAATCATTATCAATTGCTGGATAACCTCTTTAAGCAAAAGGACCGGTCCCCAAAGAAGTGGGGTGAGTGGCTTATGGACTTATGGAAAATATAGGAGTCCCTACGCTGCTCTGCACATGTCTCTTAGCAGAGCTGAGAAATGAAGCTCAGCTGAGTACATATGCCCCTTCATTTTGGCAATTGTTGGGGGTTTCAGCATCCACACCCTCACTGGTCATTGCACTATGACGTGTGAATAGTTTTGTGCAGCTTAAAGGGGTTCTCCGGGTTCAGAGCTGAACCCGGACATATCTCCATTTTCACCCAGACAGCCCCCCTGACTTGAGCATCGGAGCAGTTTATGCTCTGATGCTTTTTGCCGTGCGCTAAATTGTGCAGGGCATAGGCATTTTCCGGAGTTTCGGTGATGAACCGGGCTCTCCATGGGGCTGCCAGGAAACCCGATGACATCACCGGCACTGATGGGCGGGTTTTAGCGCGGCCCTAGCCTGTAAAATGGCTAAAGCACGCCCATCAGAGCCAGTGATATCACCGTACACACTGCCGGGTTGAAGCTTCCGCTCGGCAGTGTGTTATTGTAAACAAAAGAGCCCTTGACTGGATGATCAGTATACACTGGAAGGGTCGCCCAAGTAATCAGCTCCGTCCGCTACACGATGGCTGAAGCTTTGTAGTTCTGTTGCCGAGTTCACAACTCTGCGCGACAGCTAATCGTTGGAGTGTGAGGTGTCGGATCCCTGCCGATCAGATATTGATGACCTATTTCGAGGCTAGGCTGTCAATAAAAAAAACCCAGTTAATGTATGCAACTTGGGCTGTACGGATGTGTGTATACCGAGTACACAATGGCTTGTCCCGAAACAGCCTGTCCAGCAAAATCGGTGGCGGCCCATACGCAGCATCTGTCTGGGCCGCCACTGATTGGAGGCGCCCACGCCCATCATCCTTTTCAGAAGGAGTTTATAATCGATACTCAACTCCACAAATTCCAGTTGGCGCAGGGTCTGCTCTGTTGCACCCTCTCTTTGAAAACTATATGGCATCTTGTAGATGCAGCAGAGCTGGCAGTGCCTATGCATGACATAATACCGTCTTGACCTGCCAAGGCTGCTGGTGGGTTACTCGGGAGCGAACGTTCATTGCATTGTGTACTCAGCCGTGTACGAGCAGTGAAAATCTGCTCCGGGCAAATGTGTATTCAGCCCATGGAATATGCCAATGAATAACTAGAGCAGAGGCAGTAGAACTGTGTAGACGATGGGTGGTGGTAAAGGTGGGCCACCGATACATAATTCTGCCAAAAGTACGGTACGCCACTTTGAAGTTTACCGCCAGTATCCATATGACTACATACCTTATTAGATAGTGGTGTCTCCAGTACCTTCCAGGAGCCTGCAGTGCTCAGCTCCCTACCCGCAGGCTTTCTGTAAATCTGCAGAACCACCGCACAATCCATCTGTAGTTATATAGTAGATGGGAGGGAGGAGGGGGATGCAGCTGCAGAGACTGTGAGAGGAGACCTCTGGCACTGCAGATTTTGGGAAACTACAACTCCCAGTATGCATACTTGCTCGGCTGTTCTCAGAACTTCCATGTCGGTAAAAAGAGCATGCTGGGAGTTGTAGTTTTGCAACAGCTGTAGTGCCGGAGGTTGCTGACCCTTGCCTAGACTATGTACAGGTGGTAAAATCTCAGCTATGAAATGTATTAGGCCTTTACAGATTTTCACATTCAGGTGGTGATTCCACTCATTAATAGCAAGCAGAGGTTTTGAAAATAGTAATAATTTAAACATTAAAGGGGTATTCCCGCCCCCAGTGTCTGATAGGTGCAGGTCCCACCTCTGGAACAGAGCCCGCAAAGTGCTGGAGGATATACCACGCATGCGTGGCCACTGGCCGCCCTCCATGCATTTCTACGGGACTGCCGAAAATAGGCGATCACTGGCTCAGCTGTTTCCATAACCCCCATAGAAGTGAATGGAGCAGTGGCTGCGCTTGTACTGTGCGCTTTCCATTCATTTCAATGGGACGTCCAAAAATAGCCATGCGGTCGCTCACGCACGGTGCGCCCTCCAGCACTTTTCGGGCTTCTGGGACCTGCACCTATCAGGCATTGGGGGCATATCCTAGTAATATGGTCCAAGATGGGAATAACCTTTTAATTGTATTAAAAATATTAGTGACCGCATTAGATACTGTATTGCCATTTTAGAAGAGTTTTGTTTTCCACGTTTTTTTTAAAATCTGTTGGTGTTTTTTTAATAGCCGTCATCGGCTCCGGACACGACCTCCATTGCTACATCCCCCTTAAAGCTGCCAGTCCAGGACCAGACCCTCACCCCACCTGGTAAAGTCATCACCCTGGTCTCCCGCAACCCAGACTGCCTGAGGACGCAGCCCGCACACCTCCAGTCCACCTTCTCTCCCACTTCTAGTACCTCAGGTAAGTGGAGGACCCCTGTCCATGTTCCCTATTGGGGCATATGGAGGTCATAGAGGAAGGGGGTTTCTCCCGCTCAGGACCCTCTCCAGAACGGAGGGCCACCCCTGTTCTGTTGAACCTGTGTCGTCCATACAATACATAGTGACCATTTAATAGTATATTTCCTCTGCAGCTTCATCTTCCCCTGGCCGGGTCTTCTATGTGCCAGGAGCGGCCTCTGCTCCCATTTTAAATGGCGTTCTCTCTAATCATTGTGTTATGACTGCGCTGCATCTTTCTACGCCATTTACAAGATCACTGCTTGCTGTCTGTAGTTGGGGACTTAAAGCGGTGTTCCAGGATTTTGATATTGATGGCTTATCTTCAGGATGAGCCATCATTATCAGAACTGCGGGAGTTGTTGCACGCCCGACGATCAGCTCAGAAGATGCACAGAAGATGGAGCCAGATCTATAAGGAAACAGCTGATGGTCGGGGGTGTCGTCTCCCACCCATCTGATATTGATGGCCTATCTCTAGAACGGGACCCCCAAAGTGAATAGGAGCTCACATCGCATGCACAGCGTGCTCTGCATTTACTTCTATGGGAGTTCTGAAAATCGGTGAGTGAGTGCGCTCTGCTATTTCCGGATATCCCATAGAAATGAATGGAATGTGCACTGCGCAAGCGCGGCCACGGCTCCATTCACTTCTATGGGATGGCCGGACCATAGACATTTACGGCCAGGACTATTCTCATTCGCTGTCAGCAAACAGAGCTCTGTCAGGGGTTGTCATACAAACGATACTAGAACTAGGGGTGTTTTGGTACTTAGAAATTGATCGCCTATTCTCAGCATAGGTCATCTATATTATATCGGTATCAGTCTGACACCCCGTGACTTCGTCAATCAGATGGTTCAGGCAGGCGCTGGAAACTACCAAGTGAAAGGAAATCGCCATCTACTGTGTAGTTTCCGGCGCCGGCATGCTATCGCTCCGCTTTCAGCACGGCCACCACACAGGGAACAGAACCTTCTGCTTCTGGCTCCGTTCACTGTATAGGTGGTGCTGGGTGGCTGATCAGTCAGGGTGCCCCCACTGATAGGATATTGATCCTGAGAATATGCCAACCGTATCTAAGCACCAGAAACCCCCTTGAAAGGGTCACTGAGTTATCAGAAAATTTTAATGTCATAGTGACATATCAAAAGTTTTAATCGGTGGGGGTCTGAGCGCTGAGATCTCCACTAATCGCTAGAAAGAGGAGAGAGAAGCGCTCACGTTCTGTGCTCTCTCCTTGCTGCAGGAAATGAAGCGAGACTGACTCGAGAGAAATTCTGTATCAAGGAGAGAGAGTGCGATATGTCAGCGCTTTTCTCTTGGTTTTAGCGATCAGTTTGGGAATCATCGCTCACACCCACCAATCAAAACGTGTGACACTTCGTAAAAACTCAGTGACCCTTCAATGAGAAGGATTCCCGTGAACCAATGTTGGGGACTGCATTCGGGAACTGTTTTAGTCTGGGTGGACCGTCCACAAAGAGCAGCTCATATCCGGGGGTGGGGGTCTCGCCTCATTTCCATTGCATGTTTTCTTGAGTTGCCCCCTCAATCTGCCGTTGCCTGGACGGGATCTCATCTTGTGCATGCATCTGTCTTTCTGGACGCAGGTTTCAGGAATCTCTCCCGTCCGCTTCTGTTCGGTGGTCCTCTGGGGTCTGTGACAACCAGCAGCGATGGAGCCGTGTTTGCAGTTCCCACCATGCTTCCGCCCAACAGCCGCCATGCCAAGATTTCCTCGCCAAGCAAGGAGTCTGAAGTAGCGGGTCGCCAGCACTTGGATGCACTTAGTGTATGTATATTGACCTACTGCTGCATAGAGATCTGCCCCATGTGTACCGGGCATACGCTGGGGCTGGGACCAATCTGCCGTACACACTGACTGCAGTTCTCCATGTAATACCGTCTGTTATTGTGAGCGGAGCTGCATCTGTCCGTGTATTTCCTCTGCAGCAGACATGGCAGGGGAAATGTAATGACACATGCCAACCTTATAATGCATGGATGAGCCTGCTGCAAGAGTAGACCTCCCTATATGACAGGGATTGTCGTGAGAACAACCCCTTAGGCACTTGTTACCAGGAACGAGCTAATGAAACCAGATATTCTGCATGGTAGGGTTCATCCTGCTGATTTAAAATGATACCTGTCTTGTGAAAATCGGTTGTGGTGTTCCCGAGAAAAAAAAAAAACAAACCTTTTTTTATTTATGCAAATGAGGACTGTAGTGCACCCCTTGGTGCACTAAAGCTCTAATTTTCATAAACATTAAGGGGGTCATTTCTTATGGAAAGTATGCCACTTTCTGGCATTTGGGGACGAATCTGAAATTTTTTTCCCCCGCTCACCCCACTCTTCTGAGGTGGCAGGAAAAGGGGGCACGGCGTGGGGGGCTGGCAGGCCCGTCTGATTCATCATTTTCTGCGCCTGTTTTTGGCATAGAAAGTGACTTAAATCTACGGCAGCAAGGGAGCTGGCGTAGATTTAAGCTAATTTCACGGCCGCCGATAAAGTGCCAGCTCTCTACATAACTTGGGCGCATCAAGCGGCAGCGGACATGGGCTAAGACCGGCTTCTAAATTGCCGGTCTTAGTAAATGTCCCCCTAAGTGGTTTTTTGTTGTTGTTGTTTTCACTTGCGAACGCTGCACCCGATTCTCAGGTAAATTTTAATCAGCAGGAACAACTCTACCTTGCAGTATGGGGTTGATTCTGCAGACAGGCAGTTTTTTTTCCCCAGAAACAGCACCTCACTTGTCCATAGGTTGTATCTGGTATTGCATCTTAGCCCTATTGAAGCGAATGAGGCTTAGCTGCAATATCACACACATCCTATGGCCGGGTGTAGTGCTAAAGGCAGCCATGTTTTTGTAATCCTGGACAACCCCTTTTAAAAGCTTTAGTCACGTGACACAGACCTCACAAGGCTGCTTTGCGGCACCGTGTGTACGTGGTTGTATTACTACACGTGACGTAATGTCACCCTGACACGACAGCTGCATTAACTGCTAACCTGCTGGATTGTTTAGTGGCGGATCACAAATCACTAGAAATTGTTCCAGCCTACAGTCCAGAGTAAGGCTGGGTTCACACTTAAGCGTATTTGATACGCGCATTTTAGGAAATAGGAAACGCGCGTTGTGTGATTGACTACTCTGGCGTCATTCACAATACGCGCGACAAAACGCTCCAAAGAAGCTCCTGTACTTCTTTGGGCGTAGGGCGTTTTACAGCACGTTCGTACGCGCTGTAAAACACTCAGGTGAGAACCATGCCCACAGGGAAACATGGGTTTTCGCCTGTTGAGCGTTTTACAGTGCGTTCCTACGCTCTGTAAAACGCTCAAGTCTGAACCCAGCCTAAGTTGTGCGACTATGTCTTCTTCCCCGAGTCGCAGCTAAGTGGTTCCCTAGAATAGTTGTGCAGCTGCGTGACATGTCACAGACAGATTGCGCACGTTTTTCGGTTGCTCGACTTGATGTCGCCGTAGCCCAGTGGAAATAAGTTTTTACAATATTCAGATGCATTGTGCTGCTTTTAATTACGTTAAATCAGAGATGCTCAACCTGCGGCCCTCCAGCTGTTGCAAAAATACAACTCCCATCATGCCCTGCGGTAGGCTGATAGCTGTTGACTGCCTGGGCATGCTGGGAGTTGTAGTTTTGCAACAGCTGGAGGGCCGCAGGTTGGGCAAGCCTGCGTTAAATGAAATACAATAATTGCAATTCAGAATTGTCATTGCAGTGCATTGTGGGAACCCAAATAAGTTAGGGTCTGTCTACATTGCTTTCTTTCCCCCATCAGAGAAGGTTTCCTGCTGTATGCTTCTGACAGAAGCCCCTATGTATGCCACATTTGGGCAGGTGAATGGAAGCCTAGGGATAGATTTAAAGCATACCAGTGTTACCCCCACCAGTCAAAACCTTTGATATGTTTTTTTTTTTTTTTATGTTCAATGACTGTTTCCCAGTAAATTCTTACTCATTTTGCGATCGTCCAGACTCTGATCTTTACTCAGACTTGGAATGATCTGGTTACGTTATATGTAAAACAGGGGAACTTCTCAGAAATCGGCGTGCAGCTTGAGACTAGGTTCTCGCATTAACACTGGTCTGTTATCCACGGACTGCTCTTTCCTCCATTTTTGCCTTGTCTTTTCGCAGATGTCCTTTGTTATGTTGTATCCTGTCATGACACTCCTCTCTCTAAATCTTATCCTTTCAGTCTGACTTTTTCTTACCGAAGCCTAAGAAGCCGAGAAGTCGACACCTGCGGAAACCTTTAGTCGTCCAGGTGAGTGTTTACGAGCATGCATACCATCCTTAGGATGTGCCGTCAAAGTATTTGATTTGTGAGGGGCTCCAACGTCTGGCACCCCTGCCAATCAGGAATGCATACACCATATGGGTGAGCCCCTTCATTCAGCTGATTGGCAGGTATTCTGTAAGGGGGGACCCCCACTGGTCAAATCATGTTGGCCTATGCTAAGAAGGAGGCTAGGCCATCAGTGGTATAGTCCCAGAAAATCCCTTTAGTGTGAATTCACACTTGGCGGATCCATTGCAGCAATTTCTGCAACTGTTCAGTGTTCAGAATTCTGAAATCTATACTTTCCTCTAACACAACCCCATTCATGTTCCTGCAACAAATCTACCGATTGCGGTAGCTGTCGTGCGGGAACAGCTCCACTTCGTCCGTAGTGAAAGGAGCTGGCTACTACAGCCAGTTCCCATCTCCATAAACCGCACAACAGCGCCGGAGCTACTGCAGAACAGATGACCGATGGAGGTGAAGCTGGTTAGACACCACCGATCAGATAGTGATGGTCTATCCTGCAGATAGGCTATCACTTGTAAAGGAACAGACAACCCCCTTTAATGGGACCCTGTCTCTTTAAATGGACATTAACCCCAAACAGAAAAAGAGTATCTTGCGATTTTTCATATCAGCGGCTAGGACTGTGATTCCTCGTCATTGGCGTACCTCTCATGAACCTTCCCTAAGGGAATGGTATCAAGAACTACTGCACATTGCACAAATGGAGGAGATATCTGCGGAGAGCTCTGGACAGGCGGTCAAATTCCAGAGGTTGTGGTCAGATTGGATTGATTTTCAGCAATCACCCAACTTTATTCCTATGCTATCTGTTTAATGACTTATTAAGGTTTTAGATTGGGCTCCTGGGCGGTAATGGGCTCACTTCCCCTACCTCCTTCCCCTCCCCCTCTTCTCTCTCTTTCTCTCCTTCTTCTTTTCTTACATGTTATTGCTGTTGCTATATGCCATATCCAGGATGTGCCTAAGTCTCTGACATGGATATCAGGGTGGCGATGAGATGCATGTACTGCCAACTCTGTATTTGACAATGACTGATATGGCTAACTTGTTCTTTCGTATATACTGTTTTGTAAAACTCTAAAACTTTGAATAAAAACAGTTTGAACATAAATGGACATTAACCCTTTCCCCACCAGCGCCATACTAGCACGGCGCTGGCTGGGTCTTCAAAGTTGGCGCCTGTTCCTGAACGGAGCGGGTGCCATAGCCATGGGTGGCCTGCTGTTTCTTATAGCAGACACCTGCGGATAATGTCCGAAATCCTGACAGCGGCATCTGAGCGAGTGAAACACCGGAAGCGCGTGCTTCTGGTGATGCTCTGGCTCCCCCGTGTGGTGATTGGAGGAGCCGGAGCTTGTGTGCAGCAGCCCCTGTCTTTGTGAATGACAGGAGGCGGCTGCATAGTATTTCCTATGGAGCCCTTGCCTGTATTAGGGCTCCATAGGGAACTAGCAATTTTCTCATAGACTCCAATGCAAGTGCAGTGGAGTCTATGAGAAGAGCAATCTAATGATTGCTTGTTATAGTTCCCTATGGGAACGATAAAAAAGTGTAAGAAAAAAACATAAACATTCAAATCACCCCCCTTTTCCCAAAATAAAAATAAAAGAACTAAAAAAAATAAAAAAAAATACACATTATGGCTGTCGTGATGTGCGAAAACACCCATAGTATAAAAACATATTCCCCACACGGCAAACAGCAAAATGGAAAAAAGCATCAAAATGGCCGATTCGCCGTTTTTGGCCGCTTAAATTTTCTACCCAAAAAATATAATAAAAAGAGGTTAAAAAGTCATACACACCCCAGAATGGTATCAATGAAAAGTTCAGATCGCCTGCAAAAAAAATGAGCCCCAGCTCCGTACACAAAATAAAAAGTTATAGGGGTCGAAGTATGGCGACGAAAAAATAAAACAGATTTTTTTCTCCCCAGTTTTTTTTCTATTATTTTATCACTAAAACGCAAGAAAAAATATACATATATGGTATCGCTGGATTCGTACTGACCTGAATAGAATAAAAGTAACTGATCAGTTTTGTCGCTCATCGAACGTCATAAATAAAAAAAAAACGTAAAACTGTGGTGGAATTTCTTTTTTTTTTTTTTTTGCAATTTCACTCCATTTGGAATTATTTTTCCCGCTTCCCACTACATCATATGCAATATAAAATGGTGGCGTTGGAAAGTACAACTTGTCCTGCAAAAAACAACGCTATGTGAGCAGACAAATAAAAAAAGTTATGGCTCTGGGAAAAAAGGGAAAACGCAAAAACAAAAAAACCTCCACGGTAGAAAGGGTTAAAGTGGTTGCGCACCTTTTGGGGGTGTTTTGGAAAAGGACTTGCAAAGGGAAGCATACTTTCCTGCTTCCTGGCGCTGGATCCCTGCGTCTTCTCTTCCTCGGCCGCTCCACTCGGCTCCCACTTCCTGGCAGTGGTGACCTGCGACCAGCGATTGGCTGCAGTCGCGTCAAAATGGAAGTTTACCTCCTGGGAGTCGAGTGGAGAAGCTGAGGCTGGGAAGATAAGGAGCCTACGCTGGAAAGCAGGCAAAAGTACACCCCCCCCCCCCCCCCAAAGGTGCACAACCCCTTTAAGTTAGAGCATTTGTATGTTACTATTGCAGACTATTATGTATGTACCCCCAAAAGACCCCATCCTAATGCCTTGACCATAGACTTCTCACAGTTGCAGAGAAGTTTACACTTTCTCTTCTAAGGTCCATTTATGGTGGCCAAAATTTGCTCGTTCCCTATTGATCATTACAATAATTCATTAGTTTATAATTAAGATTCGATTGGTGCCCTGTGTGTGGAAGCTCGTCTGCAGGTCACTGTTACTCCATCTATTCTGTCAGAGTATCATTTGTAGTTTTTCGTAGCTTCAGCGGGGTTCATATTTGACCATTAATTGTGACATTTTTCCTCACAGAGGACGCTTCTTCCTCGACCGTCCGGCAGTTCTTTACCACATGTCTGCTCCTTCTCCATTCTCTCCAACTCTTCGGTAGCAGGTACTGCACTTGACACATTCCCTCCCTGAGAACGGGGAGAGGGGAAGATACAACCGGATCACTTCCTTTATCACCAAAATGACAAGGGTCGTGTCATTTCAAGCATTGGCGGCATATCGCTTGGATATGGGACCCGCACCTATCTCCAGGACGGAGCTGCAAAGTGAAGGAGAGCGGACCGTGCATGCACTGCCGCCTTCCAATCATTTCTATGGGACTGGCGAAAATAGCCAAACGCTGGCTTGGCAGTTTGTCAGCCCCATAGAAGTGAATAGTGCGCTTGTGTGATGCGCTTCCCATTAATTTATTTGAGACTTCCGAAAATAGCTGAGCGCACCGCTCGGTTATTTTTGGCACTCCCTTAGAAATGAATAGAGGGCAGCCGCACATGCGCAGTGTGCTCCCCCTTCACTTTGCTCCATTCTAGAGATAGGATCGGTCCCAGAGGTGGGAGCCAAACGTATCGGACATTGGTGGCATAGCCTAGCGATATGCTACCAATGCTTGAAATGACACAACCCCTTTAAGCCCATAGTGACATGTCAGATGTTTTGATCAGCGGGGGTCTGGGTGCTGAAACTCCTGCCCATTGCTAACACAAAGGGGCGAAAGCATTCAGCTGAGAGTTGTCCTCCTTTGTTTCTGTTCGGCAAAATAAAGTGGCACAGCGCTCAGCGGAGTTATTCTGACCCTCGTTTTAGCAATTGGTGGGGGTCACATCTGGACGCCAGCCAATCAAAACTACTAACAAGTCACGATGACATGCCACAAATTTGTTAAAGTAATAGGTGCACTTTAATATAATATATGAACATACTATGCTCGGCATAAACCCCTTTAATTATCAGCATCCTGGTTGTTGCAGCACTGCTCTAATTCACTTCACTGGGAGCAGCGCTGCAGTTACACAATGGACGAAGCTATGTCGTTTCTCATGCCAAAGATGCAAGGCAACAGTTGTCAGACTACCACCAGTCTGATATTGAGGATAGGCCATCAATATCAAAATCCCCACAACCACTGTAAAGGGCTGTGATTTTTTATTTTTTTTAATCGTCCCCTGATCAGCATAACTTAGTATAGCAAGGATCAGCAACATTCTGCACTCGAGCGGTTGTGAAACTACAACTCCCAGCATGCTCCTTTCACTTCTGTGGGAGTTCAGAGAACAGCCAAGCAAGTGGGCATGATGGGAGATGTAGTTTCACAACACCTGGAGTGCCTGAGGTTGCTGAGCCTGTGGGTCTTCTGGGTTATTGCAAAGTATTTTAAATAATTTACTGGTGAATGTAACTGATAATTTCTTGTATCCAGAACTGGATAACTGGATCTTACTGGTGTAGCAACTTTTTCTTGTTTATTGCAGGGCGAGGCTCCTTCAGACCCATCCACTCCACCCTCAGTAAAGGTGTGTCTCAGCCCATTGTTCCAAAAGGAATGATCGCTCCGGCCACCAATTCTTTAGCAAGTAAGTAATTAATAAGTAATGCATCCTTCGGGGTTTGCCATAAGGGTCCATTTCAATGGGACCAAAAAAGATGCGGACAGCACACAGTGTGCTGTCCGCATCCCCAAAAAAATAGAACATGTCCTATTGTTGTCCGCATTTCTATTAAGTTCCAGCCATGTGCGGTCTGCAAAATGCGGAACACTCATGGGCGGGTGTCCGTGTTTTGCGGATCCGCAATTTGCTGACCGCAAAACACCTAAGGACGTGTGAATGGACCCTAAATGTAAGGGAGAGACAAGCCCTCTCGGTATCAGAGACCCGATATGCCATGTTAGCACTTTTATCCTCTTATGTGGCAGCAGGAACCTTAGACCACCTCAGGCACCAGGGCCTGGGTGTGACTGCAACCTCTGCACATCCCGTTGGACCCACACTGTTTCCAGCACTGCGTGCTTCTGGTCTTTGTTTACGTGGCCGCAGCAGTGACCTACCCCTATACGCACTGGCCTCAGTGGTATACGACCCATCCACTCCATCCTCCGACAACCCCTTTAAGCATGGACTATAAAGTTGTTGACCAGCAGCATGCAACCACTTGAAGGGATCCCTGACTTGCAGGAATGGAAAAACATGGTTTCTTTCTTCTGAAAACAGCCGGTCCATGATTTGCACATGGTGTTAGAGCTTATTGCTTGCAATATCACACACAACCTGTACGCAGGTGTGGCGCTGTTTTGGGAAGAAAGCAGCCACATTTTTCTTATCTCCCATAGCACTGACTCCATCCATGTTCTTCACTCTGTAAAAGGTGTCCGTCTGCCTTTCCTAACAATTCCCCTTCTCCCGTAGGTGCCATTGACTTGGCCGCTAAGAGTGCAGGGATTATCCCAGGATCTTCATTGCCAGTTATGGAAACGGATGGCTTGGTGGGAATTGGTCCCCTTCCACCGGATAGTTTGACTGGCACTCTACCAGAGCCTACGATGGAGACAACCAGTGGTGATCCCTTACCAGCCGTGACTGTATGTCCTGAGGTGAGTCTCCATACTGTCTGTCCAGGGTTCGGTAGGTGCCACAGGTTATTCCATCACACTGAGTTATTGCTACAACTTTATATTGCTTTCTAGGTTCCTTTCATTGCCCTTTCCACCCCCTCGGTGCAAGAAGCAGCCCAGCAATTCCAGGTATGGTTCTCCTCCCTCCCTCCCTTCATGTCTATGCAAGTAATGGTCCATACAACTGCAGGCAACCTCATGTGGCTACTCGTTTTCTCTCCTAGCCAGCGACCATGTTGTCCATGCCTCCTCTTTCTGAGAATGCTCTTCAGAACGGTCCCCCAGAGCCGACCAGCTGCACCCCTAGCACTTCAAGCACTTGCTTCTCTCCCCCAAATGTCTCTGCTCTTCTGGACATATCCCTGCCTGGTCCTCCTGATGATGTTCTGTCACAAGGGGAGCCAGCGACGCACATCAGTGACTCCATCATCGAGATCGCCATAAGCTCTGGGCAGTATGGTAAGCTCACAGAGAAATGAGTGCACCAGTAAGATTGATATTCCAGTATTATGTATTTGAATGGGATATGGGACCTTTCCCACTGCCCAGTTTGCAGCTTTTACTGAAAGGGTTCCTGTACTTGGATTTTGGATGAATTGGACGTGGCTTAGTGAAAGTCCAGACATATGCCAAGACTTTTCTTACCCCTGTGGTCTCAGATAAAGCCTGTAGTCCACCTTACTGTTTTCTCAAGAAATTCATACTTATTTTTTGTTTTACAGGAGAAGCTGTTCCTCTTTCTCCAGCCAAACTCAATGAAAACTCTAAGAGTCTTCCCTCGCCCTCCACGAGTCCTCATCAGAGTTGGATTGCATCTCCCAGCCATGACCCTCAGTGGTATCCCAACGACTCCTCCGACTCCTCACTCAGTAGCTTACTCTGTAAGTACAGACTTTACTCCTTTTTTTCATTGTTTAAAGGGGTTGTCTCGCCTCCTGATTTCAGTGTTGCATCGCTCCCGACACACTCTCTAAGCTGAAGTGGGGGCAGTGCCTCTTCCTGACAGTACTGGCATAGGCAAGAGGCTGTGCGTGCACGCTCCCGAGGCTGCTAGTGTATCAGAATCACTAACCGCTTCGGGTGAGTGGGCGCAGTGCAGATAGTGACAACCAACGATAAATGGTTGCCGCGATCTGTTTGCTTGTTCTCCATTTTCCCATAGATGTATAGAACATCTCCAAGGCTGAGGCACATGCCCTGGAACTGTTCTATACAAGCAGTCCTAGTTGAAACGAGGTGGCTGGGGATGGGAGCAACTGCCAGAGAAGACGGAGCGGTGGCCAGGGACCGGAGCTAATGCGTACGCACGCTCCTGCGATTCCTGGCCACCAGGTAGGCTAGTTTATACTCTTGTGCGCCAGCGTGGCCACCGCTGCAATGTAGCACCCCTAGAGACGAGCAGTGTATAAAAAGGACAACACTGAAGATACTGGGGACCAGAGCCATTATTGAAGACGTACATATCAACTTTATACACATAATAAATTTAACTTGATGAGCTGAGACAACCTATTTAAGGAAAGGCCGTACTACTTTCCAATGTACTTTATATATAGAGTGAATACAGTTTTTTCGATTTTTGCTTGCTGTCAGGAAATGGAAACATTCTTGTAATCCAATACTGAACATATTGAATGAGAAGTGCTAGATCATTTAAGGAATATTTCAGTTGTGGCAAGTTATCCCCCTAGGGGATAATTATTGAATCAGCGGCGAACCTCGAACGCCATAGGTCCCCCTCCCCAAAATAAAAAGAGCGACAGGTGGGCATGCGCCATTCATTTCTACGTGAGTTTTGGAAATAGCTGAGTGCTATACTCGGCTGCCTCTGGAAAGCCAATAAAGATGGAGTGATGGTGAGCACGCACTTTGCCTTTCTTTTTACTTCGGGGGGCCCTGTAGGGTATGAGGGGGGTTCCCGTTGTGATCAGTGGTTGTCCCAGTTGTACAACCCCCACTGATCTAATAGTTATTTCCTATCCTGTGGATGGGTGATAACTTGCCACAACCGGAAGACCCAGGAGGTTTTCCGGGACTTAAATATTGATGCCCTATCTTCAGGATAAATCATTATTATCTGTCTGTGGGTGTATGACTGGCAACCCCACTGATCAGCTGCTGGAAGGGGCTGTGGTGCCCTCACGAGCGCTGCAGCAGCTTTCTTGGCTTGTGAAGTCACTTCTATGGTTTTTTTGCTGATCAGTCCTATTCAAGTGAATGGACTTTAACTACAATACAAAGTACAGCAACTATACAATGTACGGCTCTGTGCTTGTTATTCTATGAATAAGCCTTCAAACAGCTGATCAGTGGAGGTGCCTGGAGTTCGACATTCTAAGGATAGGTCATCAGTATTCAAAGAGCATCTATCAGCATATTAAACCAGGCATATTACCTGGTAGGGTTGATCATACTGAGTGTAGTGATGTCTCTCTTTTGTCTCTGGGGTAAACTACAGCAGAGACATCTTCATTTTTATATCTAAATTAGCAATTTCAAGCTCCAAGGGCCTGGCCTGAGCCTTGGAGCACCGCTAACACTTGTGCGTCCCCCCCCCCCCCCTCCCCTTTGATTGACAGGTCTAGGCACCTTGTCTAGCCCTGTTTTCTCACATCTGCTCCGAGTCGGCTCAGTGACTCGGCACTTGAGCAGTGGATCGGATGCTTCTTCCCGGGCTTTGGAAGCGGCAGCAGATCCATTGCACAGGCGCAGTGTCGGCCCAGGTTCTTGGTGCTTTCGCAGTAGATCTGTATAAGATCCACAGTGCAATCGCCATGTCACTGAGCCTACTCCGTGCAGGCGTGAGATGCCTAGTGCTATCAAACAAAGGGGAGGTGGTGTGCACAGATCACAGGTGCGTTGTGTTTGCAGTGCTCCAAGGGCTCAGGCCAGCCCCTTTGGTGTTCTAAATTGCTAGTTTGCAGAACTATAAAAACGAAGATGTCTATGCTGCAGTTTCACTAGGGACAAAAAGAACGGTATCATTTTACTAAGCCTCCTCAAGCTTCAGTGAAGTGAGTTTGTCAGGTTGTGAAGTTGTTTGCTACATTTCTTTTATTCATTATTTTTCTGCTTTTCTCCGCAGCGAGCTTTATCTCTCCGGAGAAGAATAAGAAGAGCGCCCCAGCAGCTGCAGGGCACCCCAGCGGCACATCTCTACTTGGCCCCAGCTTGCTGGATGGGAGCTCCAGAGATTCATTTGTATCTCGTTCTTTGTCGGATGTTGTTGAAGTTAGTATAGATCGATTTTACTCTTAATGTATTTATGCAAGCCGCATGATACCTCTCCAGCAATCTGCAGACAGTCTCTAGGTGCACTAGTGCCCCTGGGTGTCATTTCGGTAGGGCATGTGATCAATGCACTAGTTTGTGTTGAAGCAGGGGCGTAGCTATAGGCTCATGGGCCCTGGTGCAAGAGTTCAATTTGTTCAATGTGACATGGGGGGAGGAGAGGAGAGGAATCTGACATAGAGGGGGGGAGAAATGTGACATGAGGTGGGGGAGAAATGTGACATGAGGTGGGGGGAGAAATGTGACATGGAGGGGGGAGAAATGTGACATGGAGGGGAGAAATGTGACATGGAGGAAGGGGGAGAAATGTGACATGGAGGGGGAGAAATGTGACATGGTGTGGGGAGAAATGTGACATGGTGTGGGGAGAAATGTGACATGGAGTGGGGGAGAAATGTGACATGGGGGGAGAAATGTGACATGGAGGGGGAGAAATGTGACATGGAGGGGGGGGGGGAGAAATGTGACATGGGGGGGGGGATGTGGGAGAGAAATGTGCCATGGGGCGGAGGGGGGGTGGTTGGGGGTGGAGAAATGGCCGGAGGCCAGAGCGGGCGGCCGGCGGTGTGCAAGTTAAACTAAAGTTAAATAGGGCTTTAGACTGTCTCTCCTGGAGGGGGCCCCCCTGACTTAGGGGCCCGGTTGCAATTGCAACCGCTGTGACCCCTATAGCTACACCACTGTGTTGCAGCCAAATTTTAAAACCTAAGAAAGGATGAGAATGTAGACCACTTCCTACCTCACCCCACCTCCAGGGACACCATTTTTTGACTGTTATATTTTTTTTTTTGTGCAGGTGGTTGACTCCCAGCTGGCGTGTCTGATGAATGAGAACAGCATAGATTACATATCTCGCTTCAATGACTTGGCCCAAGAGCTTTCTGCCACGGACACCGCCAGACGGGAACCTCCCTTTGAAGCTGGAGCCTCTGGGAATGGGCAGCCCATACGTGACCTGTCTTAGGCCGCGCCGCAGCACGAGCCGCCCTCTGTGTAATGCCCGTAGGAATCCGTTTGTACCCATTTTACCGACCAGCGCTTATGGATGTTTGTGGACCTTTCCTGGGCATTGGATGAAGATACCAAGCGTTGTTTTATAATGCAGTATTTAACGTTCATGGTGATGATGTCACAGCGTGTGACAGCTTTCTCTTGTCATCTGTGATGGCAGTTCAGGATGTACAGCTAGTGACTAGATGCAGTAGGTTCTGAAACCGTTTGATTACCGTAGTCTGGATGTATAGGACGGTAACCAAACTCCTGCAGTGACGGCGTATTTCAGCCGCTTTGTACATAAGAGCCTGGGTGACCTCCCCCTGGAACGATCGTCATGCAGAATCGCTAGACCACACGATGCATTACTCTGCCGAAGAAAATAAGCCATAATGAATCAGACTTCATCTGTGGGCTTGGTGCAAAATATGCAATTTCTTTCTGTGTCGTCTTCTGTTTTTTTGTTTGTTTTTCCTCTCTGTTGTGTTGTGTTTTTTTTTTGTCCTCGATAGCAGTCTTGTAAGGGATTTCCATGCAGGTATGGTTCATGGGATAGGTCAGGCATGTTCAAACTCTGGCCCTCCAGGTGTTGCAGAACTACAACTCCCATCATGCACTTCTGTAGGTTGATAGCTGTAGGTTGTCCAGGAATGATGGGAGTTGTAGTTTTGCAACATCTGGAGGGCCGGAGTTTGGACATGCCTGGGATAGGTGGTAGAGAGGGGCTGCCCACTTGGAACCTCTTTCGGTGAAGGACCTGAAGCATCCTTTGAAACACCAATGAATTTCAGTTGGTTGAGTGTAAACCCTCATGTTTCCTGCGGGGGCGCTGTGCATAAAACCAGCAGTTACTGAGTAGCTGCTCTTGAAATGGAAACTGTTGGTATTTTCTAGGAACCATGTGGTTACAGTTGGAGCTGCCGGTGGGAATTGGTATGGGCCCCAGCCCTCCAAACTGTGAAAAGGTTAATCAGTGGACGGCCATATTGCAGAATGAAGATAACGGAGATTGTTCTAGATTAATGTGCACTTTTTTATCGTACAGTAACCTTTTTCCTGGTTACCATGTTCTAAAAGGCGTAGCCTACAAATGGGCCATCAATATCAGATCAGGGGCCACAGTCCAGCGCCGTCCGTTGTATAGTGGCTAAGCTTGGTATTGCAGCTCAGTTCCATTAGCCCTTGAACATGACTGATCTGCGGAAAGGCCATGTGACTAACGTCAGAGGCCGAGAAATAGACCGCGGTCCTTGCCCGAATTCTGCGGCCCCTATCAACAGCTGCTGAGCCAGGAGTAGGACCCTCACCGATCCTGAGGATAGGTCATCAGTATTTAAGTCTTGGACAACCCCTTTTTAAGGGTCCATTCACATGTCCGCAAAACACGGGCACCGGCAATGTACGTTCCGCAATTTGCAGACGGCACATCGCCGGCACTATAATAGAAAATTTTAATCTTGCTGACAAGAATAGGACATGTTCTATTTTTTTGCGGATCCGGAAATGCGGACAGCACATAGTGTGCTGTCCGCATCTTTTCCGTCCCCATTGGAAATGAATGGGTCCGCACCCGCTCTGCAAAATCGCGAAACGGATGTGGACCCATTTTGCGGACGTGTGAATGAAGTGTGTGATACAGGTTCTTTCTTCACTATAGAGATGGCCTCTTCAATGATGGACCATATGTTCTAGATTCTGAAGGGTCCTCCTTCCTGTTTCTCGCCGTCTCCCATCTGATTTTACCTTAGATCTGGAGAGGTGCGTAACGAGCTGGATTTGCTGCCAACAATTCTCATGCATTAGTCCTATGGTCCATTGAATTCTCTGGTGTGTCCCACCGTGATACCTGCGCTCAATGTAAAGACCTCCCCTTTAAATTAGTCCCTGCTGCTTCCCTAGGCACTTCTCAGGTGGGTTCAGGGCAGGGACCCCCAATCTATGACGTTCATGTGCTCTAATAAGACATTCTAGGGTTTTCTCTACTACTGTAATTTGGGTGTTCCCATTGAGTCTGCAAATGCACCCCTTGCCTCCACCCTCTTTAAATCTTTGCACATGTTTTTTTTTATACCAAATAATTAAAAAATATTATTATTTTTTTTATTAGGGTTGTCTCATATGTCCCGCTGTCAGTTTGTATAAAGGTGTATTCCCATCACAGAAAATGCTGACCCTTCCCTAGGCTATGCTATCACTTTCTAATCTGATGGCCGTGGGATGGGAGCGGCCATTGCACCGCTTTAGCCGTGTGACCCATTCCAAGTTCCTGCCTGAGCAGCGGCGCCCATTTATCTGCAGCACGACCCCACGGTAAAGTCCGCCTGGACCCCACTGACAGGGTCTCCTGGAGAATGCAGTGCCACTTCATCTCCGGTCTGGTTGCTGGGGACTTGCTCCCTATCTACCCCATTGCTGTGGTTGTTAAGCAGGGTTTTTCCCTAGCAACCAAGTCAGACAAAGCTGTGCTGATCCAAAGCCGCTGCTGCGGAGGAGGAGTGCAGGATGCCAGCAGTCAGGCCATGCTCGTCCCCATGTCTGTCTTCTGTATTAATCAGGTTTAGAGCTCTGAACACATCTCCCTCTCTATCATGAATCGTTTAGCCAGTCATTTGAACTAGTGTGATGTCTACAGAAAGCTGTTCCAAGGTGGGCACTTCCTTAAAGGGGTTTTCCGGGAGCTAATAACCCCTAGGGACCTCCCGGTACCACCAAACATAAAAAAAAAAAAAAACTGCTCACCTGTCCGCGGTCTCTCCGCTGCTTCGTGTCTGGCTGAGTTCCCAATTACAGGTGGCACTGCAGGTATGTTCCGTTCAAGCTGTTGTGACTGCTGAGCCTGTGATTGGCTGCAGCGGTCACAGGACCAAGCTGTCTCCTGATCCTGTGAGAAGCGGTCAGGAAAGGAGCAGAGGCAGGACCGCAGACGGGTGAGTGGGGTTTTTTTTAATTTTCAGGGGGACAGAGAAGGACGTCAATGGTTGTCGGATCCAAGGTGACTCTTTAGAAGGCGAATGGACACTTAGAGGAGGCAAGACTTACCTATCCTATGATTGATCATAGGAAATTCCCACAGTGGGATCTTGTATTGTTGACAGTGTTAGTATGCAGCATATTAGTGCATATCTGATATCCCTGAGCCCCGATAGCCAGCAGTGGGGGCCTAAAGAGAGACCCCACAATACCCCTCTAGGACTTGCTGGTATTAGGGAATTTATATGGGGTAGGGGGGTGTCCTCTGTTGAGGATCTTCATCTTTTGGCCAGAGTGGAGCGGTTACAGAGAGCGTACCTGTCGCTGGAGGACCCGACCAGTCCTGCATTACACACACAAGCCATTGATTTGAAAGACCAGTGTGTAATGCTTAGCTTCTCCAGCTGGTGGCACTGCAGGGGAATTGAACACCTAGGTTACATTCACACGACACTTACAAAATCGCCTGTTAAAAAACGGCAAGGCGATTTTTTATTTTTTTTTCCCATTGAAGCCCTTCTGAGAAACGGGTGCTTAAAACAGTAACCCTCACTTGTATGGGGGCTGCCTTTCTGGGAAAACGGACAAAGTAGAACATATTCTATTTTTTTGACGTACGTTATTTGCTGGCTGTCAAAAAAATGGCCGTGTAACTAACCCCATAGATTACCATTGTTCTTAAAATGGACGTGTGACCACGATAAAAAAAAGCCGAAGGTCATACGCCCGTTTTTCAGTCATGCACATATGGGCTTACTGCCAGGGTTCCCCCACAAATTTGATGACCATACAAAATAGCAGATTGGATAGAGCAGTAAAACATCTTTTTTTCATCAGGAGTAGTGAGAATATGAAGTTTTATTCTGCCAGATTCTGCTCCTGCAAGTGCCCAGGAGGCAGGGCTTCACTGTTAAGTGCTTAAAGGGGTTGTCCAAGTTATATTTATTGATGACCTATCCTTAGGATAGGTCATCAATATCAGATCGGCAGGGGTCAGCTGTTTGAAGAGAAGGCGCGCGCCGTGCCAGCGCTGCCTCCTCTTCATTGTTTACCTGCTGGCTGTCGCATCTGCAGCGGTGAGCAGGTGTAATTACACCCTAGCCGTCCCATTCATTTTAATGGGACGGATCGCTGCAGGTAAACAATGCGATTCAGATGCAACGTCCAGAAGGTAAACAATGAAGAGGAGGCAGCGCTGGCACGGCGCGCGCCTTCTCTTCAAACAGCCGGCACCCCCGCCGATTTGATAAATATAACTTGGACAACCTCTTTAAGTTCACACTTGCCGGATACGCTCCAGACTTTTTCAACTATGAATTGCGTGAGGAAAATCTGCTGCGTATTACAGTCCCAGCAAAGTGAATAAGATTTTAATGGAAAAAAATCTGCAGTGTAAATTGATCTGTGGTGCGATTTTTAAATCCACAGCGTGTCAATTTATGCAGCGAATTTTCACCCCGGATTTCGCCCTCAAAGGGGGAATGTGCAAAAAATAAGCAGCAGCATCTGCAGTACAAATTCTTAATGTGTGGTTATACCCTAAATATAGTTCCCCTTTGTCTGCCAGAGCAGGAATGGCTGTGATTGATGGCGTTTAACCTGCTATTGCATGCTGGGAGTTGTAGTTTTGCAGCAGCTGGAGAGCCACAGGTTGGAGACAATTGCCATCCTAAGAGGGCATATGGAGAGGGGTCGTCACTTGTGTACTAGGCCTCTCCATTTACTCTTAGTACAGGTTGGAAGACATAAGGAAAGGTGTCATGTTTAGGACCCCCTGGCACTATGCATTAAACAGCAGCGTAGCCCTTGCTGACTGTTTCCCAGTCCCTGATCTCGTGGGGTAGGAATGTCCCAAAAGTAGACTCCCTATAATGAGGCGCTCTGTCCTGTTCACCTTGGAAGCAGCCATTATATAGGTTTCATAATGATCTAGAAATATCCGAGAATACTAGTTCAGCCACTGGATGGCGATATCCAGGTCAAGGGTAACAATACGACCGCGCTTTTTCTGCAATGTGTCCGTAATGGGATGTGCTACCGATTTGTGCAAATGGGAACAAATGAGGAGAGAAAATGTAATATAGGACATTATTATATCATAAAGAATAAATACCCTGTACAGTCTGTGTATAAAAGTCTCACAACCGTCTGCGACCTCCGGAGGACGAGAACGGGTTCAGCGATCTTCGTGTTTTGTATCATATTGTACATTTTAAGTTATTTTCTCGCCGCAGCCTTTGCCCACGACGAGAGCCGGTTTTCTTTTGGGGTGGGGGCTATTTAATAAAGGTGGTTGCTATTTAACTCTGCTGTTAATTCATGCGCAAAATTAAAAAAAACGGGGTTCAGATTTCTGGTTTTCGTTTTTTGTTTTTTTTCTGGGGGGGGGGGGGGCAGGTTCCATTTGACTTTGTAAAACCTGGTATCGTTTTCCTATCGTGCATAAATATATTGAAACCCTTAAGACTCCATTGTGTCTTTTATGTAATGTCTTAAAGGGTCCCTGTCCGGAGATGCCCATAAAGGGTTAAAACAGAGTTAGAGAGTGCAGAGTCCAGGCCGCCTGACTGTAGGCATACAGGTATTGGGTGAATTGCTGGTACATCAGTCCCTACGTTGCACTGGACTGTGTGTGTGTGGATATTGTTTTTTTTTTATTTTTTTAACGCAAAGCCACCAGCAGGAGGCAGCAGAGCGACATGCAGCCGCTTTCAGGCTCCTTCATTGCGGAAGTGAAGGAAAACCATCTGCAGGCCCTGTCCAGCATTGATTAAAGGGGATGTCCTCAGGATAGGACATCACTATAAGATGGGGGGGGTCTGACACCCAGCACCCCCTGACAATCAGCTGTTCTGCACTAGCTCCGTCACCAGCCATTGTCCAGAGGAGGGAGCTGATTACTGCAGCGCTGCTCCCATTGAAGTGAATGAAGATCCTGAGGCTAGGCCATCAAGATCTTGGACAACCCCCTTTCAAGGGGTTATGCACCTTTTGGAGGGGGGGGGGGAGTTGGCAAAGGGAGGCATACTTACCTGCTCCTCTTGGCTCCCTAGATGTAAACTTCCTGTTCGACATGGCTGCAGCCAGGCTCGGACTGGCCCACAGGGGAATCCCCCGGTGGGCCCCTGAGCAAGGTGGGCCCCTAGTCTCCCACCCCCTGCACAAGTGTACCACTTTAGATTTACTGCACTACATACATATATTCAATGTACAGCACCTCAACCAGCCTATGTTCATAAAAAAAACTTGTTATATTTATTATACTTGAATGTATCCGTACGGTGGGCCACCAAAATAAATTTTACTGGTGGGCCCTAGGTACCCCAGTCCGACACTGGCTGCAGCCAATCGCTGACCACAGCGGTGACCTTGCACCGCGTTACCATTTGTCATGACCCAAGGGGAGCAGGTCACCGCTGAGGCCAGTGATTGCCAAGACACCCCTTCCATGGTGCACAACCCCTTTAAGGCTACTTTCACACTAGTGTTGCTGGATCCGGCAGGGTTCAGCAAAAACGCTTCAGTTACTCCTAATACAACCGTCTGCATCCGTTATGAATGGATCCGGTTGTATTATCTTTAACATACCCAAAACAGATCCGTCCCCATTGACTTGCACTGGGCGTCATGCCGGATCCGTCGTGCTCCGCATCCCAGGACGGAAAGCAAACTACAACATGTTGCAGTTTTTGCTCTCCGGTACGGGAAAGCAACTAAACGGAACAGAATGCATTTTGGAGCACTCCGTTCTTTTCAGTTCAGTTTTGTCCCCATCGACAATGACGGATCTCAATACCGGAAAATATTGACGCTAGTGTGAAAGTAGCCTAAGGCGACTTTCACACCTGCAGCACGGAGATCAGGCAGGGAATATCGAGAAGCGGCTGGAGACAAACAGCACTGTGTAGCAGCTTGTGTCCGGACGATTCTTAGGCTACCTGACCTCCGTCGGACCCCATTATTCTTTCTACTTTCACATCTGCGGCATGGATTCTCCGGATCCGACCTTGCTAGATACAAACGGAATGCCTGCCGGCCGAATTAGGGCGTTCTCGGAATTCCCATAGAAGTGAATGGAGCATGCTGGGAGTTGTAGTTTCACAACAGATGGAGTGACGGAGGTTGGTGACCCCTGCACTAGATGAATGTAGGCTATACCTGCTAATCTGAGGGGGACTGACGCCTGACCATCTATGCTACTTTCACACTTGCGCTTTCTCTTTCCTCTATTGAGATTCGTCATAGGATCTCAGTAGCGGGGGAAAATGCTTCCGTTTTGCATCCGTTCATTGTCAATGGGGACAAAACTGAACGAAATTGAACGCACCAAAATGCATTCCGTTCCTTTTAGTTGCGTCCCCATCGTGAACAGAATAACGCTGCAAGCTGCGTTTTTCTTCCAGTCGTGGGACGCAGAGCAAGACAGATCCATCCTGACGCACAATGTAAGTCAATGGGGCCGGATCCGTTTTCCCTGACACAATAGAAAACGTCCCCCCCATTGACTTTCAGTGGTGCTCATGACGGATCCATCTTGGCTATGTTAACGATAATACAACCTGGATCCGCTCATAACGGATGCAAATGGTTGTATTATCAGAACAGAAGCGTTTTTGCTGATCCATGAAGGATCCAGCAAAAACGCTGGTGTGAAAGTAGCCTAACGTATATCAGGAGCCCCCCCTTAAAAGGCAGATGTACGGAGGAAACAGGATTGGATTTTAGGAGTGATCACCATCCTCGGAGCTTGGCCTTACGCCTTAGCTATCAGTGGACATTTATCCTTCCTGACCCCCTTCTTGTCCACATGATGGCCGAGCATGTGTGAATAAAGGAGGAGAAGGGAGTCAGCCCCAGCATCTGAGGAAAGCCAGCACACCGCCTGCGCTTGTTCTAAAACAGGTTGGAGGCATCTGCCCTAATTAACATGTAAACTGGCTAACATCTGTATTTATTGGGCGTTCCCCTTTTGGCCAGTTAGTGGAGGAAGACTGGCGTAGTTGCCCCTAGCAACCAATCAGATTCCAGCTTTCATTTGCCAAAAGAGCTCTGAAAAATGAAAGCTGGAATCTGATTGGTTGCTAGGGGCAACTAAGCCTACAGACCCAAAGATGGCAGCCTCAGTGCATTCAAATCACAACAGAAAGGTTTTTTTCTACCACAAAGTTCATGGCAGATTATGGCCGCCCTGACAGGGTGCTAACGTGTTTTTTTTCTAGCCACTTTAAGGATTACATCATTTTTTTTTTTATTATTTCGTTATCACTTGTCCGCGCCTCCGCCACTTCCTGTCTCCACTACATTACACCACATTCACATTCCCTTCAACTACGCTGCATGGGCGGAGACGCTAAACTGAAAATCCCGCCTTAAACCCAGCTCCCGTCCAATAGGAATGCCTACACTGCATGAGTGACGTTTCGAAGCTGACCAGTAAGCAGCGAGGAAGCGAAGGGCGGCACCCTTTGGGGGAACTGTCCGCTGATTGGGTTACGGCGTTGATAGACCGTTAGGCTGGCCAATCACCGAGCAGCCCGCTCTGCGCTGCGCTTCCACTCTGTTGTGTGCTGTCGGTTCTCGCTGTCTCAGTGACCGGGGACTCCGCCGGCAGACATGACTTCTACCAACACCTTCCAGGGCCTGGAAACCGCTAACAAGCCTAGTTCTAGGTGAGACGATGCTGGGGACTCGTTATGTCCTGCTTGGGGGGGCGGTGGGGAGGCTTAGGTGACAGCCTTTTAACTGCGGTATTTGCAGGCGTTACCGCAGGGCTGCATGTAAAGGGCAGGAAGGGTGGACCTGGAGTCAGAGTTGTCATAGGGTGAAAAACGGATGATTTTTGCAGTATTGTTTGCAGAATCAGACACACGCCACCATATTGAGATGTACGTTTCCACCCGGAGCAGATCATTTTGGGGCAGATCCGATACATTTTTCCGCCACCCATCGGTCGGATCTTGTGCCTGAGCAATTTTTCATACGAAATCGATGTGGCCGCGAAATGGCTATCCATTTTCATTTTGCATTTTATTTTTTTATTTTTATTGAGATTACATTTTTCAAAAAAATAAATAAATAAAAATCAGACATTTTGATCATTGCTTATTGCGATGATGGGTGTGTCCTGTCCCACGGAGCATAGGCCACAGTTTATGGTGCGGAGAACTACAACTCCCAGCAAGTCCTGACATCCTCATGGCTTGCGGCCCGTGAAGGGTTAAGTCTAGTAGCCTGCGTCTTGTCTGGCGAGCCATGTGCAGACCATTGTCCCCGGGGAGATGCTGCAGCCCGGCCCAGGCCTTTTGTTCTGCACAAGGTGCGCGACAATTGGGACGCCCGCCAGCTCTTGATGCCATTGTCTCGTTTCTCGTTTTCACGCCCCATTGTGCGCTCGTTAAAATGTCAAAAAGAAAATTGCATGCGTAAGAAATTGGGGCTTGTCCTGTAATGATTCGTCTCGTCTGTAGTCATCCACCTGTCTGCTCTGTTAGAGGGATTGCATTGTAAGCAGTTGTCTGTTCTCTTCAGCCGTGGCGTTCCCCTTTGTCTGCCTGTGGCAACACCCCCTATGAGAGCCAACGCTGAACCTGCGCCCGTACACTGCTGCCAGCCAGCGCCTTTGCCCTCCGGTCCCTTTAATAGGGAGTTGCACTATGAGCAGTTTCCTAATGGTATTATTAGAATGACCGTAGCTGCCTTTACATGCCATGACCTGACATTGGACAATTGCTTGTCGTGCGATCGCCTAATGGTAAGCTCCTGCACGGTCGCAGTTTCTGTCCCATGTGCTGGAACAAATTTAGCGCTGTCTGCGCGCAGTAAAATGCTGGACACGACGACGAGACCCCATTGGACCCAGTTGGCGTTGAGTTCCAGTTCACATTCTGTGAGAACAGACAAATACGGCTGCCTTCTTCCAGAAACAGCGCCACTGTTAAGAAAGGGCCGCGGCGAGAATTGCAGCTCAGTCCTTGTTCAGGGGCTTGCTGCAGTACCAGACTCGGCCTGTGAAAAGGAGGGGCGCTGTGAGCGGACTCGGATTCCCCCCTAAGCCTTCAACGTGGGCAAAATGAGCTATAGACCCCCGCAAGACCGAGTCCTGCAGCTGTCAGGGTATGCTGGGAGTAGTAGTTCGCCGGCAGCTGGAGAGCAGCGGGTAACTGCTGAAAGCCTCCAGGAATGTATTATTACTCTGCGTCATATTTGGCAGTGTCTGAATATGTGCAGGTCGCTTCTCGCCACCGGGAACTACTCGCCATGAGTATTTGACGCCCTCGGTCATTATCGGCATTGTGTGGCACAGCCGAGATCATGGACGCGGGGTAAGGATCGGTGTATGCCCTGGAAAATATGTCGGGCATAGCCGCGCTTCTCCGGTCCATGGGCGCTCAGGTGGCCATACCCAATAGGTGACCCGGCTGATTTCTGGAGGATTGGACGACCACCTAGTGTGTATTGGGGTGTTCTGACTCTCCCTTGATGGTAGCTGTCTTGAGAATAAGGCTAGGTTCACACAACGACATTTGTCGCGCGACAAATAGGGCACAACTTCACTGCGACGTTTCTTGAGCGACATTTTGTAATGATAGTCTATGGTGTTGCATTGCGACTGCGACGCGACAGTCGCAGAAAAACCCATCTTAGGCCTTATGCACACGTCCGCAATGTAGTCCGCATGTATTCCGCAATTTTGCGGAATACATGCGGACCCATTGACTGTGAATGGGGCCGGGAACGATGCGGAGAGCACACACTGTGCTCTCCGCATCCGATTTTGCGGAGCGCGCCGCCGATCTTCCGGTCCGCGGCTCCGCAAAAAAAATAGAGCATGTCCTATTCTTGTCCGCAATTGCGGACAAGAAGAGGCATTTTCTATGGAGTTCAGGCAATGTGCGGTCCGCAAAAATGCGGAATGCACATTGCCGGTGTGTCCGTGTTTTGCGGATCCGCGGCTCCGTGGATCCGCAAAACACTTGCAGACGTGTGAATGTAGCCTTAAATGGATTTTTTGCGACTGTCGCGTCATGTTGCATGTCGCAATGCGACACCATAGACCCCCATTATAAAAATTGTCGCGCGACAATAGTGCGACTTTTTGTCACACGACAAATGTCGTTGTGTGAACCTAGCCTAAAGGATCGGGCAGTTGGGTTTCAATATGCCTGATCTTTTAGTTCTGAAAGGAGATAAGCCGCCATCAGAGGTGTTTGGCAGCCGCTCACCACCATGTGGGTGTATAGGGGCATGGTACGGGATGACTGGCAGCTAACTAAAGTGTATGGCCGTCCTAAGACGCCATTCAGACCAGGCACTTTCTCGACATTTTCCTGGTGCATCAGCTTAGATAATGGTCTGTTTTATACGTAGTTTTTGTTGTAAAAAATGCAGCATTTTATTTTTCATATAATATTTCCTCAGTCCCCTGAGCTCAGGTTCAACTATGCGTTTCGAGGTCCTGTGGAGACTGTCTAATCTCCGAAGACCCCTCTTCCTCACCCCCCTTGTCCTGGGCTATTGTAGCGCTGACGATAGGGACTACGCGTTTCAATTTCCGGTTTCGGTTACGTGGTAATTTTATGGTCCTGTGGAGACTAACTAATCTCTGAAGACCACATCTTAGTATCCTTGTCCTGGGCTATTGTAGCGCTGACAATAGGGAGTCGGGACTACACATTTAGATTTCCCGTTTTAGTTACGTGGTGATTTTATGGTCCTCTGGAGACTGACTAATCTCCGAAGACCACCTCTTAGTTTCCTTGTCCTAAGCTATTGTAGCGCTGATGATGGGGACTACATGTTTCGAGGTCCTGTTTCGGTTACGTGGTAATTTTATGGCCTTTGGGAGACTGACTAATCTCCGAAGACCCCTCTGACTATCAGGACTGTGCGTGTCCGCTTGTTTAAGTTTGTTCACCTCCTTCCAGGCTTCGTCATCCGTCATCTTGTCAGGTTTGTGTGTATAAGAGAAGTAGACACCGGGCCCTTCCATCAGTGTTTATATAGGACGCCGTCTATATGCCCCTCGCACACTTCACCGGGGTAAACCCTCACACGTAGCGCTCTTGGAGGGTCCTCGCTTACAGGAATGTAGAAATCTTTCATGTAAAAGTATCAGGATGAATGATGACTCCGAGAGCGGTAATCCAAAGCCCATTACTTCACGCCGGTATTTACTGGAGACGTCTTGTAAAATGTAAGCTAAGTGGGCTTTGTGTCAGTATCGCCCTCATAAAGAGGGTAGTGTATATCATGCTGTCACGGAGAGAGAGTCCCCTAAAGATTGCCATGTGCAAAGTCTGCAAAAAGGGCTCATTCACATGAACGTATTTTTTTTTCTTTTCTGTGTTCACTACGTTTTTTTTGCGGCCCGTATACGGAACCATTCACTTCAGTGGGGCCCAAAATAATGGAAATAACCATTCTGCAAAACAAAATAGAACATGTCTTATTATTGTCCGCAGTACGGACAAGGATAGGACTGTTCTATTAGGGGTCGGACGTTCCGTTCTGCAAAATGAGGAACACACGGCCGGTATCCGTCTTTTGCAGATCACAGTTTGCGGATCGCAAAACTTCCAACAGTCATGTGCATGAGTCCTAAAGATGAGGCAGAAGCTATCCCAACAGATAAACGTCTGTGGATCCTGTCCGGTTCTGTGGTCGTTCTACTGCCTTGATGTTGAATTTCAGCCAGACGTCCAGGGTAGCGTTGGGGAGCATCTACCTTAGGCCTCATGCACACGACCGTATGTGTTTTGCGGATCCGCAAAACACGGAAGCCGCCCCGTGTGCCTTCCGCAATTTGTGGAACAGAGCAGGCGCCCCATTGTAGAAATGCCTATTCTTGTCTGCAAAACGGAAAAGAATAGGACATGCTCTATTTTTTTTGCGGGGGCATGGAACGGAGCAACGGATGCAGACAGCACACGGAGTTCTGTCCGCATCTTTTGCTGCCCCAAAGAAGTGAATGGGTCCGCACCCGAGCTGCAAAACCAAACAGCGGTTGTGTGCATGACGCCTTATGTGTATGGGATCGCTTTAAAGGGGTTGGCCAGACCCTAGCTTTCAACGATAACCTATACCTGGTATCTAGAGCCCGGACAACCTGGGCCACATTGTCAATCTTCTATGGGAGGCAGAGACGTATTTAGGAAATACTGTTCCTCTCTGGATCCTTGAGTCGGGGTAACCTCTGTATGATATTTTCACCCAGTCCCCAACATCACAACTAGATATTGCAAAAATAATACCCCCATACAGTGTCCTTGCACCAGAAATCGGTGCATCTACATGCTTGGTTCATGCAGGGACACACATGTACGTGTAATCACACTTCTTATTTACATGCCCACACTTCCAGAAAGAAAGGGATGCAAATGAGCTCTTAATAAGCCCCTCCTCTAATGCTACCAGATGTAAGGCAGCTGTCCTATAAGTCAATGTTCAGCCCTTTAAATAGACCTTGAGACATGATTCAGATATTAAGTAAGCCAGCACCTCATCAGCTGTCTGCAGATGAGATGCTGGCTTACTTAATATCCAGGTCATGTCTCAAGACTTATTTAAATGGTTGAACATTGACTTATAGGACAGCTGCCTTACATCTGGTGGCATTAGAGGAGGAGCTTATTTAGAGCTCATTTGCATCCCTTTCTTCCCAGAATTCCAGAGGAGCACGTATGGCCTATAAGTCTCCTTACACGGACTAACACACTTCCAGATGCTCACACCTGTCTATTCATACATACATGAGTACGCTCACCTCATACATGCGGCTGCACATGCTCACACCGTGCATTGTTTACGAGTTGCACACCCCTGAGTGGTTTGAGAGCCGTGTCATCAGGTGTGCCATGCCAACAATGTTTGGGAGTCATCATTGTCACGGGATGGGCGTGACCACAACTTCCTGAAGGTGCGGCTCCTTGCGTTACGGTGTCTACATTGATAAATAGGACATCATACCCAGAAGTGTTTGGGACATTAGGCTTGTGGTGAGGTCGGAATTTACGACCCTAGCGCGTGCACAGAAATGCGAAACCAGCTCCAACATGTACTTCTGCATTGACGTTTTTTGTCCTCTGGTCGGATCCTCCTCTTCAGTGAAGGAAGACGCCAAAGGTGGTGGTTCCTCAAAGACCTAGAGTCTAGCAGGAAAACTTTGGGTGTTACCCTTAGCAACCAATAATTTTTCCGCTTTTCTTTTTTCAAAGTAGTAAAATTTGAGCTATTGTTGCTATCGGCAACAAGGCTAAATTATTATTTTAATATTTTTTTTTTGGGGGGGGGGTCCATCTTGTTCCAGTAATTGCGGTTTAGGTTCATCACATGCTAGATGTCTAGCATCACATTTAATATTACCCAACCTATGGCTCTCCCATCTGCTGCAACACTACAACCCCCATCATGTGGCGACAGCCTGAAATTCTCAGGACGTTGTAGTTTGCAGCTGAAGAGCCACAGATCGGGGTCTACCCCTTTCCCTTCTTGTCCATCGTGATGGAACTAGGCTGACATTAGGTCACCCAATTGTTGGTGGAGAACATATCTGAGCCATCTTCTACAACTCAACTTTTTGGGCACAGACACATCGTCCACCTAAAAAAACGCCTAGCCTTACAGAAGCTCTACAGACATTGAGGTGGACTTCTGCCTTGTCTCTGGGGTGGAAGACGACTACTTCTGATTTTGTGAAACAGAATTAATAGACCCCCCTCAGATGCAGATGAAGACCCGTTCCATGTCCGTCATTCGCCACACTCTGGGCTCTGGCGTCATCAGCTTTGTAAATCAAACATATGTCTGACAGAACAATGACTTTACCTGCCGCCGTGTTAACGCATTTCACGCTTGGGTAGATGTCACCACCAAGGTTCACCCCTCAGCTGGGGTGGGGCGACTTGCAGGACAGGAATCGGTACTCTACTAGGCAGACTGCTGGGTTTTTTCACCCTTGCCTAATCCCATATAATTTCTGATAGTGCCCATTCTTGATGGTAGCCTGACCTAAGGGTACCTTCACACTAGCGTTATTGCTTTCCGGTATTGAAATCCAGTAAAGGGTCTCAATACCGGAAAAAAAAACGCTTCCGTTTTGTCCTAATGCATTCTGAATGGAAAGCAATCCGTTCAGTAGGCATCAGGATGTCTTCCATTCTGTCCCTTGTACTGGACCGGACAAAATACCGCACTTGCCGGATCCATTGAAATGTATTAATGCTGGATCCGGTACCAATTGTTACGGAAATTGCCGCATCGCCGGATCTGGTTTTCCGGTCTGCGCATGCGCAGTTCTTTCTAGCTTTGAAAAGATGAAAAACCTGATCCATTGTTCTGGATGATACCGGAAAGACGAATCCGGTATTTCGCAGCGTGGAGTACTATTCGTGCCACCAAGATAACAGAAACCTCAATAGACCCTCAAGCCTCACCTTCCAAGGGACATGGAATAGCCGGGGTCCTGGAGGACTGAGGGACTGTTACTGAGTAGCTGCTCGTTTACATACTGTAATGCTGGCTGCCCGTGTCCGGCGACCTCACTCCTCTCCTGGCAGTCACGGCCACTGGAGTACTCGCCATTCCGCTACACGGTGGTTCGTGTCCTTGCGGCAGTTCTCATCTCTTTCCTCTTGCTTATGTGTCCCTATAGGCTCTTGAAGGGCCAGGCTCCCACACGTACTAATCTGTCCCCAACCTATGGCAGCGTTTCCTGGGGTAGGTGCCTGAGCAATATGGTTCCTAACTTGCCTAGTTCCTGTAAGGGTTTTCCATTCGGTGTGCTCTGACCTGTGCTTGTTAACCATATAAATCTTGTGCCGCCTGTCCTGATCTTTTTCCTGATTACCGTATTGCATGAACTCTGCCCATCTTGACCTCTGCTTGTCCCCTTTGCTGCCGCGCGCCAGCATGTCTTGACCCGCCGGGGTGAGCTGTCACGTAATGATGACCACTCCGTGTGGCCCCTGCTGCCAAGTCCAGATCCCTATATGGGGATACCAGGGGACCACATGGATAACACCCCTAGGAGTGGCCCCAAGCCAAATCTGTTGAGTGGCACTGTGTGTCGCTGCATTACAGGTACCTTGAAAAGTGGCCAAAAACGTGTCTGGCTGGATTTTTATGCACGCATTGATCAAGCCGGATAAGTGCAGTTATTTGGCCCATTTCCACGTACCCCTATCACTGCAGTCTTGGGCAGAACGGGAGTCAACACTCGAGCAGGAGGCCATATTACGGTTTCTCGAGGCCATATTACGGTTTCTCGAGGCCTAAGTCCACATTTAAGTTGACGTCAGTTCTGTTTTCAGCTTTATTTTTGCATTTTGCGGTTAAGCACCATGTGATCGCTGAGCTCTCGTCTCTTGCACGCCCCCCCTGCATTTAACTCTCTCAGCCCTGCAGAACAGGGAACTACTGATTGTATTAATGGGAGAAATTGAGGGTTGTAGTGCAGGAAAATCTCCAAAGCCACAGCAGATCTGTCGTGGGCTAAAGACTTGGAGGAAAGTGGACGTAGCTGGATAGATGTATAACCTCAAGGAAATCATGTCGCCCCTAGACTTCAAGGAATGGTTTTCTCCAAAATCTCCTCCAGCCCTTATTTAAAGGGGATTTCTAATCAAACGTGGCCCTTCTTCCTCCTCATCCCCTGCATCTTCTTTCTCTTCTACCCCCTCTATGCGTCGGCTGGTAAGAAAGTGAAATATGGCTTTTGGCATGGATTTGCTAACGCGTGTTGTGCCAACTGTTAATTAAAAAAAGTCAAGAAGCCCGCACGATGAAGACGCTCACACTTGGCTTCCTGAAGAATGCGTCCATTGTGTTCATTGAAGAGGTAGATAGAACCATTTAAAGAGGAGCTGTCGCCTCTCCTGACATGTCTGTTTTCGTAACTTCTTACATTCCCCATGTAATAGCAATTATTTTGTGTCACTCCTCTGTTATTCCTACTAGAAGTTTATGAATGAGTTGGGGACTCTGGCAGTTAGACTGTGCAGGGACACCCCCAACACCCAGCTGGACCTTTACTGCAGACTACTTTGAATTCTTTTATAAATTTCTAGTAGGAATAATAGAGGAGCAGCACAACATAGTCATCAGAATAGATGCTCCAGAATTTTTATTACATTGGCAATGCAAGTAGTTGCTAAAGCAGGCATGTCAGGGGAGGTGGCAGGGTTGTATCACGACCCCATAGAGGAGCCTCCAGCGCGACGGCCGTGACAAATTCCTCACCGGCAGAATTGATTTCTCTCTCTGTTTTCCCTTTTAGCAGTCTTGTAAACTAGTTAGCGGCACGTATATAATAGGGGTGTAATATTCGGCTTACAAGCAGCCCATTGGCATTGGTCCACTGTGCGTCTCTCCTATGGAAGGTGCAAGCAGCTATTCTCCAACCAAACCTCGTAAAGGTTTTTTTTTTTCGGAGGATGGGTCATCAATATTAAAATCCCGGAAAACCCCATTAAAGAGGAGACGTCCCCTCTCCTGACATGCAACTACTCCTTATAATATAACAGTTCTGCAGCATTTTTTCTTAGAACTCTACATTGTGATGTTCCTCTACCATTCCTCCTGGAAATATGTGAATAAATCAACAGGATGTTACCACTTTGGGGGGGTGTCTACACAGCGAACACTGTCCAGGTACTGCTGACAGTACCCACCTGCACAGCAACACACCTATTTGACAAGGAGAATAGGAACTCTCGGTTGTCAATTTACTCAAGAGGAATAACAGCGGAACGAAGCAGTGCGGAGGTATAATGATATATATGCTGCAGAATTTTTCTATCATGGGGGGGGGGTTAGGAATATTTACCAAATCATACGTCGGGTCCTGTATGAGTTTGACTTGCCGTGAGAACCATAGTGGTGGTCCAGTTGGGTTGGATCTTCCCTTGTAAGGTCCAGAACCAGGTCATTTAGGACACGCTGTTTTTCTGTTACGCACGGCACTTGTGTACAGGTCCCTTTGCGCCTGCGTCGGGCGAATGCGTATGCGCAGTACACGCTCTGTGAGAATTTAGTGAGGAGAGCAGTGATGTTCGGAAAGATGACCGCTGTTGGCTAGATCCGAAAAACACTGCTGCTTTCCTCCAAAAACAGCACCTCCCCTGTTCACAGGTCGTGCACGGTATTGCAGCTCAGCCTCTGACTCCAATGGAGCAGAGCTGCAATACCAGACACAACCCATGGACAGGGGAGGTGCTGTTCTAACCCTGGAGAACCCCTTTAATCGGTGCCTAGTGGAAGCGTTGAGAAGGTCTTGCTAGAGAGACCTGGAGCACCTGCTAGGAGTGGGAACGCCCTCGTAGCACTCTTTATCTAATTTGCCTTAGGTTTAAAGTTCATCGCTCTGAACGGCCACAGAGGTGTCCCTGGGACAAGCGCGGGGAGCCGCCCAGTTGGGACCCATCATCTGTCAGGCTCCCATTAGGAGACATCGGCGTAGCTTAGGACTTCCATTTCCTAGGTTGTTGAGTCAACAGAAGAGCCGTGGATGAGACAATGGACGACAGGGTGACAACGGCGGCATTTAGGTTTTTCCTGTTTCCTATGAAGGACGGGAGGGGCGAGGGGGAAGCATCATGTGTCTTCTGCTGAACAGGCTCCTCATTGTATAGAAGCGGAGTTCTCCGCCATCACACGGGCTTATTACTTATACCACAGCTCCTCTTATCTCCTATGTGCACACATTTGGGGGTAGTATGGAGTCTACAGGAATGACCCTGGCTGTGCACAACCCTTCCTAAGTGAAGACTTTCCTCCGGGACCACAAGTGTCTGTCGCCTTTAATGGCAGATTTCTCTATTGATTTGTCTTAGAGGCTTTTAAGGAGATGTCACTTTGGGGAAATTCTCCGTCATTATCCTAAATGGAAGGCGGAGGCCAGACGAGGCCTCGTACTAAAGAAGAGGTCAATCACCGTAACCTTTGACCACTGGTTAACCATAGAGTACTATTGATTCTCTAGGGTTGGCCTTATTCAGGGTTAATGGGGGTCTCCGGCCTTTAGTAAATTATGTCCATGAAGGTTCTCGTTCATCTGGGTCATGGTTTATTCGTAGTAGCAAGTCAGAGTAACTGGACCTGTTGTGTTTTCTCTTAGAGACTGTCTTTCTCAATTGGAATGGCATGTACGAGAAATCTCTGACATTAAATACTGGTGACTCATGCTTCAGTCAGCATAATCTTTTTATTATAATTAACACTAGGTCCTCATGGAGATGAATTGGGTCTTTATGGATATAGGCTTCATTGATTCAAGGGCTTAAGCCCATGGTGCCGATTATTTCCCTCATTGCCATGTATACAGTCCCCGTGATCTAATACAGACCTTACAGGCGCCCATTCTGCTTATTTCAACCAACTCCATGTACAGAAACCTGGCGCCCACCTTTTGAATATTTCTGTTGACCGTATGGGTCAGGCTATATCTCAGGTGTAACAGGGCGGTCTCCAACCTGTGCCTCCAGGTGTTGCAAAACTACAACCCCCAGCATGTTTTGCAGCAGCTGGAGAGCCAGATGGTGGAGACCACCGGTGTAATTGGTCCTGAAGAGTGACAAACAGGGTGCCGCATTCCTGCTCTGCTGTTGTCTAGGCTTGAGAGGAACCCGCTCTGGATGGCCCTCAGCTCATACGGTTTCTGTATAACTGCATGTTTGGCCATGAAGTTCAAGGTAATCTTGAGGGAAACCCACCCTGAAGACCTCACGTGACTGATTTACTTCCTTTACGAGAAGCAATGGGCTTAATCCTATAATCCTGCACTTTACCTAGAATATTCTTCGCTGTTCTTGCGTGTACTGAGCGATGGAGACTTAAGCAGGAACCTCAAAATTCGGCAGGAGGTCTAGCCATATATATGTGGTTACTATAACGGGCCATGGGGGGCTTCAGTCTGTTATAAGAAGCAACAGAAGTTCCACTGCTCAAGGTGAGACTTGATGTTGCTATCACACATCACCGCCCTGCGTGTGGCACCATACAGGCCCTGTGCACATGGAGTTTCCGTATGTATGAGACCTAAAGCTTTACATGTGTGCCAGCTCCATGGACTATGGCTGTGAATATCTATAGATGTTATGTAGGAGAGGGAACCGTGCAGCCCTGAACCACTATCCTTACCTACTTGCAAGATCCACTCTAAACAGCGGGCCACAACTTGGCGGCGGTCCCTGACTTAACGAAGTGCTGGGGCCTAACCAAGGGGAACTAGCAACCAAAAGTAACCAAACACAAGTCAGGCAAACCAAGGCCAAACACAGGAGATGATGTCAGATACCAGGTCACGGAGACCAATAACCAGAGAGACAAAACGGATACGATACCAGACCGGGTCAGAACCAGGAAAATCTGTCAGAACTATTAACAGCAGGCAGGAATCAAAACCAATGTCCGAATACCAGATAAAGCCGTGGTGTGGTACCTGACCAAATAGTTGTCTGACCCAATAGGCCGCACTTCTGCTCAAATGGGAAGCCATGAGTCATGTGACCAGTGGCGTCGCATATGACAAAGCTCACCCGCCAGAGAAGCAGGTAGGGACATTACAATAGACCAGTGGTCTTCAACTCATGGCCCTCAAGCGGTGGTGAAACTACAACTCCCAACTGCTGGAGAGCCACAGATTGAAGACCACCGGTCTGTAGTGTATGGGTATAAAAGGTCAAATGCGATTTTTCTGCCTCGACGTGGGCCCCATCCACTCCGCTGCCGCAGCTGGGAAAAGTTAGAGCCATTTCCTGTGTAAATAGCTGAAAATCGCAGGATTCTTCATCTCCATGTTCCAGCTGTGGTTTACTACAGGGGAGGACGGACCTTCAGGATCTGTTTACATCAACAGTTTTTTCACACATTTTTTTTTTTTTTTTCAGCAAAACCATGAAAAATGTGGTCCCGAAGGAGCTTTTCAATACAATTATGTACTTTGCACCTAGTTGCATGAATATTGCTCATTGTTTCAATGCTCTGCTTTGTGGGGGTAATACATATGACACTTCCCGGCTTTTCCTTGATAACCTGCTGAGGTTGGAAGACAGATTGGGCAGAAATGTCGGAGGGGGGGGGGGGTTATTGGAGACTGAAATTAGTGCATTCCCATCCGAGGAGCCGAGCATGCATGTATACAGGGGGTGTCTGGCTGATACAGTCTGTGGCACTTGTAGGTAAAGGCTCGGACTCCGTGACATAAATTCGCAGTCACCAGCGAGCTGTTTCTTGTGACTTGGGGTGTATTCACACGCAGCAGATTCTGATCAGTTCCATTCTTCCCCATGGGCTTGTTTTGGCCACAGAGCCATGGCTTCCTGCAAGCCCTATGGACATGAATGGACGGTCGCAGACATTTCTGCCTGTGACTATACCCTCGTAGAGATCAGTGTGCCGTGAGCTGTAACCTGAGCCGGCCTGTAGCTGGTATACAGGGGACGTTACTAAACTGTGCCTCCCCTCCCCCTTACATTAAAGGGTTTGTCCAGGATTAGAAAAACATGGCTGCTTTCTTCCAAAAAACAGCACCACCGCTGTACACAGGCAGAATGCGGTATTGCAGCTCTGCTCTGACTCCGCAGGTCTGAAAGTGGCCTAATCCTGGATAACCCCTTTAAGGAGCTGTTAAAGGGACATGTTCCCTGTTCCGATCTGATCAGAAAATTCGAATGCACGCGATGGATTTCATTCTGCTCAGCTTACAGAATAAATCTGCGGTTCTCCTTTAATTCGGGATGGTTTTGGATTTCTGTACAGGAGGTGGCGGTTGCACGTAGTGGACTTGATCCGCTGGATGTTTGCATGGTGTCTGCATCTCCCCCTCCCCCCCACGGCCTATCAGCGTCTGCTTTTAATATCTGGCGGTCCTTGTACACGGTGACACGACTGCCAGCACATCACTCCGCAGGCACTACGTGAGCCAGGCTTATCTAGTGCCGCCTCCACCACTCCTCCTGTCAGCATCAGCCCTCACGTAGTTACGCCCGTCACTGCACCTTTTCCTTAGAAAACCCCTATGTATATAAATGTATGGGGACCACTGCTGCCGCCCCCCATGTAGACCGCAATGGCTGATAACAGAGGGCAGTAGATGGCCCCGAACTGTGCTGCGGCATTGTAGAGTTTTGTTACATTGTTTCCTGTAACTTTGCTCTCGATACATGTTTTTTTTAATGGCAGGATCTGCTTGCTGTCTGTGAATGGAAATCTACGAAGATGAAAATATCCACTTCTTAAGCCTTGTACCTGCGTGGTCCGGAACTTAGTCGAGGATGTTTCCATTCACTGATAGCAAACAACTGAAACATAGAATATATTTGAAAGTGGCAGAACTGGGTGACCACCACCGAGGGGTGCCCTTATATAGTTAGATATTACCTGCGTCGATGGCTCATCTAGGGTTTGAACATTGGTGACCTCTCCTTCTCCGTTTTGTAGGGTTTTGAAGCCGCCGGGTGGAGGATCGAGCTGCATATTTGGGAATGCCGATGAAGGTGCTGCACCAAGACGACAGAACAAGATGTCCTCTAACATTTTTGAAGGACCTTCAGGGCCAGAAAACCTACCAAAGAGGTCCAACCCCCCGGGTAAGTGTCCGTATGGTCACACACGGCATTATATACACTGGATTCCTAAAGTCTAAAGTCCCTTCCATCATCATCTGCGTATACAATGAAAAGATGAGCAACATTACATTACTGATCCTGAGTTACATCCTGTATTATACTCCGGAGCTGCACTCACTATTTTGCTGGTGCAGTCACTGTGTACATACATTACTTATCCTGTACTGTTCCTGAGTTACATCCTGTATTATACTCCAGAGCTGCACTCACTATTCCTCTGGTGTAGTCACTGTGTACATACATTACTTATCCTGTACTGATCCTGAGTTATGTCCTGTATTATACTCCAGAGCTGAATTTACTATTCTGCTATTGGAGTCACTGTGTACATGCATTACTTACAAGCAGAATAGTGAGTGCAGCCCTGGAGTATAATACAGGGTGTAACTTACCGTAGGTTCAGTACAGGATAAGTAATGTATGTACACAGTGACTCCACCAGCAGAATAGTGAGTGCAGCTCTAGAGTATAATACAGGGTGTAACTTAGGTTCAGTACAGGATAAGTAATGTATGTACACAGTGACTCCACCAGCAGAATAGTGAGTGCAGCTCTGGAGTATAATACAGGATATAACTCAAGATCAGTACAGGATAAGTAATGTAATATATGTACATAGTGAGTGCAGCTTTGGAGTATAATACAGGATGTAACTCCGTATCAGTGCAGGATAAGTAATGGGCGACCCCACCAGCAGAAGAGCGAGTACAGCTCTGGAGTGTACTACAGGCTGAATCTCAAACACTTACTGCAGATTTTGGCAGTGAGTACAGAAGTACATTGGTGCTCGGTGAGGGCGTCTACAATTGAGGATAGAGGGTCTCTGATGTGTTATGGAGGGCTGTTGCTTTCCCTGCAGGGACACGGTAAAGCTCAGGAGCCGCACACAGGACTCCTTCTAGGGGGACTCTTGTGCCTTAAGGTGGCCGCTCATAATAATGAGTTGTGACGAGTTCCCGGAGCTGGCTCGCCACCATGTTTGCAGGGTATCGGGTTTCACTCCTATAATCACCAGGTGCTTTTTGTACAATGAATATTTGCCTTTATTCACACTACACGGAGGCCGGCCGGATGAGGCCGCTATTTACAGATGACGAGCCGCTGAAAGCCTTGGACAGGACAGGACTAGTCTGCTTGGAAACTCGAGGAGGGCTTTTGTTTTATATATAACTAAAGCTTTAACTCCAACAAAGCTGTACGTAGAAACCGAATTCTCTTTGTACTTGGATATCCCTCTTGGATATGTCCTAATAGTTCCAGGAATCCCTGGTAGTTTGTGTGGCGGAGGGAAGATTAGCGGCTATTATGCATGTCTGGCACCACTTATCCTATAGTCAGGGGCGGGAGCGCAGTGGAACTGGGAGTGAAATTGAAGCATAGTTGATCAATTTCTAGCAGCCACTAGAGGGAGCTGAAGAGCTTGCTGCATACTGACTGGGTCTTAGCTCCCTCTAGTGGTGGCAGACAGAATTTTATTTTATTATTGGAGCTCTGTATCAGATCTGTGACCTCTATAAAGGTATATAAAGAAATTTATCAGCAGATCATTAATGTTAGAAAACCTGACGTTTATGGGTGGACATTTACATTATTTGGAACAGACCTGCTCCCTAGTTTACATCATCTTGGGTGTATTCCTGTGTTTCTTGAGCACTGCCTGACGTAGGGGAGAGGTTTGGGCGATCACCCAGTGAGAGGCGATGGGAGGACTGGGGACTGTGCTGAGCTGGCACTGGTGGAGCTGGGTCTTGTGTTGGCTACCGAGATACTCCAAGGCTCCTCCTTGATTGGGGAAGACGTCTTCTAAGTCCGTCCAGATGTGTGGATAATCCCCCCTGGGTGTGGGAGAGGCTGGCTACACAAAGATGTATCAGGCGGCTGCAGCACATCTTATGTCATTCTGTGCAGAGCTGTGATTGCCTCCCTGTTCCCTGCATTTTGGCCTCTCGTCGGGGGAGGAGGAGGAGGCTTTGGGTGTAATGCAAACACATCCAAGAACTGGCCAGATGTGCAAATATCACGGAGCCGGCAGATTTACGGCCTGCGGCGTGTGAGGTAGAAGGTCTCCCACCCGGACCTCCAGCAGGTCGCGATCTGTATTCTGCAGACATAAATCCTCCGGCAGCAGGAATGAACGCAGGGCTTTATCATCGGCGGCCATTAGGTTTCCGCCAGCACCGTCTGAGTATGGAGGGGGCCTGACTGCTCCGAGGGCAGACTTAGGCCTTGTTCCGCACACATACCCATTGATTATAATGTGTTTGTTCATATATCAGTATTTTTATTTTTTTTTACTGAGTCAGTCAGTAAAAAAAAAAAATCACGGAGACATGAACTACTGTGATCCGTGCTGCAGACCAAAGACGCCCATTGAAGTCTATGGGTCCGTGAAAATCACTGACACAATACAGACTGCATCTGTGTTGGTTCAGTTTATCAATGACCGCTGATAGGAGATGGTTTTGAAATGAATTTTAAGCTGAGCAGCGTCTGTGGAACACGGATGACAAAAAAACAGACACATTGACCAAAAACGGATCCTTTACAGACATCTGCATGGATGAAACACGGACTGATTTTACTTTTTTCACATGGAAATGTGAATGAGGCCTTAGGGTGCATTCACAGGACCGTATGTATTTTACAGATGATGTCCATGTTAATTTTTTAAAAAAAATTGTGGATCCATTGTAACAATGCCTATTCTTATCTGCAAGATGGACAGGAATAGGACATGTTCTATCTTTTTTGCGGGACTGCATCACGGACAAATGGATGTGGACAGCACACGGTGCGCTGTCCGCATTTTCCGCGGCACCACTGAAATGAATGGGTCCACATGCAGTCTGCAAAAACTGTGGATCGGATGTGGACCAAAAATACAGTCGTGTGAATGGGGCCTTAATGTGGCTGTGTCAGTAACAAGATTTAACTCCTGTGCCCATGAGTGCAGTGGGACCCCTGCCGATCACAGGAACAGAGACCCCCAAATCCTGTGTTGAATTCCTGACCGCCGCTCCGTTCCCTTCTATGGGACTGATGGAGATACATTAAGGCCAGCTGGATCACTGTACTGACCTGCGCTTTGCTTCTTCCCATAGGTGGAAAGACCAGCATCTTCCAGGACCCGGAGCCTGTAAAATCCCCCGTACGGCATAACCCCCCCGGAGGAAAAGGCAGTGATATTTTTGGTGATGCCCAGCTGCTGACAAGCCCTAAGGCACATCCTAATAAACCTAAGGTATCTCCTACCGTGCAGCACGTCCGCATGTAGGGAATATCGGGCACGCTGGAATGGGATGGGCGTCTACCACCATTGTTTATATCGCGTACGAGATGATCACTTTCTCTTCTGTTTTGCAGGATAACATCTCATTAAAACTGGAAGTTAAAAACAACCCAACACCAGGTAAGTACCTACAGCCGCTGCGATGGGCAGGTAAATCTCCCTTCTCCAGTCATTCCTGCATCAGGGGTATTATAAAATTAAAAAATGTTTGCGTCCTGCCAGAAACAGCGCCACTTTTGTTCACAGGCTGTGCCTGGTAATGCAGTATACGCTTGAATGCCGCTGAGCTGTAATACTAGGCATAGACTGGGCAAGAGTGGCGCTGTTCCTGCAAGGAAAGCTGTCGAACCTGTCGTCATCTTTATGCTGCCGTCACTAAAATAGTGACGGAAATGCTGATTTCAGTGGTGTGTCACTCATGAGCTAAAAGTAAGTGGATGCCGAGAACCAGCATCGTAATCATTGCAGCCCAGGCCTGGAAAAGAGTCAAATCTACCTGAGAAGAGTCCTGGTTATTATAATCTCCTGCTCTCCCGCCCATCTGCTGATGGTTGGCAGTTCTCTCCTAGAGAGAAAGGGGGAAAACTAGGTAGAAGCCTGTCAGTCATCAGCAGGTGGGGGGGGAGCAGGAATTCCTGAATAACCAGGACTCTTCTCAGGTGGCCGGGACTCTTTCCAGGCCCAGTCTGCAATGATTGTTATGTCGGTTCTCGGCAACCACTTACTTTTAACTTATAAATAACAGACCGCTGAAATCACCTCGCCTGTCTCTACTTTATGCTGCCGTTAGTATGTGCAACACAAAGTTGATGACTGGTTTCCTTTAAAGGGGTTGTGCAAGAATTAGGTGGGGTGGCACCCCCCCCCCCCCCAACCCCTACTTAGCCAGACTTGTAAAGGGAAGCTTACTTACCTGCTTCTCCCCCAGGCCTGCTATGCTCCCCTGGGCTCCCTCGCTGCAGACATCCGGTATGACGTGGCGGTGACCAGATCCTCTGGCATCATGTGACCGTTTGTCATGACGTAAGGGATGCTGGTCACCACCACAGCCAGTGATTGACTGGAGGTGATGTCTAACCAGATGTTTACAGAGAGGAAGCCCATCGGAGCATTGCAGGCTGGAGGAGATGGAGACGGCAAGTAAGCTGCCCGTTGGAGGGGTCTTCCCATTCTGGCACAATCCCTTTAATACATGGTACAAGATGTGCAGGGTTTTCACACTGACCAGAGCAATGATCTTTGTGTAAGGATCACATTGACCAGATCATTTTAGGATCTGCATCGATGTATCACATGACGTCTTCCAGCAATGGTGAAACTACAACTCCTAGCATGTCCTGTAGTCAGACTCCTGCTGCGCCGTCATTATTTTTATACTGCCTCCTCTCCAGCCTGCGCTATTTTAGACCCTGTGTGTAATAGCTGAATATAGACACGGCCGTAGAATAGCATCCACCGCACTGCTGCGGCAACAAGAGAAGGCAAAACATACATAACACAGAAAAGCATGAAGTCTAAAAATCCACATACAACCAAGAAAAAAAAAAGCATTACCCACCTGTCTGGTGCCAGAAGCTCAGACCGCTCCCCGTGAAGTCAAAAAATCCACATACAACCCCAAAAAAACGAGGTCAATGCATGTGGTTAAAACTGCAACAAAAAGGGAATGTGTGACCTTACTGGGTGCAGCGACATCCCCCGGATCAGTGCTGCTGTTTTATGGGAGTAGTCACACCCTCAAATTTAGCACTTAAAGGGTAGGTCCACGGTTGCAAACAATTTTATTATTTTCTGCAGCACATCTTAAAAGAAAAACGAAACAACTTTGCGAATAGTCTTACTGAAAAATTTCCTGCAATGTTGTGTCTACAGCTCTTATGCAGGCCTACATGTTACAGAATACAGTTATACCTTACACCGCCATCTATGGGCTCCTTTCTTACATACCGAAGATATGTTGGTAAAACGTAGGGGCAGATAGAATGGAGTATGACTGCAGGATCGGACTACACGCAGATTGTTTGTTACCCTGAAGACATACCGGTCCTTCCTGACTACACGGAGGATTTGTTTGTAGTCTGTTACCCTGGAGACATTCGGGTCCTTCCAGACTACATGGAGGATTTGGTTGTAGTCTGTTACCATGGAGATGTGTGTTGGTAGTCTGTTATCATGTAGACATACAGGTCTTTCCATACTACACATGGGGTTACCATAGAGACATACAGGTCTTTCCCTTTAAAATTAGGGTCTCTGTAACTTTAACCCCCTGTGACATAACCTTTTAACAATTATTTTTTGTTTTTATGTCCTGAAATAAGTTGTATTTCCTTGTCCTTGCAGTGAAAGCGGATCCACCACCACCGCCGCCACCAGCTCCCGTTCCAGCACCAGTAGAAAAAATACCAGTTGCCAAAGAAGAAAAAGTCACGGTGCCAGTGCCAGACCCAGCTCTTGCAGCACATGAACCACATCTCGGTCCCCGGCCAAGGTGTCACAACAGAGTCCTGAACCCACCAGGAGGCAAATCTAGTGTCACTTTCTATTAAGTTTCAATGACAGAATTAGCAGGGTGACCCAGGAGACGAGCAGCTCTACAGTGTGAGGACTCCATCAAACATTAGTTTCCGGAAACCCTTTTGAGTGCGACATGCAGGGCTGATATAAGTGCTTACTGGTCACTCCTCAGCGGAGTTTATCTCCACCTTAATTATGGGCTGATTAATTTCTTTACATACCCGTCTCTGATACAGAGCAACAAATCCCCTGCATAGGCATCGAGTGAAATAATATAATTTGGTTTACCTGTAGCCACCACTAGGGGGAGCTTACTGCATACTGTTATTGAGTTCAATCATGTATGCTGCAAGCTCCCTCTAGTGGTGACTGCAGGTAGGCAGAATTTTACCATACCACTATGTCTATCCAGCGCAATTAGAGCCGTTTATCACTTTGTTATTGCATTTATTACTTTGAAATGCAGTATGTCAGCTGTGCCGTATCCTATATCATTGACTACAGGAAGGGGGCGCCACTCCTGGGGGAGGAAATCACATTGCTGTATCTTGTAAAACATGAGGTGGCACCCAATTAACATCTGTACTTTGGGCTAGAGGGTTCAAAGAGAGGAAGAAGGGGGGGGGGGGGGGGGATTTCACCCGCTGTTCTGTTGCATAAACCCCATTTTAGTAATTTTTTTTCTGTAATGTTCCCACCATACTTCTCATTACCCCACTATGGGAAAAAGTCAATATAAAGTGATCGCCTGGTTGTGAAATCCAGGACCTATACAGTACAGCCCGGAACTCCGCACCCTTCGATTGGCTCATCTGATGTCACATGACATTGTAAATAAAATTTAAAGGGATATATTCCCATCTGGACATTTACGGCCTATCTACAAGTCCTATAGCAATGAGTGGATTGAGAAGCTCGTTTGGTGCCACCTCTGCCTTAACGGCAGCGCTAAACGGGGCCCATGCCTAACAGACATTTATGGATATATACATACCTGTGGATATCCAAAGTGTCCATATGGGAATACATACACAAGGGGGACATTTATGAAAACTGTAGGAAAGGCGGAGCAACCACACAGTCCCTTCTCCCCATCCTCTCGTACACATGTATGCTTGGCTTGGCTGAGAATGCAAGGCTGATCTCCCTCGGCACAAAAAGGATCAGGCAGTTGAACTCCAGCATGCCTGATCCTTACATCATTAGCAGTCTGGGGTGAGTCGGGCTGATGTGTATGACCAGCTTTAGATCCTAGGCTTGTCTTGTAATTTCGGTTTTCCTATATTCTGAATGTACAGGTCCTGCTGATTGGGCTGCGGCAGGCTTCATCTCTTGCATTTATCAGATGGATGCCATTTATACTGTTGTAATGCACCTCTTAATAAACATTGTATTTTGTTAATGACTTTGGCGTCTGTGCGTGTGTCCCCCCCCCACCCCAAATAACAGCACTCCTCATACACCAAAATGTTTTAAAAACTTTAATTATAAAATCAAAATGTCATTAGTTTGTCATTTCCCTTGTTCTGTAGCTGAAAATCACTTAGTAAAATGCAATTTTTTTCCCCCCAAAATTCTAGTAAATGTGTCAGTAATGGAACATTCACACCACTTTATGTATTTTGCGATCAGCAAAATGGGGCTCACATCCCTTTGACGTCTGTGTTGCATCTGTTTTTTTTTTTTTGGAGGCCCACTGATTTCAATGGGTCTGTGGGCCACAGTTGAGGCCAAGAATAGGACATGTTCTATCTTTTGCAGAACTGACAAAATATGTACAGTTACGTGAATGCCCCTTAAGGGGTAGGGCAGAGTCCTACCACCTTCTCTGTCAGTGTCTGCACCCTTAGGCCGGGACTGGTAGCTAGGGACAGGCTCCTCGACACCACTGAACTGTGGAAAGCATTTAAGACAATTAAACGTAAAGCCGTGTTCACGTTTCCGGTGGCACACAGCCTACTGGAGTTCACTGGCATTGGCAGATTCCCTTGTTCGCCGCCAGCTGCCTATTGACTGTAATGAGGTCCGGCGGCGATCCGGCTGGACAAATACCACTGCGTGCAGCGATTTCTGTCTGGCCAGCATCTACGCCGGATCATCTGACAGATGTGAATGCATTAGATCACCTCTATGTATACTTTTGGGACCCCCTTAGTTACACAAGAATGGGGGTCCCATGTCCCCTGTTTGAATGGAGCTGTGGTCACGTGTGTGCGAACGCCACTCATTTCAAACACGAGGCATGGGACCCCAAGCAATCAGATGCTTATCAACACTAATTCTTGCTTGTGTGAGGGCTTACTGGGTTCATCACTGACGCACACTAGGGTAAACGGGCTTGTGGCATTTACGGACATGCACCAGCAGCGTTGCCTCACGGCGATCATCAGCCGTCTTCCCCTGCGTCAGTGGTGGAGTGTAGCTTCTCAGCTAACACATGACCTTTGCACAGATGGTAGAAGGAGAGAGATTACCACCTAGTGGTAGAACTATGGTACTACATGCATAATACTTTGGCCCGATAGAACTCAGATTTTTGCTATTCCTAATTCCATCTTGAGCTGGATGCAACAATGGTTCAGTTTCAGTCCTTTATAGAAATCTTAATTTGTGATCCTGTTTTATCAAATTGACAGTATTATTCATATCATATATTGCACCGTAGTCTGTTCTAGCCCTTGGAACCGAAGTTCTAAATGCCTTGTATAACCCAAGATGACCTTCATGAAAACTAGTGAGAAACTGATTCCCAGCAGCAAATCCAGTGGTTTTTACCTACAAATAGATTGGGATCAGTTATGGGATACAGCCCCAGTTTTCTTAAATGTCACCTGCTCCAGATTAGTAATGTTTTCCATTGCTTCCTTATGTCCATAATGCTGTTATATCATCACTGACATCACTAGTGCGTTGTAGAGGTACATCATGGATACCCTGGGTACCTAGAAGCAATATTCAACAGGTCTTGGCTAGTTGATAGACCTCTGATCATCCTCCTCCTCATTAAGGATAGGGGTTCGGTCAGACTCGTCCCGGGACTCTTCTTCTGCCGGAGATTGTCTCTTTGTCATTTTGTTCAATGTTCCTCCCTGGAAAAAAAAAGAATTCGATCAGAAAATCCTTTTCCTTTAGGAGCTGTTCTGGTGGCCCCGGCTTACTTCTCATGCTCATATGGAGACCTTTATTAGGGCCAGTGTATTGCACACTAGTTTTAATCTATGTTTGCGCTGGTGTCGGATGCCCCGCAATTATTAAGATGCACATCTGTGCGGCAAAACGGAAATCTACACCAGCAACAGGGAGCTGGTTTAGATTTCCGGTATAATCCACGTCAGTTTCCTGGTGTTTATTATAATAAATGTGCTGCGTCGCATATGGTATCCCCCACACTTTTTGGAAATGTTGCAAGTGGAGCTCCAAACCCCTAAAAAGTGTGGTTTTTTTTGCAAACTTTGCAACTTTTTGATGCCAGATTTCTGACATGTAGGAGATATTGAATGCCTCCATATGTCACCATGGACCAGCACACAGTCGATGTGCCTCCGGGAGGTACTATATGCTCCCTTAGAAGCATGCCCCATTGTCCCCCTCCCCTCAAAGACTACATGTGAAAGGTCTCTAACTAAAGTCCGAGACACAATACGGGCACCACACTGGGTAATTTGGGGTCGGTGTAATGCATATCCCAAATACAGCCTTGTGCATGAAATGTCACATTGGCCTGATTCTGCCCAATTACCTGTTTCTTGTCCACTATATTTAAGGTCACGGAGGTGACTATACAGGCGATGGTATTTGCCAGCATGAAAATCATCATTTGTTGCCATCGCCATAGCGGGATCTTTGCTTCACTGCAAAGAAGCAAAGTAAAAATTGTAAAAAAAGAAAAGTAAAATAATAAAAGAACATTAGATTAGAGCAATGTACAAGGATAGGACATTTCTACAGAAGGGGCAAAAATGGCGGCATGACCACGGCCGGTATCTGTTTTGCAGACCGCAAAATACTTAGTGTCATGTGCATGACGCCTAAGGTTCTCAATGCTCAGTGGCCGGGGTCAATCTGTTCAGTGCATTTGGTTTACTCCCGTGTCATTGCTACACCCTCTGAAATCTTAGATCAGCAACACACGGCACTCCAGCTGTTCTAAAACTACAACTCCCAGCATGTTCTATTCACTTCTATGGGAGTTCCGATAAGAGCCAAGGAAGTGTGCATGATGGGAGTCATGGTTTCACCACAGCTGGGGTGCTGGAGGTTGCTGATCGCAGTCTTAGGGCTCATGCACACGACTGTTGTAACAACCTATCCTTGTCCGCAAAACAGACGAGAATAGGACATGTTCTAAGTTTTGCAGGGATACAAAATGGACATACGGATGCGGACAGCACATGGCGTACTGTTCGCATTTTTTGCGGACCCATTGAAATGAATCAGTCTGCAGTCTATGTAAAAATAAAAAAACGGAACGGAAACAAAACACATTTGTGTGCATGAGCCCTTAGACTGTCAAAGGAGTGGGAGGCTCTGGGCGATGTTCCTGGAGGTGTATTGAAAAATATATTTGCATGAAACTTCTCATTTCTCAGGATTAGAGGAGCAGATTTTTCACAACAAAATGGTACGGTTATGTTTCGGGGGCACCTACCCTACATGGCGGTATGCTTACTTTGAAAGTGATGTCAGAGACAACAGACTCCCTTTATTGGTGGGTAAAAGAACACCCATCATCTTTCTCAGGACGTCCTGTAAAAAGGATCTTCATGGGCGCAGATATAAAGACGGTTACTCTGCATTTCTCTCACATACCTGGATGTGGTACCAAGAATTCTGCCAACGATGAGGTTGGAAAGCCCGATGCCAATCATCTGAACTGAGGTGGCGAGACCCATAGCTGTTCCCAGAGTAGCTTGCGGGACTACAAGAGGGATTGATGGCCACATGCTTGCCTATAGAGGAAAAAGGGATGAGTAGAAGAGATGGGGCAGCAGACACAGGCGTAGGAAGCAGGGGGGTCAGATCCCCCCAGGAAATAATGCGGGGGGGACACTTATGCTAAAATCCCCCCCCAGCGGCAGCAGGGCAATGTGTGCGGCGGTGGCGGGGCACAGGGAGATGAACGCTTCCATTGTGGAAACGTTCATCTCCATAGTCATCTGTATCGCCATCCTCAGGACAGCAATACAAATGGATGTGCTGCGGAGCAGGAGAGGCGTCTCCCTTCCCTGCTCTTCTGATAGGCTGCAGGCCTAGTGCCTGCAGCCTATCAGATGTTGCTAAAGGCATCGCGATGACGTCATCGCGCCATCTGTGAGACGTACAGCGCAAAACACAGGCCGGAAGAGGCCTGCATCGCTGTGACGGATGGAGGTAAGTATAAGTGTCTTGTTTTGTGTGTGTGTTTTTTTTTTTTCAATCGGACCCACGGGCCCATAAGGAGGAAGGGGGGGGGGGAGAAATATGTGGGTGTGGCTTGAGGGTGGGCGGGGACACAGGGGCCCCATAAGTGCTGTCCCCCCCAGATTTTTGGGGCTTCCTGCGCCCATGGCAGCAGACGAGATACTGGCTACTTCCTCTTGTCACTGACACAGTTTAAAGAGGACCCGTCCCTTCTCCATGTATTAACAATCCTGGAGCATCTATTGTTATCACTCTATGTTGTACCATTCCTTTATTATTCCTGCTAGAAGTTATGAATAAACTGCTAGCAGTTTAAAAATCAAGGTACAGCTGGGGATGTGTCCCTGCACAGTCTGACACTATCCAATCACTGCTGCCAGTGTCAGACTGTGCAGGGACATACCCCCAACTGGTAACACCCATCTGGACCATCATTACAATTACTGTAAAACTAGTAATTAATTCCATCTAGTAGGAATAATAAAGGAATGGCACAAGCATCATAAGAACAGATGTTACAGAATTGTTATTACATGGGGGATGCAAGTAGTTAATAAAACAGACATGTCAGGAGTGGTGAGAGCTCTTCTTTAAACTGAACTATAATCTCCCCGGTGCTAACACAAAGCGATAGATTGTCTGCTCGTTCGTGCGTAGATGAACCGCCTCGAGGTTTAGCGTCCCTTTAAGAGAAAAAAAAGAAATAAAAAGATTAAAAATTATACTTTACCGCTGCAAAGGAATACGTGACTCCAAGCCATAAGGTGGACACTAATGGTGGGACAAAGGTAAAGGCCAACAGGGCAAACACTGGTAACGTCAGCACAGCGCAGAGGAAAGCCAGGACGCCCCTCATCCCCACGTAGTCCTAGGACAGTCAGAATAAGGAGAGGTGAGGTCCTACAGACGTATAAGGGGATCTCCAAATAACCGAAGGTGAAAACTTACAATTAATATTCCTACAGCCGCAGACAGCACCAGGGAACTGTCATACACCGCCCCTGCGATATAGGACGCCGTCTGCTGGTCATAGCCGTCATACTTGTCCTGGATAAATTTACTGGGAACGGGAAAATGAACCGTAATCAGATGTATGCAAGATATGCATCCTGTTAGGGGTGTGTCCCTGCACAGTGACACTGGCTGTACTGATTGGATAGTGTTCGACGGCGCAGGGACACACCCCCCAACTGGTAAACCCCAGCTGGACCTTTATTGCAGGCTGCTGGCAATTCATTCATAAACTTCTAAAAGGAATAACTGAGGAATGGCACACCTCCTTAGGGGCCATAAAAGGTCTGACAAAAGGTTTTTGCAATATCGGATTATGAGTACAACAGGTAAAGCTAGAAGAATTTATTAATTAGGGGACTGAACGAGCCTAAAGAGTGAAGAAATACTGACGGGGCCCTTTCGTTGCTCCTGACTGGCACTGGGAAACAATATCCGTACACAGTACAGGCCTCATATCAGCTCGCCTATAGGGGGGTTATTTACTAGATGTAAGTTCCCCCACTATCCTTGCAAGGGTGTCCTTGACGTACCCCATAGGTGGTCTGTCCTACATTACTTACCTGGCATCAGCCACGAAAGGAAATACGCCATTGTAGAAGAACATGATCGTCAGAACTAAGAGCCAGTAACGTAACGGTAATCGGCGAATGTCCTGGACGCGCTAGAAATAAAAAATATATATAATGATTATTAATTAAAGGGGTTGGCTCATCGCAGACATTCCTTGGATATGCCATCAATGTCAGACAGGAGGTGGGACCTGCTCCTATCTCTAGAACGGGGCTCCAAAAGTGAAGGAGAGTACGCCGCATAAGTGCCAGCCTCCATTAACCACTTAGGGGGTTCCGAAAATGGCTGAGCACTGGTGGCACTCTCCATTCGCCGCAATGGGACTTCCGAAAATAGCTGAGCGCGCTCACTCAGCTATTTTCAGAACTCCCATAGCAACGAATAGAAATCACGCCACGCATGAGCGGCATGCTCGCCTTCACTTTTGGGGGTCCCATTCTGGAGACAGAGGCAGGTCCCAGAGGGACCTCTAACATTGATAGCATATTCTAGCGACATATCAATGTCTGGAACTAGCAAATAAAAATAAAAAATTTGAAATTAGATTAAAACTACGGAGACATCTACAATGTGTAACAGATTAAAACGAGGACAACCTCTGACTATATCCCCTTTCAAGGAATTCAACATGATGGCAGCAAGTCCCTAACTTGGGACCACCAGCTACTGGTCAGAGCAGAGAGCCAATGCAAAGAACACCTCTCCATCTGGATAACTGTCCTGCCTGCGTATGACATGATTACTTACTGACTTCAATGGGCAATGTGTGATACTACATTGTCCTCGTGGTAGGTCCCACGTATGGGACCACTCCCTACTAGTCAGAGCGGAGAGCTAATGCAAAGAACAGCTCTTAATCTGGATAACTGTCCTGCTCATGTATGACATGATTACTTACTGACTTCAATGGGCAATGTGTGATACTACATTGTCATCGTAGTAGGTCCCACGTATGGGACCACTCCCTACTAGTCAGAGCGGAGAGCTAATGCAAAGAACACCTCTAAATCTGGATAACTGTCCTGCTCATGTATGACATGATTACTTACTGACTTCAATGGGCAATGTGTGATACTACATTGTCCTCGTAGTAGGTCCCACGTATGGGACCACTCCCTACTAGTCAGAGCAGAGAGCTAATGCAAAGAACAGCTCTCAATCTGGATAACTGTCCTGCTCATGTATGACATGATTACTTACTGACTTCAATGGGCAATGTGTGATACTACATTGTCCTCGTAGTAGGTCCCACGTATGGGACCACTCCCTACTAGTCAGAGCAGAGAGCTAATGCAAAGAACAGCTCTCAATCTGGATAACTGTACTGCTCATGTATGACATGATTGCTTATGGACTTTAATGGGCAATGTGTGATAATACATTGTCCTCGTACTAGGTCCCACGTATGGGACCACTCCCTACTAGTCAGAGCAGAGAGCTAATGCAAAGAACAGCTCTCAATCTGGATAACTGTCCTGCTCATGTATGACATGATTGCTTATGGACTTCGATGGGCAATGTGTGATACTACATTGTTCTCGCAGGAGGTCCCACGTTTGGGAGCAGTCCCTACTAGTCGGAGCAAAGAGCTAATGCACAGAACAGCTATCACACAGGATCACACGGCTTGCTCATGTATTGCACGGTTGCCCGTTAACGTCAATGGGCGCTGTGTAATACTACATTGTCCTCGCAGAAGGTCTCACGTGTGGGACCACTCCCAGTCCCTACTAGTCAGAGCAGAGAGCTAATGCAAAGAACAACTGTTTGCCCATTAACGTCAATGTGCGCTGTGTATTACTACCGCCCACTCTCCCCGCAGCATTACTGATAGTTTCCTGATGATTACAACCCAGCGCCTCCTGTAAGTGCAAAAAGTAATCCATGACATCACTTACCACTTTCTTGGACGCTTCTTGAATTGTTCCATCCAGGCCCAACTGCTTCATTCCCAGTTTATCCAGTATACTGACAGTCACGGCGGACAACAAGCCCAGGACACACAGTATGGTCCCTACACAAGAAAACATGAGATGCCCCAAAAGTACATTACATACCGCGGCCCCCAATGTATCCTTGGTCACCAGCGTTCTCGCTGCAGGTGACAGGTCTGATACTACATACAACACGTCTTTTAAATTTCAAGGGGTCTTCAATTTGGATGGTCTATCCTCTGGACTGGTGGGGGTGTGACATCCAGACCCCAGGTGATCAGCGGTTTGAAGGGGTGGCAATGTTCGGACAAGTGCTGCGGCCTCCTAACAGCGCACAGAGCACAGCGCCATACATGGTATAGTGGCTGTGCTCGGTAATGCAACCCATGTCCATTCACTTGAACGGCAATGAGTGGCACATAGGTCAACTGGCCAATGAATGTGATGTCACTAGCCTAGGAATTCAAGGAGTCGGAGCCCCCAGCGATCAGATACTGAAGATAGGCCATCAATATTGAACCCCTGGAAAACCCCTTTAAGAAAAGGGATTCTAATGTAAAGATGTCACTTATCTAAGAAAGGTGATATACTAGAGGTCAGGATATTGCAGCCCAAGCTCTGATATATAGCGCCCCCATCTGTAATGTCACAAAACTGCACTTTCACACCAAAAGCCTCTTTCACACGAGCGTGACGGTTTAGGTCCGGATGCTTTCAGTGAAACTCGCACCATTTTGCAAGAAAGTTCAGTCAGTTTTGCCTGCGATTACGTTCAGTTGTTCATTTTTTTCCGCGTGGGTGCAATGCGTTTTTCATGCGCGCGATTAAAAAAAACCCTGAAGGTTTACAAACAAATCCGTGAAAAAAGCATTGCAACCACACTTTCTTGCGGATGCAATGCGTTTTTTCATGCAGCCCCATTCACTTCTATGGGGCCAGGGCTGCGTGAAAAACGCAGAATATAGAACATGCTGCGATTTTCACGCAACGCAGAAGTGATGCGTGAAACACAATGCTCATGTACACAGACCCATTGAAATGAATGGGTCAGGATTCAGTGCGGGCGCTATGCGTTCACGTCACGCATCGCACCCTTGCAGAAAACTCACTCGTGTGAAAGGGGCCTACGAGCGAACTGTCTAAGGCCTCTTTCACACGAGCGTGACGGATTAGGTCCGAATGCATTCAGGAAAACTCGCACCATTTTGCAAGCAAATTCAGTCAGTTTTGTCTGCGACTGCGTTCAGTTGTTCAGTTTTTTCCGCGCGGGTGCAATGTGTTTTGATGCATTTTTCACGCGCGTGATAAAAAAACTGAAGGTTTACAAATAACATCTCCTAGCAACCATCAGTGAAAAACGCAACGCACCCGCACTTGCTTGCGGATGCAATGCGTTTATCACTGAAGCCCCATTCACTTCTATGGGGCCAGGGCTGCGTGAAAAACGCAGAATATAGAACATGCTGCGCTTTTCACACAACGCAAAACTGATGCGTAAAAAAATAAAATAAAAAACGCTCATGTGCACAGACCCATTGGAATCAATGGGTCAGGATTCAGTGCAGGCGCTATGCGTTCACGTCACGCATTGCACCCACGCGGAAAACTCGCTCGTGTGAAAGGGGCCTAAAGGTGAACCATCATTTTCATGATAGCATTTGTACATCCGAGTGATATGCGACTGCTTTCTAAGACAGAAGAATCCCTTTAAACTTTTAATACTGGTACGGAGGAGCTGGGGACTGGCATGGTGTGACTGCTCCCTGGCTGCTGTTAGCACTGTGCAGAGACAGTTAAAGGGGTTGTCCAGATTTAGAAAAACATGGCTGCCTTCTTCAAGAAACAGTGCCGCGCCTGTCCATGGATGTGTCTGGTACTGCAGTTTAGCTCCACTGAAATAAAGGCTGAGCTGCAATACCACATCTAACCTGTGGACAAGTGTGGTGCTGTGTGTGGAAGAAAGCAGCTATGTTTTTTCCAACTGTGGAAAGCCCCTTTAAGTTGATCAGCATGTCACGTCAGGACAGTCTTTAAACCTGGCAGCAAGCGTTTAATTCCCCTGCAGCACCACCACAGGAGAAAGGAAGGGTTACACGGATGCCTACTGAAATCAATGGGCTGTCCGTGTAACGCGTGAACATGCTGGGTCCTCCAAGGTGGAACGCTCTTGTCTGAGCAGAATTCACCAATAGGGTATTTGAAAATGGGTTTTTAATAATATAGGCGGAGGACCTCTTTAATGCATCAAGAGTCATCCAAATCCCCTTGTCTACCTAACCCTTAGGGCTCATTTAGACGGCTGTATGCTGTCCGCAAAAATGCAGAATTGTTTTTTTGCGGATTAGATGCTGCCCTATTCACTTCTATGGGGCCCTTTTCTTCCATTCCAAAACAAATGAAACATGTCCTATACTTGTCAGTGAAAATCAGGACCCATTAAAGTCAATGGGTCAGCAAAAATACGGAAAGCAATCAGTTTTTTTGCGGACATGCTGAAATGTCCGCAAAAAAACAAATCCGCATTTTTGCGAACAGCATACGGCCGTCTGAGTGAGCCCTTACTCTGACAGGGTTTCTCACCTCCCCAAAGAGTCCACTGGATTCCAAAATGATCTTCGAACCGCCTGGTGAGGAAGAAATTGAGGACGCTGCCCAACCTGGAGAAGGACAGGGTCAGCCCGAACGCCAGAGCCAGTTCTTTCCCTTTAAACCAGAAGGCCGTGATCCGGTTCTGTACAACTGGAGGAACGCAAGGGACGAGGGTAAGAAATACAGGACGCACACAGGGAGACTTATCAAAACCAGCGCAAGAGAAGAAACGGGAGGAGTTGCCCATAGCAACCAATCCAACACGAAGGAGACGTCTTACTCGTCAGCGATCCGTTCCCCGAGCCGAACAGCAGGCGTCCTGTTAGCATCAGCGGCAGCAGGTAGGGGGTTCCTTTAAAATGTGATCCCAAGGCGAATATGGAGGAGCCCACAACGGTCAAGGAGGAAAACAGGAACAGGCCGACTGCAAGAAACCCCAGGTTACTTATTTACAGAATGATGATGACCCCCAACCAGGGTGTGCAGACTTTTGCAATCAAATTTACTTTTAATGCCATAAGGCACATGACTAAATAATAAAGCAACTTTACCAATGGCTCCGCACAGGAGCTGCATACACCAGACGGTTAGAGATTCTTAACCGATACAAAAGTGGACCGTGTTTGGAGCCTTGATTTAGGGTTTATGTGCACGGCTGTGTTTTGTGGTCCGCAAATCGCGGATCCACAAAACACGGATCCCTGCCAGACGCATGCCGCTATTTTTTATTTTTTTCTACTTCTGCCAAAATGCCCTATGCTTGTCCGCAAAACGGACAAGAATATGGCATCTTCTTCCTCAGTGCGCCAATGACGTCACAGCTGCACCCGGAAGAGAAGACGCAGGCGCACTGGGGAAGGAGCGGCCGAGCGAGAGTACTCCTCTCAGTGCGCCTGCGCCGACTGAAGAACGGTATGGCGCAGGCGCGAGATTTTAAACGGAGACAGGGCCAGCTGGAGGAGGAGAGCGCTCGCTGGCCCTGTCAATCAACCACAGGAGGGGCGTTTTTTTACAAGCGGGATGCAGCGGCTACCAGCAAGTAAACGCCCTACTTGCTGGTAGCAAGGTAATTTGCATATTATAAAATAACGTTTTATAGCAAAATTAACCTACAAAAACGGTTAACAAGAATATGTTTAGAATAATCGCCCTATAAGCTTTTTAGTGAGGCAAAAAAAAAAAAAAAAAAAGGCTTTTGGGGGGTGACAGAAGCCCTTTAAATGCATTGGAGCGGCAAAAGTATACATACCCTTAAAGGGTTGTTCTGGGATTTTGCTATGGGTGGCCTATCCTGTTGAAGTGAATGACAGCAGCTCTGCAGTTACCAGCTCCATCCACTACACAAAGGAAAGGGCGGTATAGTTCTCCAAACAAACAGCTGATCGGCAGGGGGTGCAGGGTGTCGGACCCCCTCAGATCTGATATGGATGGATCAATATCTTGGACAACCCCTTTAAGGACACTGTAATGCACGTATCAATAATGGGGTGTAGGATGGGTCCGACAAAGTAAGAGATGCTCTACAGTAGCGCTTGCCAACCTGTGGCTCACCAGCTGTTGTGACACTACAGCTCCCAGCATGCATTAGCAGCCTACGGCCAGACCAGGAGTCGCTGCTGCGGTGAAGTTCATCTACATTTGAGCACAAGCTGCTGGACTTCACCGAGCACATGACCCTTCACTCACATCTGTTCCCCAGCTTGTCGATGAGAAACCCGGCCATGATCACCACCACGGCATTCCTGCGGAGAAAAACAGAAAAAAAAAAAAAGTCACCTGGGCCACAGACACCGAAAACTGTTTATGCAAGCAGCTCCTATGCAGAACTATAGGTCTCCATGGCAACAGACTACACACAGACCCTGCGTGTAGTCTGATCCTGCAAGCTTTTATTACCTCCTTCCACTTGATCTGCTGCGCGTTTTCTTTTTCTATAAGGCTACTTTGACACTAGCGTTTTTGACGGATCCGGCAGGGTTCAGCAAAAACGCTTCCATTACTGATAATACAACCGCCTGCGTCCGTTATGAACGGATCCGGTTGTATTATCTGTAACATAGCCAAGACGGATCCGTCATGAGCTCCATTGAAAGTCAACGTGGGATGGATCTGTTTTCTATTGTGACAGAGAAAACGGATCCCCATTGACTTGCATTGTGGGTCATGACGGATCCGTCTTGAGAATGCAACCAAGCGGAAAGGAATGCGTTTTGGAGCACTCCGTTCTTTTCAGTTACGTTTTGTCCCCATGGAAAATGAATAGGGCCAAAACGGAAGAGTTTTTTTCCGTTATTGAGACCCTATGACGGATCTCAATACCGGAAAATATTAACGCTGGTGTGAAAGTAGCCTTAGGCGATCATCACAGGAGAGGCGCTGCAGCACAAACCTGCATGTGATCCGTTACCCGCCATAATAGTGAGTGGGGGAGAGGAGCGAATTGGTTTTACGTGAAAAATCAAACACAGCTGGATGCATGACATCACATGTACTGTACATGCACACCCGCAGGCATACATGACATGCCATACAGCAGGACGTTTTATCGTGTGCCCGCAATCACCGTGGACCCCTGGCCCTAATAAAGCTCAGATCCCAGGCGGGGATAAGATCAATGGCAGAACTGGCGAGCTACAATCTAAAACCACAGGCTCGTCCGCGTCGCGGCCTGCTATTGGCTGCTCCTGCGTCGCTGGATGTTTTCATCTGCGAGACGTGGAGATGCAGCAGTGGGCATATGGAGCGAGGCGAGTGTCGGGGAGCGGGTAAGTGTAATCTATAGGAAGGGCCCGGGCATTGGGGGGCGTGTTTTATAGTTTAACTCACCTATAGAGCGCTCACATATAAAGCAGCATCACTCGCTGTCCCCATGGGGCTCACAATCTAAGGTCCCCATCAGTATGTCTTTGGAGTTTGGGAGGAAACCCGCGCAGATCATACAAACTCCAGGCAGATGTGGTCCTTGGTTGGATTCGGACCCCAGGGCTGCCAGGCACCAGTGCTGACCACTGAGCCCCCAGGCTGCTTTCTGGCATTCCCCCAAACCTAACCTCTGCGAACCAACCGTCCGTCTCTGGCCTCCTATTCTCGCGCTATTCATACTTACGTCCAGGCGTAGATGGCGTATAACAGGTTGTACTGCTCTGGGGTCATTCCAAGCCCCTCCACGCAGCCATCGCTGCTGTTACCCCGGGTGCTGTTGGGGTGACTCCCGTTTGAACAGGTCAGGTTCTGTGGCGTAAAAAAAAAAAACAACAAGATTACTCTTAAAGGGAGTGACACCAGGTACGACGCATTGTAGGGCTATCCCAGCTGAACGTGATGGTAATTTTTCCCTTAGCAGATAAAAAAAAGGCAGTTTTAATCAATATGCAAATGAGCAGCTAAGTGCACAGAGGGAGGGCCCAAGCCACTCTGTGCACCCTTGCTCCTCCTGCTTTCACTGCCAGCCCGTCCCTCTTCTTCCAGACTCACAGGGCCAGGTTCCTGCATAGTCACCCTGCCTGTCCATTAAGGCGATAGAGGGGCTGGCAGAGGAAGCAAGAGGATTAAAGGTGCACAGAGTGGCACTGTGCCCGGTGTAAGGCCCCATTCACACATCCGCAATTCTATTCCGCATTTTGTGGAATGGAATTGCGAGCCCATTCATTCCTATGGGGACACACTATGTCCCACCCGGATCCGGAATTGCGGATCCGCACTTCCGTTCCGCAAAAAAATAGAACATGTCCTATTCTTGTCCGCAATTGCGGACAAGAAAAGGCATTTTCTATGAGAGTGGCTGCGATGTGCGGTCCGCAAAATGCGGAACGCACATTGCCGGTATCCGTGTTTTGTGGATCTGCAACACACCCGGTCAGCACCCCCACAGAAATACCTATTCTTGTCCGCAAGCTGCGGACAAAAATAGGACATGTTCTGTCTTTTGCGGAGCTGCGGACCGGAAGGTCGGGGCCGAAGCCCGGAAGTTCGGGGCCGCTCTCCGCAAATGCGGAAGCGGAGAGCACATAGAGAACAAATGGGTCCGGACCTGTTCCGCAGAATTGCGGAACGGATGCGGACCCATTTGCGGACGTGTGAATGGGGCCTAACAGTGAGTTTCCTGGCGACAGACTCCCCTTAGAATATAGGCATGGGCCATTCTCCCTGTCAATGGGGATGTGTAATACTGTCAGCACTGACAGGACTGGGCAGAGACACATCCCATAGACAAGGGGCACGCCCACCCCCTTTCTAGGAAGAATAAAAAAGGAACCGAACAATGCAAAGTTCTAAAAAATATTTAAAAAAATGCTCCAGAATTGTTATTACATAGGAGAGACATGTCAGGAGAGGGGACAGGTCCCTGTTTAAAGAAGAGCACTTACCCCCTGGAACTGGTCCTGCAGCACACTGGGAATATCAAAGCAGAAATAGGAACCGAATGTGAGCAGACAGTTGAAGAACAGAACCACGAATCGGTAATAGGCTGTGAGAGAAACGGGGCGAAACAGTCAGAATACACAGTACCTGGCAGATAGATATGGGATAGATAGATAGATATGGGATAGATAGATATGGGATAGATAGATAGATAGATAGATAGATAGATAGATAGATAGATATGGGATAGATAGATATGGGATAGATAGATATGGGAT